>JAHLJS010000136.1:159924-500979 GCA_038502445.1 Eremochloa ophiuroides | reverse complement strand
AGATTTCCATTTTTATACAACAAAGCAAAGGAAGCTCTCATGATCTATCCTAATCACCACATAAGTCCCAACATTTATTATGGAAACCCAGAATGAGTTAAATAAGCATCCTATAACTTGTTACCTTAATGAACTTCCATCATGAGTTCAATCCTACTTCCCAGCAGGTACATACCAAGGAATGGACCAAAGAAACATTAAGTTTGGCCATGAACAATGCATTTGAGTGCTTGATTTATCCATTTACTTATCCCACTTACAACTGGAACTACCAGTAAGAAGCTACAGAAAATTCTGGGAAAATTACAGTAGACAGAACAGGTCTACAAGAGTTCACTGTTAAAATTTCGAAGTATTTGGACTTATAGAACAGCCTGCGCAAAAATAACAAACCAGCAGGCTGGAATTGAGCAGAAAATAGTTACTACAGTGAAAAGTATTTAACATTTTTGTTGTTGTTATTCATCACCTAAGAGGGCCACATAAAATTATTCATGCCCAGATCTCTTGTATTTATTTTATAATGAATTTACAAGCAATCAAACCCTAAATAGGGCTTGAACAGAAACCCTATTTCAAAACAGGAGACATGCTTAACAATTATTTTCCATAGACTCTACACATCAAAAAAGATTACCAGAAGTGGAATCATATTTTTCCCTTACTCCTAGAATTAGTTATACATTTTTGAATTTAAATGCAGAATTACAATTTAATTTATAACTCCCAGAAATGTTATACCAAGGCTAGGGTTTCATATTTTTCATGAATAGTAAATGTCACTAGGAAGCTAACAAATCTTTTCCCAACTCATTTGGATCTATATAACTCCATATATGAATTTTACAAGTATTAAGCAGATTTTTGGAAATATAGAATAAAAGAAATTCGAAACATTACTGAACCCTAAACACTACACGCACACAGAACCATACACCAGATCTACACACAGGGGCTGACAGCAGGCCCTAGGGTCAAACCGACCCCACACGTCATACACAGGAAAGAAGCACCACCTTTGACCGGCGAGATCTCGACGCCGGCGAGGTTTCCGGCCAAACGGACTCCACCACTGTGCTCCTGACATCAAGACGCATCGATAGACCTAGCTAGTTGGACCAGTGGCACGCCGGAATAGGCTCGACGGCAGCCATGGCGGACGGTGGCGCACGACGGAGCTGTGCCGGCGAACTCCGACCGAGACCAACCGAAACAACTACTCGAGGAGCTACAAAGTAACCTAATGAGGCTAGGGTTACATGGAATCGAGCTCGGGAGCTCGAGAGCTTGCCCAGCCCCATTCATGGTGGCTCGACGGCGGAGCGCTCATCGGCACGACCGCGTTCTGACCAACTCCGACCACCGCTTGACAAACTAACGTCGTTTTCATGAAATTAAACACATGATAAACCAAGAACACAAAGTAATCGAGAAAAAACAGGCTCGTGGTGACCTGGCCGCGGTGAGCTTGGAGCTCGGCGGTGCTCCAGCGAGCTCTGGTGGTGGCGAAGGCGATATACAGAGGTCCTATAGCCCGATTTCTTCGACAAAGATGTCAGGGAGATGGCTAGGACGATGGCGAAGTTAGTGGCGCGAGGGTATGAACGGCGACTAGCCGGGAACGACGAGCACGACCGGCGACGCCATGGATGCACTCGGTTTTTGGGCAAAGAGGACAGAGGAAGGCAAAAATGATGACCAAGACGAAAGGAGTGGATTTGGATTGAGTCGAGGGCGATCAACTTCGAGTTTGCAACGTCGTAGAGCGGTGAGGCTCGGCCAAAGGCGACACGGCAGCCCTACAGTGTCAAAATCTGGCGAAGACACATTACCCACGCCAGGTGTTCGACACGTGTCCTCAAAGGAACTTAGTTCAGTTTATAACAGTTTCAATCGACTGAATCCAAAAGTTTGGCACTAAATATCTTCTAAACTAATGGATATTAGAAGAAACTTCACTAATGTAGCAGATAGGTCTACATGTGGTCTTCAATTGTTATTAGAACATTCAAGGCTAGTTCGGCTTAATTGGTGAGCTACAGATCGACCAAGGGAGGTACATGAAAACTGCATTGCACAATGACTTAGTCAAATTTTCAGAGTTGAAATCAAACTCTAATCTGCCTTGTGACACATAATTGAGCATGTAAAAATCATTTTTATGGGTTGGACCCAAAATATCATTTTCCACAAATTAAATTTTCTATAACTTTTATTTATGGCCAAAAGTCATTTAAATAATTTAAATTGCACTTTTTAAATGAAGTATCAAAACTACTCCAAATGCCCTAAACCTAACCCTAGGTCAAGATCCTAGTTAGGGACCAAATCACAAGATACTCCCAATATGAAAAATGTTTGGTATGACACTCTAAGCTAGAATTGGCACTCCAAAAGTGTTGAAAAATATTTTTGCTTCAATTAGAGAGAGAGAGAGAGAGAGAGAGAGAAGAGATAGTTGACATTGCATTGGAAATCACTTTACTAATGCACATGAAATGTTGATATGATGCTCATGACATTCCAATGCAATGTAATATAATGCAAGCGATTAGCAAGCTTAACACTGGGGTGTTACAGGCTTATGGTAGCAGCCATTGTGACCGGAGCAATACCCGCGGTGGGTTTGTATTGGGACCGGCGGCAGCCTAGCATCAGCACGATATCTGACTCCGACTTGGGCGCCGCCGGAGCTGCTGCAGACAGCTTGGCTAGCTGATCATACTGTCAGTGTTGCTGCAGCAGTAGCGATTCAGTACAACCAAGATGAACAAGGGCGGGGGAAGGATGATAGAAATTTAGGCAAATTTAGGTTTAATTTAATCTATAAAAATGATGTAAACAAAAAGACATATGTGCTTGTCTAACCAAAACATCATCATCATGAATATTATTTTAGTGCTAAACAGCAAGGTATGACACGAATTATTGTCCAAGTAAAACATGTCTAAGATGGAACCGGGAGGGATCGAGGCGAGTAGTCGTGTCGTCGCTGGACATTCCCCAAAAAACATGATTGCCGCCCTTCACCCGAGCAGGTGAACTCTCTGGACAGAGACGTTCAACCCTGCATTAATAGGAGAAACTCCTGTAATCAAGCTCTAATTTTGGTAACTCCCCTCATCACACCGAGAGAGAGAGAGTCAAAATTAAAGTCACGCCCACCTGCCACGTCACGCCCACGGCCCAGCCCGGACGGCGGCGGCGGCGGCGCGCGCGTGTGTGGCATGCTAGCATCCTTTTATCAACTTATCAAAATAGCCTGATAGAGTCCAACCATATAAGTCGAGTCAACCTTCAGTTAAATTCTCATACGGTACTAAACCATTTAATGTGCATTATTCGGACCATAGGGTTTTATTTGATTTATTAAATATTGAGTGGGCCAAGCCCATGTTATACCTAACAATCCCCACCAAACTCTAGGGTTCGATGCAGATAGGTCTCAAAACAACATTCCTTTTATATACCAGTGTTTCAATGGAGACTTTTAAGTTGAACATCCATCTAGAGTAATAGCTACACTCAACCACAACTGAGCAATGGACTAAGCCTTGAATTGACAGTTTTGTGTGAGATGAGTTTCACTAGAACCCTTAACTAATACTAGGCTACAAATAGCATCCCTCTGTTTGAAGCATATAAGTCGTACTTCTTGGCCTTTTCATGAGTGTCTAGAGATTGCCCACATCTCATAGATTGTGACAAGCAATTGAACTCATATAGATGTGTTCCTTATACGATGTCCTGTAGAACAACATCCCTGCTTAGCCAAGCCACTCGGATCACATTAAGAACTTAATCAACCTCCCTTGCAGTATTGGAGAGACAGTACATCTTAAATGAGCTAGACTTTATTCTAAGGAGTCTCTCCCTCAGTTATCCATTGGCTTGTTTCACCATCCTAATTCACGGGATCTCCGATCACATAGGACAGATTACCACTATGGAGTGACTTCAAGTGGGTCTCAAGCACAACTCCCTTGATGCACCTTCTATCACATTACGTGACAGACCCTTAGTAAACTGATCTCCCAGGTTCATAGATGTATGGACATAGTCCAATGAAATTATTCTGGAGTTTCTCAATTTCCTGACAGATTTCAGACACCTCTTCACATGCCTTGTAGACTTTATGTTATTAGAACTGTTCATCTTTGTTATCATAGTTTGGTTGTCATAGTTCATAGAAGTAGGCCTCAGCGCCAGCGGTATCCAATGTGTTAGTTCTGCTTCCATTGTAAACTTTGTTAAGATAGTCTGCTTGCAAGACATCCAGGAAACAACGCCACCTCCAAGCAGGAACGCATATCTGCTCATGGCGTACAACTCATCAACATTAGAAATCCAGTTAGCATCACAATAGCCCTCCAGAACCCTTGGATACCTAGTAAAGTTAATGCCATAAGTCATTGTTCCTTTCAGATAACGCAATACTCTCTCAAGAGCACCCCAGTAAATATCTCCCGAATTTGAGACAAACCGGCTTAGTTTGCTCACAACAAATGAGATATCAGGCCTAGTGGCGCTAGCCAAATACATGAGAGAACCAATTATTTGAGAATATCTCAATTGATCTCTTGAAATTCTGCGATTTTTTCTCAATATTACACTTGGGTCATAAGGAGTTGGAGCGGGTGCAGAATCATTGTACCAAAAATGGCTTAGCACCTTTTCCACATAGTGGGACTGCACAAGAGTAACCCCACCATTTCCTTCTTCTCTCAATAGCTTGATATTAATAATAACATCAGCTTCACCCAGGTCTTTCATCTCAAAATTATTCGATAGAAAATCTTTCACTTCTTTAATCACATCAACATTATTTCAAAATATTAAAATATCGTCCACATACAAGCACAGAATGACACCATTGCCCCCTCCATACTGATAATACACACATTTATCAGCTTCATTCACTGCAAATCTGGTTGATATTAAAGTTTTATCGAACTTCTCATGCCACTGTTTAGGGGCTTGCTTTAGGCTGTACAAGGATTTTAGCAACTTACAAATCTTACACTCATGACCTTTTGCTACAAATCTATCAGGCTGATCCATATATATCTCTTTCTCAAGCTCACCATTTAGAAAAGTCGTCTTAACATCCATCTGTCGAATGAGAAGACCACGTGAGGCAGCCAAGGATAGTAACACACGAACAGTCGTCAATCGGGTAACTGGTGAGTAAGTGTCAAAATAATCTTCACCTTCCTTTTGTGTATAGCCTTTAGCCACTAGTCTTGCCTTGTACTTTTCAATAGTTCCATCAGGTCTTAGCTTCTTCTTGAACACCCATATGGCACCACATAGGTTTACATCCATAATTACGATTAACTACTTCCCAAGTACCATTAGACATGATTGAATCCATCTCACTTTGAACCGCTTCCTTCCACAAGTCAGCTTCAAGAGAGGAATGTTCCTCAACAATGGTTATGGGAGTGTCATCCACGAGGTATATACCATCAGGTCTCAGCTTCTTCTTGAACACCCATATGGCACCAAATAGGTTTACATCCATAAGGATGATTAACCACTTCCCAAGTACCATTAGACATGATTGAATCCATCTCACTTTGAACCGCTTCCTTCCACAAGTCAGCTTCAAGAGAGGAATGTGCCTCAACAATGGTTGTGGGAGTGTCATCCACGAGGTATATACCATCAGGTCTCAGCTTCTTCTTGAACACCCATATGGCACCAAATAGGTTTACATCCATAAGGACGATTAACCACTTCCCAAGTACCATTAGACATGATTGAATCCATCTCACTTTGAAACGCTTCCTTCCACAAGTCAGCTTCAAGAGAGGAATGTGCCTCAACAATGGTTGTGGGAGTGTCATCCACGAGGTATATAATAAAGTCTTCACCAAAGGATTTTGCAACCCTCGGTCTCTTACTCTTTCGAGTGACTATATTATTGTCCTCAAGATTTTCATCATGGTTTCAACATCAGCGTGTATAACCGTTCCATCCGACTCAGGGATAGGAATAAAATCATGACTAGATATGCTAGGCGTATTAATTGTCATGGGAAATTCATCTTAAAAAAATGTTGCATCTCTAGATTCCATGATTGTATCAACAGCCATCTCCGGAACACTAAAATTTATTATTAAAAATCTATAGCCCACACTATGTATGGCATAGCCAAGGAAAACACAATCCATAGTTTTTGGTCCTAGCTTTCGCTTTTTGTTCATTGGCACGTTCACTTTTGCCAAACAACCCCAAGTTCGTAGATTAGAGAGATTTATTAATCTGTTTTTCTCACATTCTTCAAATGGTGTGGTTTCTTTGTTCTTTGTAGGCACTCTATTTAGGACATGACTCGTAGTCAATATAGCCTCACCCCACCATTCCTTAGATAAACTAGCAGTTTCTAACATGGCATTCACCAAATCAGTTAGAGTGCGGTTCTTTCTCCCAGCAATCCCATTGGATTGTGGTGAGTATGGTGGTGTCCCCTCATGAATTATTCTGTGCACAACGTAGAACTCAGAAAATTCATTATAGAAATACTCTCCCTGCGATCAGACCGCAAACGTTTGATTTTCTTCTCAAGTTGATTTTCTACCTCAGCTTTGTAAATTTAAAAATAATGCAATGCTTCATCTTTAGTTTTCATTAGATACACATAGCAAAATTGAGTGCAATCATCTATAAATATAATAAAGTATCTTTTACCATCTTTGGTCAATATTTCATTCATCTCACAAATATCAGAATGAATTAAATCAAGAGGTGCCAACTCTCTCGCCATAGCAGCCTTGTGAGGCTTGCGAGGTTGTTTTGCTTCAACACACACATGGCACATTGAACTTTTGACCACATCAAATTTAGGAATTAAATTTAAACCAGCTAAGCGGGACATGCAACCAAAGTTAACATGACATAATCTCAAATGCCAAATATTTGACTCAACATTACCAACCACATGGTTCACCGAATTAGAACAAGTATCAACCAAAGATAAGCGGAACAAGCCTCCGCTCTCATAGCCTTTACCAACAATTGTTCTAAATTTAGAAATGATGCATTTATTAAACTCAAAGACTAGTTTATGACCATCACGACACAACAAGGAGCCACTAATAAAGTTTTTCCTTATTGAAGGGACATGATGCACGTTCTTGAGGTGCACGGTCTTTCCCGAAGTAAGCTTCAGATCGACCGTACCAACACCACGAAGAGCCACACGCGCCCCATTCCACATCAACAAGGAGCCAGCCCACTGTTGGTATTTATTAAGTGCAAATAGAATATGAAAGATTCTGCAAGCGCACAGAATACTATTGTAGCTTTTACCCAGGAGTATTCCAGAGTATCGTTATTTATATTTTACCATAGGGAAGTAATGGTTAAAGAATCTGATAGTTACCATCATGCATCTACTAACTTAATACACCAACTAGACTATAGTGGGGGTAAGTGATAAATAATAGGAGTTATGCATAGTAATCACTTGAAAGATAAATGAGTAGTCTAGCTAAGTTAAGAGGACAATGGAAGAGTTCAAGGTTCCTAAATACTTCTCTATTACTTAGGTTCTATGGTAACCGAAGGATGGCTAGATGGGGTAATCACACAATAGCACTTTGGAGCAACAGTACCTTTCCAATTCTCGAATAGACTGTGAAGGGGTAATCGGGAGAATGCTGCCAAAAAGCTCTATGAACACTAACCCTAATGTGGTGGATTACGAAGGCCTGTTAGAGCTGTCACCCCTGAAGCTACCACAACTAACCCTGGGATTAGGCGCAATCTTAGGTAACAAATAGTCTAGACGCCATGTCTACACTATCGATTACTACCCTAGTCAAGTACTATAACTAAAGCACTCAATACGAGCGAAGATCCCATGCCAAAGTATAACAACTATACTAACCAGTCACATAATAATGCATATAGGTAGATAGAGAAGATAAATATATGAAAGCATAAGTCTTACAGAGATAAGATACAAGTACATACCAGACCTCCGATGAACTCTCTAGAACCGAGCATGGCTCCTCTCTCCCTAACTCTCAACTAGAACTAATCTACTACATTGGAGAGAGGTTATCCTTCAATAGGACACCTCTCCATCCAAGCCCTAGCTAGATAATATGAATTATAATAATGAAAGGGATGGAGTCTAGGGGGTCCCTGGGGCTCTATATATAGGCCGAAGCGTGAAACGTGAGCCCTTGGATCGAACCGACTTAAGCAACGGCTTAGATGGACTCTCCATGGCGGTGGGGAACCTTCTAGAGAAGCCGAGGGTGATCCGGGGAGTCCGAGGGTCGCCCGACCTGGTGGTGGGGTCGGCTGACCCCAGCTGGCGGCCTCTCGCGGTCTGCTTTACCGTGTTGGTCTCTGGTGTCCTCTAGAACCTTCCTTTACGACTTTTGTATCTTTTTACTCCGAACTCCAAAAATAACAAACCATAGGTCCGTTTCGATCGTCTCGACCAGCTCTCCGCAATGGTGAACTCCAATTCCTTATTTGAGATACTTTTATTTGGTTAAACCTTGCAATTCCTTGCATCTCCTACAAAACAAGTGGGAATACCAAAACTCGTGGAACTTGTTAGAATCAAACCCTATAACTATGTTGTGGATTGTTTTATGCAATTCATGTTTAGTTGATGGGTAAAAACGGGCAATAACTACCATCAACACCCACTCAACCTGATAAAATGAAAACAAGGAAATATCAGCACACACATAAATATTTATACCAGTATCAACCCACCAATCAGGTGAATAACAAACTAAAAATGTAGAAGGTATTGAATTGCCATATCCAGGTGTAGTTGCCTCAGTCTCAACGGTGTTTGCTGATTTCTGTGGAGGAGGAGGAGGAGGCTTCCACTTAGCCTCAGGACATTTCCTGGAGAAATGCACAGTCTTGCCAGAGGTGAAACAATTCATCTTTTCCTTGTTTATCATCTGCTTTCCCTTCTTAAAAGGGATGGCGGGCTTTTGCTTGAGCTCTTGCTGAAATTTCTTCTTCTGTGGTTTGGGACGGTTCTTTTGCACCACATGTGCCCTAGAACTCCCCTCAATGACTTTCTTGCCTATGATATTTTTTGCTCTAGCCTTGTCCTCAACATCTAGAGTCCCAAGAAGCTTACTAGTGCTGAACTCTTGCCTCTTGTGTTTCAGACAAGTTGCAAAATCAGTCCAAGTTGGTGGCAGCTTTGCAATCATGCAGTCTGCCACAAACTTATCAGGAAGTGGACACCCAAACAACTCAAGTTCTTTCACCAGTGCCTATATTTCATGGGCCTGTTCAACTACATGACGGTTCTCAACCATCCGGTAGGCATGAAACTGCTCCATGACATACAGCTCAGAACCGGCGTTAGAGACGCTGTAACGGGCCTCAAGTGCACCCCACATGGCCTTACCAGTCGGCATCTGCACATGTGCATCAATGAGAGAATCCCCAATAATAATCAGCAAGGTGACCTTGCAGGTGGTGTCGTCATGTTCAAATGCACGTTGCTTATCAACGGTTTGCGCACCAGCAGGATGTTCTTACACCATATAAAAGTAGCGCATAGAGGTTAACTATAGAGTAGTTTTCTGGCGCTATCTCTTGTAATGTGTGCCCTCAAACGGCCTAGGTTTCAGCAAACCCGCAAAGCCAACAGATGAAAATGGCCTAAATTCACGTTTTTGGATTGATAGAAATTTAGGCAAATCCAGGTTTAATTTAATCCATAAAAATGATGTAAGCAGAAAGACCATAATATCATATATGTGCCTGTCTAAGCAAAAACACATCATCGTTATCATGAATATTATTTTAGTACTAACCAACAAGGTATGACACGAATTATTGCTCAAATAAAATATGTCTAAGATACTGTTAGCATTAATCATGAAGATTATGATCTTGACAATGAAGTTAACAAGTCATTTAACGAGATTATACCCTGCGGCAGAGCCGGAAGTACCTGGAAGCGACATGGTGCTTTGTCAGAGTAGTCGTCCCGCTCGATCCAGTGCCGATTGGAAGCCGTGAAGATGACACCCTCCGCCAATGCCGGGAACAGAGACTTGCGCCAACACCAGGAACTCCGCAAACGCCGGGAACAGGGAGGGATCGAGGCAAGTAGTCATGCCGCCGCTGGACACTCCACAAAAACGTGATTGCCGCCCTTCACCCAAGCAGGTCAACGCTTTGGACGGATACGTTATCGGAGGCCTATTCTTCCATCTCGTGTGCGCGCAGGAGACGGAACGGGAAGAACTCTGCTAGATAAGAGAGGAAAGGACCCTGCGTTAATCGGAGAAACTCTTGTAATTGTGATAGAACCGCCTAAATCACCGGGTCCATGTACACCATCATCGCCCCTAAGGACTCCGATCAGTCTGCACACGTTCCCCATAACCTAGGAAGCCTGCCGGGTTCCCACGGAAAAACCTTATTTCCCCGAGGATCTCATTATAAAGACCTTGCAAGTATTACAACAGTTGACACAAATAATATGAATCACAGTAAAGAGTGCGGAAGTATTACATAACCATAGGTTTACAAATATAAATTACGTTATCCCGAACCAGAGTTTCGTAGTGGAGTAGCAGTATACAACTAGACACCCTGCCCAAGGGTTATATCATTTAAACATCTTCTTCCATGCACAGTCCGTCAACCGGCACGGTCCCATGCCGAACTGTACACTCGGCTCACCTGCAACAGGGGTTAACAAACCCTGAGTAGTGGGGTACTCTGCAAGACTTACCCGACTAAAGTGAAAGATTAGACTCAGGAATGCAGGCTGAGGGAAGTCAAGGTAAGGCTTTAGCAAGAGTCAAAGAATTTTGTGGAAAAAGCAATACTAATCCTACTTTTAGTATTTTACTCAATATCATTATAATCAATATCAATAGTTCTCAGTTCTTTCACATATATTCTTCAATTCCAATTACTTATTCATTCTCAAAAACATCCTAGTGCCGAACCACTCTTCGCTGTAAGTGTGAGGATCAAGTCACCATAACTGAGGAGCAACGACGATTCGAATCGATTAAGTACCTAGCTGGGGATCCCTATCCACACTGCATATGTAGCACTTAAGCTTGCATATACCAACCCCGCCTACCACGGCTTTTCTACCCCTGAACCGGTCCTGCGCCACCCGAGAGCACAGTACTCCTCTCGTCTCCAGGCACGCCGGCCACGAGGGTACACGCTACTCTCGCCATCTCTCCACTCCCAGTGCGTGGTTGTCGGTTCAAGCAGTAGAGCCACCGGAGTCAGAGGCTTTCCATAGTATGTGACTAGTTGCAAAGTCTTGATCACGGCAGGCCCACAACGAATGTCCCTAAGTCCTTTTTTCGCTGGCGACAATGCATTGGGACTCTAACCCAAGTATAACTGTCCTATCGGTTTTCAAATCCCTTTTCCGCTGGCGACGATAAGTTGGCACTCTAACCCAAACATATGACCACCAAATGGAAAACCATCCCCGTTGATGACAATGGACTGGCCAAGTGCACTGCCAACAAACGAGGACAATACCATCCCCTTTCAATGATTCATTCTTTGCATATCATCATAGTTTAAAATAGCATTTTTGCAAATCTAATAATTAAGCATGACTAAGCATTTTTTTAATGCTTTAAATAAATTAGGTTCTCAGGTGATGATAAGTGGTCAAGGATGGTAATGCATCAGGTGGCTTTCAGTCAACTACTAACAACCTAATGCAATATATATATATATATATATATATATATATATATATATATATATATATATATATATATATACTCAAGTGATAAAACTTTATAAATTGCAAGGAAGGGGCTGAATGCACCGGGACTTGCCTTTGAGTTGCAGGTCTGTCGCTTCGTCGAAAATACCAGAGAAAGCCAACTTAATTTCTCCGGACGAGTATTCTTTCCGTCGGGAATCAACCAAGTAACCTTTCCGAAAGCCCGTTCTCTACACGTAGAATAATGATGCATGATGACATGATGAAAATGCAAAACAAAGATTACTAATATTAAACATCTTGAGTAGAATTTCCTTTACGGTAAAGTTGTAATCAAGATCTCCCTAAGCAAGGTAATTATTGCTTAATTATCTTATTGACTATTTTAACAGTCGTGGAAAAAACTAGTTAATCGTTCCTACATCATCATTAGGTGTTTGTTAACAAGTTATGAAATCATAATGACATGTATTACTTATTAATTATTTTGGTGATAGAAATCCTAAATTATTTATAATATCAACAAAAGATAATTGTGTTGCCATGAAACTCTTTGGGTGGAAGTGCTTGAAGGACTACAAGAAAACCCTGAAATTACACAAGTCATTTTATAATTAGCCTTAATTAATCATTGTACAATATCACTAAGCACTCGCTAAAGCAAACCATTAAACCCTATTACCATGTATTAATCATAATTAGTATTTCTAATTATCAAGTTAATTATAAATATGGGTTGTATCATTTAATTAAATTAAGTGTAAATTATGAAGTAATTATACTTTTTCCAAATCACTTGCAAATTTTTATGTAGCTAGTTCATGACCAAAAACAGTGACCACATAAATTTCATGATTTTTGGATTAATGTTTTGAGCTACAAAAATCATGGAAGTGTCATTTAAGAATTAAAATACACATTTTTTTTACCAAATACAGAAACTATCCAAAGTCCACATTTCATATTTTTCCTGTATAAAGCACTACACAGAGAAGCTATATAATTAATTTCATGATTTACGGAGCTCTCAAAATATTCTAATGAAATTAACAATATGTTGCATTATTCAATTTGCAGGAAATAGGAAAAATCAAAACACCCTCTCGGCCAGACCTGACCCAGCTCGGCCCAACTCCCGAGCAGGCCGGCCCACTATGGCCCACCCAGGCCTCCTCCGTCCTTTGCCCTCTTCCAGACGAGCTAGGCAGGGCTCGTACGCGTACGCGGCGGCGCCGGCCGCGGTGACCCGCCGTCGGTGCCTATCCGGCGAGGAGAAGCGCCCTAACCTCTTCCTGGAAACATCTGCACCCCTCCCCAGTACTTGCTCCACAACAGGACCCCCAGAGCATAGCCATCGAAGGCCATGGCGGACCGGACATGCAGAACCCAGCGGCAACACCGGCGTTCCGGCCAACCGAGACCCACCCAGACCAAACCAACAACCCCACCAGCTTCCTGAGCTCACCTAGGTTCTCGTGCGCATGCCGATTGAATCAGAGGATGGCCGGAAAAGCGAGCTTGACGATGACCGAAACCTCGGCGGCGTGAACCGGCGGCACGAAGCTCGTTCTGGCCACTCCTGTGCGCCAATCGGGCAACGATCAAGAGGATGAGCTCTAGGATAGCAATGCGGGCTTGGAACACGAGCTAACACGGTTAAGAACTCACCCAAACGACTTGGCCAGGCATGACCGCGCACGGCGGAGCTCCTGCCGGACGCCGAGGGGAAGACGACGGCGCAGGGGCTAAACGGTGGATGAAAAGAGGTTCGGTTGGACTCGCTGAGCGCGCAAGAAGATGGAGTAGCTACCAGAAGCTTCAATTAGAGATGAACAGACACAACGACAGTGAATTTGCCAATGAACAGAGAGGTCGCTGGCGGTGGCAATGGAGACAGAGAGAAGAAACGATGGCGACCGGAGCTATTTAAAGGGCAACGAAGGTGTTCGCGATGTGGCTGGACCCACACGGACCCGGCCTCAACGGCGACAGGTGGTTGGCCGGCCTCGGGCGGTGCCAGCACGCGGCGTAGCACGCCTGCCGGTCCCCCCCCCCCACACGCGAGACAGGAGACATGGAGGGGACGATGCCCTGTAGAGGCACAGTGCCCCTACCCTATAGCTCCCTAACCTAATTTCCAAATTACCTTTTAGTTTTCATATAAAGTCAAAAAATTCCCAAACTAAAAGTTGTGGATAATTGCAAGATGAACAACTTTGCTTTTTGAGCCAAATTCAAATTTTGAATAAATTTTGAATAATTCAAAAGGGGGTAAAAGTGGATTTTTAATCTCATTTCAAATCCAGCCAAATTCTCAAAGTTTCTAGAAATAAGTCGAAAATCTCCAAAAATAAAAGTTGTTCTACTTGATAAGCCCTACAACTTTTATTAAAGAAGTTTTGTCAGATTCTTGATAATTTTTGAAATGACATTTTAAATTTGAATCCTCAAACACCAATTTGAGTTTTACTTAAAATTTAACTTAATAGCTTGAAAATCTCCAAATGCAAAAGTTGTTCAATTTAAAGAGCTTCATAACTTTCATTAAAGGTGTTTGGTCAAATTCTTGATAATTTTTTAATTTGTATCTCAAATTTACATATTCAAACATAGGGTAGGGTTTGGTTTGAAATTTTATTTAATAACTTAAAAATTACCCAGAATAGAAGTTGTTCAACTTTTAAAGATTTACAGCTTTTGTTTAAGGCCTAATATCTAATTCCTTTCAGTTTTAAAATTAGGGTTTTTGGGTCCGAATTAGTATTTATAATTGATTTTCTTTTTATCTCCTAATTGGAATTAGGTAATTACACAGCAATACTAACATTTATATAATAAATCACTCTAAATCACCTATGCACAATCAAATGCAAGAATAAAACTTATTTTAGTTAATGCATCTTAACAGGGTTAAATGCGAGATGATTTGTACGCAATCATGATGACATGACATGTTTTAGTTACAGTAACACCATGGGTGTTACAGTAATCAAGCTCTAATTTTGGTAACTCCCCTCATCACACCGAGAGAAAGTGGCAAAATTAAAGCCACGCTCGCCGCCTGCCATGCCACGCCACGGCCCGGCCAGCGGCGACGCGTGCACGTGTGGCATGTTAGCATCATTTTCTTAACTTCTCAATATAGACGAATAGAGTCCAACCATATAAGTTGAGTCAATATTCAGTTAAATTCTCATACGGTACTAGACTATTTAATGTGTATTATTCGAACCATAGAGTTTTATTTGATTTATTAAATATTTAATGGGTCAAGCCCATGCTATATCTAACAAAGGAGACATCACAGAGTACAGATCAGAGGAGGAAGGAGTAGCGAGACATCTTCTAGAAGTATCTAGAAGGAGGAGGGTTTAAGGTTACAGAAATGGGGAATCAGAATCCTCGAGGAAGTGGAAGAACAGAAGCAAGTGGAAGATGGAGTCTTCTGAATAATCTTCGATGTCCTTCCAGGTTCTCTCAGCCTCCTCTATACATGCAGGCCCAGTATGGTCATCGCCCATGGGCCATGGCCCTCTATGAGGTTTTAAATAATGTTGGGGCCATGATTTGAACCCCAGAATAGCAGTAACGTGCTTCTTGTCAGCACCATATCAGACGGGCAGACGGCCCTAGTATCGGCAGCAGAACAGTACCAGCAAGAGGTATCTAAATCTGTAGCAGTGATACTACATTCATCTCAAACTAAATTGATTTATGAAGTTTTTCTAAGTCGAAGCATTTTATTTTTTGACGAATTTTATAGAAACTATTATCAATATTTTATGCCAAAATTGGTATAACTATATATTGGTATTGACAAAATTGTTTTTGTTTTCTGTTATAGATGTGGTTATCCTTTTCTATAAAGTTGGTCAAACCTAAACTAGTAGTATGACTTAAGTGACTAGAAAAATATTAATGTGAGTGTCAGCATCTAAATAGTTTCTTAAAAAAAGAGTTCGATACAAGTATTTGAAACTGGCACCTTTCCCAAATTCATATATGTCTACTGTTTTTTAGATTAATTCATATATATCTGCCAGGCGCATGTGCGCCTCATGTGTTCATCGGTATAACAATGCGCGCAACGTGTACGTTCGAGACAAACAGTGACATAAAAAGGAGGGCGGCCTGTACAAGTACTTCAAGTCTCCGACCGAGCACACGGGTGATCTCTCGTCACCTGGACCGGATCCTCTGTTTTAAGTTTTGACAAAGCATAATTTATGCCATGGCACTGGGGCAGCGCACACAGCATTCTCAAAATAATACATGACTTCGGCCTGTGTTATTTAAGAGAAGCCGTACGAATCCGCTGTTAAATAATGGGGACGAGTGAGACACGACAAACCGAAAACCAATTTACTAACTCGGTCTCATCTGAATTACACTTCTATTTAAGGCAAAAATTGGATACAGAAACAAAAGTGATGGTGAGAAACAGTCAATTGAGTTCAACCATCATGCACGTGAAATTACTCCTCGGAGAAGCTAACAAATCCTCTTATGCTAATGCGAAAACAAAGCAATACTACCTTGGATAGCTTGAAGACATCATCATCTCTTGCTCCAGACTGTATCTTCGGCTACATGGGTTCTCATATCCTTGCCCATGTCCACTCAGTGATGGATTATCCGTCATAATGCTATTGTTTCTGGGTTCCATAGCTACAATACCATCTCTGTTATAACAGTTGGAACCCTGAAGCCCATGTAGTATATGTTCTACCTGTCGCATAGTTGGCCTATCCTCAACTCTTGAATTTATACACGATGCTGCAAGTGTAGCAACTTCTTGGACTTCTGTGTCTCCCTCCTCCATAACTTGTGGATCTATTATTTGACTAAGATTTCCCTCAGAAAGTAGGTTACCAAAATGGGAAACAAGGCCATTTCCTTCAGAGGACAAATATGAATATGGTTTCTTCCTAGTGAGCAACTCCATCAGAATTACACCAAAACTATAGATATCACTTTTCTCAGTAAGTCGACCAGTTTGGAAGTACATAGGATCCAAATATCCTCTTGTTCCCTGAACCCTTGTTGTCAACCCAGTTTTTTCTACTGAGATGTACCTTGAAGCTCCAAAGTCTGATATCTTTGATGTCATCTTATCATCAAGAAGTATGTTAAGGGACTTAATGTCTCTATGGATTATTGGGATTGAAACTGATGAGTGGAGATAGGCAAGAGAAGTAGCTATCTCAGTTGCAATCCTCAACCTACTACTCCATGATAGGGACCTTGGTTCTTGAACATGGAGATGATGATATAGTGTTCCATTGGAGATAAACTCATAAACTAACAATGGCACCTCAGTCTCTAGGCAACATCCATAGAGTTTGACCACATTCTTATGGTTGATCTGTGAGAGGATTGCTACCTCATTTATGAACTCATCTATTTCCCTCTGGACTGCAATCTTTGACTTCTTGATGGCTACGACATGTTTGTCCGACATCATTCCTTTGTAAACTGTACCATGACCTCCGCCACCAAGCTCACGATCTTTGTCGAAGTTGTTTGTGGCCTTTGCAAGCTCATCCAATGGTATTATCATCCTTTCTGAAATGTCTGCCTTTTGGGACACCAGCTGTTGCAACAATTGTCCACGATTTTGTTTGAAGTACTTTTGTTTCTGTACTTTTATCTTGTGTTGTTTAAACTTGCGCAGTAGGAACAATATACCCAAAACCAAAAGAAGGAGCGCCGGGCCACTAGCAACTGACAAACCAATAATGAAACCTGAAAATGTAGATACATATATACACTATCTTGATCATTTTCGCAGGCTACTTATATATGTGCAATGTCAGCCAAAGGATCATTGAGAGTTGAGACATGAGAATCCAGTGGCTCTCACCTATTGGGGCCTTCTTGTTGACGCAACCGCCAGGCTCATAAGCATTGCCGTGCATTCCTCTTGGGCACCGGCACTCGTAGTATCCAGGCAAATTGTTGCAGTAACCGCCCAAACATGATTTGTGTAGCGCCGGGTCCTTACACTCGTCGACGTCTGTAGCCGATGAGGATGAACAATAAAGAACAATGGAAGCCTTTCCATAGAACTTTAAACTAGTGAATAGAGATATGCATGAGGAGGAATATAAGTACTCGGTAAAAGCATTAGGGACCTTGGCATCCATTGGCGACGTAAGGGTTGCCGTCGTATCCCTTGGTGCAGTGGCACGTAAAGCCTCCATTCTCTTGCTGGCAGTCGCTGTTCTCACTCTTGCAAAGGCGCTTGGGCACGTCCCCTGGGCAGTTGCCGGAGTTGTCGGCAGCAGGTGCTGGCAAGCCTTGCTTAACTGCCCATTGTAGAACAATGGGAGATGACATGTAATTGATGGAATCCTTGATGTTCAAGATCTTGTGCCACTGATCAGTCAACCCCGCCTCCGAGATGAACGCCAATGGCAAGTGCTGCTGCCAATCACCATGGTAAATAATGCTGATGTTCTTAATGAGCGCTTTGATTTCCACTCTCTTGGGCGTGCTGCCTGCAGGGATGGGCGCATGGCAGCAGCCGAGGAAGGAGCAGTACCCGTGGTTGGTTTCTGTTGGGACCGGCGGCGGCCCACCTGCACTACGATACCCGAAGCTGCTGCAGACGCCGATGATACTGTCGGTGGCGTTCTTGCTGCTGCTGCTGCTCCCGTTTCTGTACTTCCCGTAGAAGCTGGCACGCACGTCCCACCTGGAGATGACGATGAACTCGTTCCTGGTCGACAGCTCATAGGGCTCGCCGATGTGTCTTGGGAAGCGAACGTCAACCAGCAGGATCTCTATTCTATCAACGATGCGGAGCGCCCAGTCCGTGCTGCCCCAGTCCGTGCTGCCCTGATGTTGGATGATGCGTACTGTGGAGTTGCGCAAGGAGATGTGGACGACCTGGAGGGTGCCGTTGCCGCCGTTGCTGGGGAGAAGCAGCCGCGGGGGATCGTGGCTGGTGTCGCAGGTGAGGTTGAGCTCCGGCCAGTAGCAGTCAGGGTGCCCAAAGCCGAAGGGGTACGGCACGCTCACGTCGCCGCAGGTGGTGTTGCAGCCAGGCAGCGCTGACGGCAACGCCGCATCTGCTGCAAATAAAATCAATGCAAGATACTATTAGATATATACTGCAGTGCGACTCTAGCTAGGGTGCGTTTGTACGTACTGACGATACTGACCTTTGTTGAAGTTATAGTCGACACAACCACCTCCGACGCCGGGGTTGCCGTAAGTTCCTTGCGGGCACTGGCAATCATATGACCCGATCGTGTTGATGCATACACCGAGGCACACTCTATCTTCACCCAGGAACTTGCACTCGTCGACATCTGGAGCCAGTAAACCCCACCAATTCACACATGGTGGAAATAATTAAATAAGACATAATCTACCACATCGTGCTTTTGCAAAGACGACCCGTTATATTAAGCGATATAAATGGTAACGGCGCTATTCGATAGGACTTTTTGCGGCTGTGACGGATAGAAAAACACTCTTCTTGCACGTGATTTGCTAAAATCGTATGAGATATAGCATTAAATAATACCTATAACTAATAAAAAATCAATACCCATCTCCGTTAAGCCATTAACGGTTAATACCATTTACGAATGCGGGCTCCTTACGACGTCCGCCTCCATTAATGGTCTAAAAACCCAAAAAACAAAAACTTTGTGACTTCCAAGATTCACCAGGTGACTTAAAACTAAACACTGACTCATCTCTACCACTACACTAGACACTAATTCATGTCTGCACATAATATGTTATTGTTTTATATCAATACTTCGTAATCTTATATTGGATATTTTAGCTACTAAATGAACTCAAATGAAAAACATTTAACTATAAAGTTTAAAATCTTATCTAGTACTACAACTTTAATATAGGGTGTCTCTCCATCCGAGAATATTTGATAAAATTTAAAAAATTGAATCTAAAAATATATGAACTCGAAAAAACATATTTGAAACTTTAAATGACTTTAAATAAAAATCTTGTCACCAGCAAACACGTAGCTCATGTCAACCACTAAAACTTTTATATTAACTGTTTGAGCATTCAATGTGGTTTAAGAATTCTAAATTTTGAATTTCAAAATCTATAAACTTTGGACACATATTCGGCACACAAAATGACTTCAAATAAAAAACTTTTCAACTATAAACATGCAATGAGGGATGAGCCAGGTGAGCTGGTCATGAGGAGCAAGAAGTGTGTAGCAACTAGCAATGGTGGAGTCCATGCTCGAGGCGTTGTAAGGGCGGCGCCTTAGTCGACCGTCCATGCTTTGGACAAAGTTTGGTATGCCAAGGTGTTCAGATTTTGGGAAAGGTATGTGTTTTGAGTTTTGACTATATCTCGGGCCTAAACCAAGGACCCCTACAAAGTGATCTGTTTCACTTGTTCATTGTGCCTTGCTAGCACTGATACCTATATCTACATAGATCTTAACTAAGTGAAAGTCTAGTAGTTTAGTGTACTGGACATGATTCTGGCACCACTAGGCTTGCTTCTTTGTTGACTGCTAATGCAGGTTGGTCTAGATAAAGGTTCATATGGAAAAAATATCTACTTTGGAGAGCAGGTCTGTATTTGGGAATAACATGACCCTATAATTATGTTGCAAGTTTATGTATAGTTTTGCCAGCAGTTTCATTTGGTGGTCAATATTGCTATTTCAACTATTGCCATTATTACCTTGCTTTTAATTGTTTGTACACAAATGTACGCTTCTAAATTTTTTAAGTCCATAAGAGCAACAAAACAATCTTATCATAGGTCTAAGGTGTTCCAAAAACAACTTGAACTTGCTATGGAATTTGATAGGGCTGATTCAACATTTGGTGGTCTTATGGGAATGCTGAAGTAATTTATTTTTTCCGTTAAAAAGCATATCCACTTTGGAATTTATAAGTTTCACTGCTCACATAACTAATGTCACACACAGATTTATATCTAAGGGAAATAATGATACATAGAAAAATGAATTGTGATTGTTGTGCAGCTACAGCTTTTCATGAGCCAGTTGATGGTGAGGGTAGCGGACCGCACCAAGAGATGAGCTTCCTACTGCGCCAAATCGGACCCGAGCCTGCTGCGCCCTGCTGCGCGAGTCCCACAAGATGGCTACAACGGTGGTTGCAATCTATGTGAAGCAGTGGATGCTTCTTCGGGCATCATCATCACCGGATGGTGAGGGTAGCGGTGGATCTTGACATCCTTGGCTCAAATCCATGAGACGAGTGGCATCGTCGCGGGGTTCCATGAGGCGACGATGTTACATACAACAGTGGGGCTGACCATTCGAGCCTCTGGCCTTCTCCACCTCGCACATGGCGGCATGTGCTAGAGGTCCCCTAGCTTGGTGAGGTCCGCTCCCTAGGATGGTTATGAGGCATTGTGCGATTTTCAAATCAAATTTACTAAAGCAACCAGTTATCCGATATTTTCTAGGAAAAAAATGCCTATCTCATTGCCTCATTGGCATGCCTTAGTTGCTATCTACATGATTGGTTAGCTTCTTTGCAATATGAAATCTGATACTGGCATGTAATTTGTATCAATAATATATATCTATATGTGTCGACGGAATGCAGGCGATAGTCTACTGAGGGGTACGCCAAAGGTAGTAGATTAATCGGTGAAGGTGCGCCTGAGACGAACAAGAGTTACACTGGAAGCGTGAGACACGAGATTTATACAGGTTCAGGCCGCCGCGAGGCATAACACCCTATATCCTGTGTGTTGCTGTATTGTATTGCTAGTAGATGAGTTGTTTCGGGAGGATCCCCTACCCGCCTTATATAGTCCGGGGGGAGGGGGCAGAATTACAAGTCGGTTTTTACCATATACCAGATTACAATCCTAACCGAACAAGGAACCTAATCGCCTAGATACTCGAAAAGCTATTTCTTTGTCCGCCAAGACTTCAGCGCATATACGTGATCTTCTGGAGAACGTGTAGACGACGCGTCCTTGGCAGTCCGGGCCTGATCGGATGACTTGGCCCATGTATTGCCATGCGGGTATATGGGTCTATACCCCCACAGCTAGTCCCCGAGCACCTTGCATTCGTCGGGAGGTGCAGACCTTCGTAGTTGTTTGTCCAGACGGATGTAACGAGCTCAGAAAAAATTTGAAAAAGTCTTCTCCTTGGTGAAGTGTATCTACTTTTGGTTCTTTAGAAACAACACCTTCACCGTCAGGTGAAGTGTATGCACTTAGTCCCCGAGCTTAATAGTAGGTGACGCAGGCACGTGGTGTCAGGGTCAAAGTCTTTATTCTCGCTGATCATGTGAAGTGTTGACGAAGTCCCCGAGCCAGGTGAGTGCTCGGAAATACTGGCAAAGCGACGATGCCTCCAAGCAGTTAATGCTTGGAAGCGCTGACGCAGCGATGGCGAAGTCCCTGAGCACCTCCTGTGCTCGAAAATACTGGCAAAGCGACGAAACCTCTGAGCAGTTCAATACTCAGAAGCGCTGACGCAGCGATGACGAAGTCCCCAAGCACCTCCTATGCTCGAAAATACTGGCGAAGCGACAAAACCTCCGAGCAGTTCAATGCTCGGAAGCGCTGACGCAGCGATGACGAAGTTTTCGAGCACCTCCTGTGCTCAGAAATACTGGCGAAGCGACGAAGTCTCCGAGCGGTTCAATGCTCGGAAATGTTGACGTAGCGATGACGAAGTTCCCGAGCACCTCCTGTGCTTGGAAATAATGGCGAAGCGACGAAGCCGCCGAGCAGTTCAATGCTCGGAAGCACAGACGCAGTGATGACGAAGTCCCCGAGCACCTCCTGTGCTCGGAAATACTGGCGAAGCGACGAAGCCTCCGAGCAGTTCAATGCTCGGAAGCGCTGACGTAGCAATGACGAAGTCCCCGAGCACCTCCTGTGCTCAGAAATACTGGCGAAGCGACGAAGCCTCCGAGCAGTTCAATGCTTGGAAGCGCAGACGCAGTGACGACGAAGTCCCCGAGCGTGCTCGAAAATACTGGCGAAGCGACGAAACCTCTGAGCAGTTCAATGCTCGGAAGCGCTGACGCAGCGATGACGAAGTCCCCGAGCACCTCCTGTGCTCAGAAATACTGGCGAAGTGACGAAGCCTCCAAGCAGTTCAATGCTCGGAAGCGCAGATGCAACGATGACGAAGTCTCCGAGCACCTCCTATGCTCGAAAATACTGGCGAAGCGACGAAGCCTCCGAGCAGTTCAATGCTCGGAAGCGCAGACGTAGTGATGACAAAGTCCCCGAGCACCTCCTGTGCTCGGAAATACTGGCAAAGCGACGACACCTCCGAGCAGTTCAATGGTCGGAAGCGATGATGCAGCGATGACGAAGTCCCCGAACACCTCCTGTGCTCAGAAATACTGGCGAAGCGACGAAGCCTCTGAGCAGTTCAATGCACGGAAGTGCAGACGCAGTGATGATGAAGTACCCGAGCACCTCCTGTGCTCGAAAATACTGGCGAAGCGACGAAACCTCCGAGCAGTTCAATGCTCGGAAGCGCTGACGCAGCGATGACGAAGTTCCGGAGCACCTCCTATGCTCAGAAATACTGGTGAAGTGACGAAGCCTCTGAGCAATTCAATGCTTGGAAGCGCAGACGCAGTGATGACGAAGTCCCCGAACACCTCCTGTGCTCTGAAATACTGGCAAAGCGACGAAACCTCCAAGCAGTTCAATGCTCGGAAGAGCTGACGCAGCGATGACGAAGTCCCCGAGCACCTCCTGTGGTCGTAAATACTGGCGAAGCGACGAAACCTCCGAGCAGTTCAATGCTCGGAAGCGCAGACGCAGTGATGACGAAGTCCCCGAGCACCTTCTGTGCTCGAAAATACTGGCAAAGCGATGAAACCTCCGAGCAGTTCTATGCTCGGAAGCGCTGACGCAGCGGTGACGAAGTCCCCGAGCACCTCCTGTGCTCGGAAATACTGGCGAAGCGACAAAGCCTCTGAGCAGTTCAATGATCAGAAGCGCAGACGCAGTGATGACGAAGTCCCCGAGCACCTCCTGTGCTCAGAAATACTGGCAAAGCGACGAAGTCTCCGAGCAGTTCAATGCTCGGAAATGCTGACGTAGCGATGACGAAGTCGCCGAGCACCTCCTGTGCTCGGAAATACTGGCGAAGAGATGAATCCTCCGAGCATTTCAATGCTCAAAAACTCTTAAGCATCCTGTGAGCCTTATGCAGGAAGCCGAACCGTCATACTTCCCTTTTCAAAGACTTGGCCTGAGATGAAACAATTCGTCTTCCCTATCGCGCCGACGCTCAATGGCCATTCAAACAGCCATTACATCCAGCCTAGCCGCTGCCATCTAGGGTTTCGAAGATCCTTGATTCAAAGACTTGAATCTGTCGAAATCTCTTCAATTCAACCTTCCAACAACCCAATCCTTCAACCAATTTGAAGAAATGGCACCCAGGAAGAGTACGCGCGTACCCTCGAAGAAGGGGAAGGAGCCGCAGCCTGGAGAGCTCCGCCTAGACAACGAGTGGCAACCATCCACCATGACGGAAAGGGCCATTTTGAAGTCGGTAGTGAAAGGGCTTCTGCCAAATCGTGCTACCACCGGGTGGAGGCCATCAGGAGGTGAGTCGTACCCCATACTCAACACCGGCGAGATAACTGTCTTTGCCGACTACTTCCTCCGCGGGTTTGGTGTTCCTTGTCATCCCTTTCTTCGCAAACTCCTTGACTATTATGAGATTTCACTGTGCCATTTGCATCCCAACTCCATCTTCGTAATCTCTATTTTTATCCACTTCTGCGAAGCCTTCGCCGGAATTCTTCCTCATTTTAATCTATTCCGTCACCTATATATGCTTATGAAATCGAGCGGCGGAGGATCCCGGATTGCCGAGGGAGTATACCTTAAACTCCACGATGGCATGTCCGCCCATTATCTTTCTATCCCCCTCAACACTTGTCTTCGTGATTGGAACAAGAGGTGGTTCTATCTGCCGAATCAAGACCCTCCTGTTCGGTGCGCCGTCGAGCAGATACCAGAGAGAAAACCGAGCTGGTCAGCGAGGCCCACATCCGATCAGATGGATCAGGTAAACGAGTTGTTGTAAATTCTAAAGGGCATGAATCTGAATGGAGTTGGGGTTGCTGCCAACTTTGTGAGGCGCCGAGTTCAACCTTGTAAAGAGAGAATTCATCCTGCATATGAATGGGTTGGCGAAACTGACCCAACCAGAGAGGTCCCTGATCAGATGTCCACTGAAGAAGCTATGATAAGGCTGAAGGAGCTGTTCGACAACAAAGCGCCTATCAACAACCGAGGACAGCAGAAAGCACTGCACATTGCAAATCCGCCACCCGAGGTACGCCTTTCTAGATTTCTGTCTTTACATCCTGTCATAATGTTGATCCTTTGCATCTTATTTGATTTGTTGAAGATACATGGCCAGGACCGGAAAGCCTACTTCTCGCAGGTGCCCAGTGCGGAGTGGCCTGAAAGAGTTGACCCTCGACACCGCTACCAGCCCAGCAGTGAAGATGAAGACTTCTCAGAGCCCTCCGATGACGAAGCTGGAGCCGATGAAGAAGAAGAGGACCAGGAGACCCCTTCTCAACGGGAAGCTCGCGGTAAGTAGCCTATGCCTGATAAAGCCGAGTCGTCGAGTAGAGTCCGGAGACCTGAGAAGTCGGTGAAGCTGTCCGAAGAGCGAGCCCGTCGCCAGACGGTGATCTCGAGCTCGAGTGATGACGACGGTCCGTCGCCGAAACGTCAGAAAGGGGAATTCCCACCGACCAAGAAACCTGGTGATGAGGAGGGGACTTCTGGTCTGAAAAGAAGATTCGCACGAAAACGTCACCGCTCAGAAGTGTGAGCACCCGTGTCTTCTTGTTGCTGCCTTTTGCTGATCGGTATGCTCTGTTATATGAAGTCCACATTATTATCCAGGGACCCTTCAGCCGAGGACATCGAGAAGGTGGCCAGCAAAGAAACTGGTGGTGGTGCATTGGCTAGAGACGCAAGCTGGCCTTCCGACCAAGAGTCACCGAAGACGCCACCAGACCAGCAGCCGAATTTGGGCTCACATGATCAGGCGCCGCCATCCAACCAACCTCGCGAAGCGACTCCACCACCACCGTCTCCACCCTCAATGCAGAATACGGAATAGCAGTCTGAGGACGTCGGAAGGGGCCATTCTTCAAGCCGGGACTCGCCCACTGGTTCCGACCAGGGAGCAAACACGCAGACCGGTGGCCCTTCTTTCGGGAGAGCACCGGGGTCAAGCCAGGAGATCCCCGAGCAACCACCAGCAGGTGCTGCTTCTCCAGAGCATGATGTCGAGGAGATCACCCGTCAGGCTGCGGGTGGGGCTCCGCCGGTGGTGCTCAGGACCTTCAGGCGGGTCGGCGATCAATATGACGTCGTCGTGGAGGACAGAGCAGCGGACGAAGAGCTGGAGGCCTTAAAGGCAGATATCACAAGCACCCGCTCCGATCTCAGAAACATGCTCTGCCATCTGGGGCAGTTGTCTTCACGAGTTCAGGTAACTGTACCCTTCTTGAATTTGCTTAAGGTTTCTTTGCTTGCTTTTTCATCATGTTCTGTCTTTGCCGGTCAGGCCGTACATGATACGGCCGAAGATCGACAAAAATCTCTGCAGCGTGCGGCTGAACTCGCGGTGGAGAATGCTAGGCTGGAGAAAGAAAATGCTCGTCTGGAGAAGGCGATGGAAGACCTCCGCGAGTAGCGCGATACGTTGCACTTGCACTGCTATGATCTATTGGAGGCCAAACAGAAGCTTCTGCAGGATAAAAAAGGTATGGAGACCGTTATGGCTCTAGTTATTGTATCCCAGCTCCTTATTGCTAAGTTTCGAAGTTGACTGGCAGATCTGTCTGATGTGTTGGAAGGAGCCGCACGTCGAGGTACATGCGTTTTCAGACATCCAACCTTGCCCAATTTGCTCTTTTTTTAAGGGAATGTTGATCCGTCGACTTTCTTGGTACAGTTAAAGAGCTGGAGGATGAAGTGTCCATGTTGCGGGAAGCTGCTCGTAGGAACGAAGAGGCACGCTTGGGTAGGTTTCTTCTGCTTGTAGGATGCTTCAGTGCCTCTTGTTGAGACTTCTGACTTTTGCCTTTTGTTAGATACTGATCGGAGGACCCGAGCATAAATGAATGATCTGTCGCCGCGCCTTGAAGCTGCCGAGAGCCGCTATAACGCCATGGTGGAAGGTATCAAACCAATCTTGGACATTATCGAGTATGCTCCAGCCGATCCTCCTGCAGAAGCGCCGAGGCCTTTTGACATCATTCGTTGTAGTCGCGAAGCGCTGCGACACTTCAAGGCCTTCTATATCGACGTGGCGGAGAACGTTGTAGCTCACGTGCTCGGCGTTGTACGCTCCCATTACCCTGGCGTGAACAACGACAGGGTGAAGGGAGGCTACGCCCGTGGCACCACCGAGCAGCAGGAGGATCAACTGGAGGAGGAGACGAAGCCCGCAGCGGAACTCTTGGCAGCAGATGTGCAGCTGTTCCCCACGGAAAAAACTTGAAGATACCTGCAAGGAGATTGTAGATTGCTTTGTGCAATAAATGATGATTAATGTGATCGGAAGTCGTATTCTGTAAAAACTGCTCCGGATGAAGTTTGTGTAAATTTGCTTTTGCTCTTATAACGTTAGTCGAGTCTTAGGCGCGTAGTAGCCATGTAGTACTTCGAACGCTCTCGTGGCACTTTTTCTTTGGTTGGTCGGCATGAAGCCAGAGCGTACAGCTCATTAGAGTGATCGACGACCGGTTCCCGTTCCTTTTGACGGGGCTTTTGGAGACGCTGCTAAAACTGCCCAAGTATCCCGGGGCTTACGTAATAGCGAAGACTTAACGGCCCAGACGTCCCTGTGGCTTACGTAGTGGCGAAGCTACCTGCGCCTGACAGGGCTTACGCTTATCGTGTGCGATGGCTTCCTGAATCTATCGGGGCAGTCGACGGAGTGGCGAAGTAGGGCAGCCTGCGTGATGCAGGGCTTATGCGCCGTCGTGAATAGGCCGCCCGAACAGGTGCGGGACTTACGCGTAGTCGAAGTTGTGCAGCCCGAGCAGATACGGGTCTTACGCATTGGCGAAGTCCTGCTGCCTAAGCTGATGCGGGTCTTACTCATTTGCGAAGTCATGCTGCCCGAGCTGATGCGGGTCTTACGCATTGGCGAAGTCGTGCTGCCTAAGCTGATGCGGGTCTTACGCATTGGCGAAGTTGTACGGCCCGAGCAGATGCAGATCTTATTCATTGGCGAAGTTGTGCCGCCCGAGCTGATGCGGGTCTTACGCATTGGCGAAGTCGTGCTACCTGAGCTGATGCGGGTCTTACGCATTGGCGAAGTTGTGCTGCCCGAGCAGATGCGGGTCTTATGCATTGGCGAAGTTGTGCCGCCCGAGCAGATACGGGTCTTACGCATTGGCGAAGTTGTGCTACCCGAGCAGATGCGGGTCTTATGCATTGGCGACGGATTTGCTGATTTACAAATATGGACATACACGTGTATCGAAGCGGTATGATTTTTATTGAAGTAATGAAACAAAAATACACATATCTGCCTTGACACGCTATCAAAGATAGAAGCAACGGAGGTGTTCGATGTTTCAGGAGTTGGGGATGTCTGCCTTGACACGCTATCTGCCTTGACACGCTATCAAGGATAAATGCGGGCTGCCTCGCTCCCCTCGGCGTACTTGTTGGCGATGCGCAGCATCTAGGCGATGGAGTCTGGTGTGCTGCGGTATAGTTTCCTCTGGAGCTCCTCATCAGGTTGGAGGCCACGTATGAAAGCGAAGATAGCCTCAGCATCCGTGACGCCTGGAATGTTGTTTCTGGTCTCTGAGAAGTGCCGAATATAATCCCGCAATGATTCTCGAGACGCCTGCTGGAGCTTCTCAAGATCGAACTTTGTGCCTAGCTGCGTGCAGGTGGCACTGTAGTTGTTGATGAACTGCTCCCTCAGCTGGTCCCAAGTGTCAATGGAGTTCGGCTTCAGGCTCAGCAGCCAATTATTGGCGGATGCATTGAGCATAACGGGCAAATAATTCGCCATGACGTCGAAGTTCCCCTCGGCAGCTTTGACCGCGATCTCGTAGACGGTAAGCCATTTGGTGGGATCGGTGGTGCCGTCGTAGGTCTCGACACCAACGACCTTGAAGTTCGGCGGCCAGCGTACCGCTTGGAGCTCTGTCGTGAAGGGAAGTCTAGGAGCATTTTTGTCATTGATCGGAGGGCCGTGCGCTTCATCATATTCCTTGTGGCGCTCAGTCTCTGCTGAGTGCCAAGCTTCCCTCCAATTCTCGATGCGCCCCCAGAGATCTATGGTCTTCAGCTTTTCACGGAGGTCGGACTGATTCGCCTCCTGGTCTCCATCTTGGCGATGACATCTCTGGCCGCCACGGGAATGACCACCACCGTCGTGAATAATCTCGGTGGCTGACGCAGTGGAATGCGATGGAGGTGGTAACTGGCGTTCTTCGTTGATCTGGACTTGGGCTGCCTGGAGGTAAGCCGTAAGGCGCTCTACTTCAGGTGTCGGGGCCAGTCTTTTGGCCCCTCTATCGTGACGGCGACGTTTACACTTGGGGTCTTGTAGACCTGGTGTTTGCCGACCAGATCAAATTCTAGCTCCAAGTTCCACACGGTGCCCTTCCTTGCTTTGGCTTGCTGCTCGCGGCGCCGTCTTCGGTTGGCGTTTCTCCCCTCGCGAGCTGCTCGGGCTTCTTCAGTTTCGTTCGGGGGAGGAGCACTGTCGTTGCTGATGGCGAGGATGGGCCCGCCGATGAACCGACCAGTGGGAGGAGGCAGATCAGTGAGATCGCCGCCCTCCACATCATCGTGGTCATAGCGGTCGTTGTCGGCGATGATGAAGCTGGAGCTGGTGCCGACGTGATCGGGGGAGGTGTGGTCAGAGGAGCGCAGTAGATGTGTAAAACTGGAGGCCGCGTTTCGTAGACCGAACGGCATATAGCCACTCGAGAGGTCATGGTCGGAGGCCCTAGGAACCGCGACTGCTCAGGGTCACAGCTCAACAACGCGTCCCTGAGGAGTGACGGTGATGGCCAGAGTCATGTCCTAGCGGAGCGGAGAAGGTCATCGCGCTGCTGATGGGCGCTGAAGGCGGTCTGCAGTCGACTCCAAGATCTGAAGATTCTCGGACAGGCCTTGGGAGACCCGATCTATGGATCTGATCAGGTCGTCGTTGTCGATGGTCTTCCGGATGTAGCGTGGCAGCTTTCTTGCCGGGGTGGAGGTTGCTGGAGGTGTCGAAGTAGATGAGATCTGGGCTGCATCCAGGATCTTTCCTTCACCGTCGAGACCGATGGCCCAGGTGATGGATCCCACCGTAAAGATCTAGCCCGGCGTTGGGAGCTTGAAAAAATCATCTTGTTCGCCATGAATCAGGAAGCACACCCCCTACCTGGCACGCCAACTGTCGACGGAATGCCGGCGATAGTCTACCGAGGGGTATGCCCAAGGTAGTAGATTGATCGGTGAAGGTGCGTTTGAGACGAACAAGAGTTACGCTGGAAGCGTGAGACACGAGATTTATACAGGTTCAGGCCGCCGCGAGGCGCAATACCCTACGTCCTGTGTGTTGCTGTATTGTATTGCTAGTAGATGAGTTGTTTCGGGAGGATCCCCTGCCCGCCTTATATAGTCCGGGGGATAGAGTTACAAGTCGGTTTTTACCATACATACCAGATTATAATCCTAGCCGAACAAGTAAACTAATCGGCTAGATACTACAAACGCTATTTCCTTGTTCGCCATGACTTCGGCGGATATACGTGATTTTCTGGAGAACATGTAGACGACGTGTCCTTGGCAGTCTGGGCTTGATCGGATGACTTGGCCCATGTATTGCCATGTGGGTATATGGGTCTATACCCCCCACAATATGAGTTTTTCATATGTATTTTATATTCTGCTTTCCAATAGGATGTTTGTAGGGTGCCCGTAAGGACGCTTCCTTTTCTAGTATAGCTTAAGATCAGCGGTCCAGCTTGAAGTGAGATGTAAGATAGGATAACAGCGTGATAACATCAGGAGGATACTGTTATTTATTAGAAATAAATCTGAAGTACAAGCTATTCCAACCACCTTTAGTCTATTAAGCTCGTTTGAATTTTCTTATTACAAAATTATATGCATAATATTGTTTCTTTATTATTAAAAGGAGTTGTTATGATTATACTATCAGTATAGATGTGTAAACCATTTCTAGATAAATGTATGCACAAATATAAAATGTTTTTATATAAATTATAGGTCAAAGTTATTAATATAAATTTAAAGGACTTGGTACTATCATAAGTAAATGAATCGAAATATTTTTCAAGATAGCTAAAACATAAAATGTATACATTACCGCTCCTGCAAGCTTTTGTATTTGATGTGCATTTAGGCACAACATGTATGTTTACTTAATTAGTGTTCATTATATTAATATTATTATTAATATTAATATTAATAGATGTGGATAATATAGAGACATTGGGACTATTTAAACATTTTTTAATAGAAAACATTGGTAATTTATATGTAGATTTGCTAGGATATTTTAGGTTTTTAATAATGAAAGATGTAATTAAGACACAAATTTAAGAGGTTAAGTAGATTATCTATGATTGGTAGGTGGGTAAAGATAGGAAAATTTACTGTTACCTTAAATCATATTTCATAAAGGCATAGGTAGGTAATTTACATACATAATCAAAAATACCTTCATGTGTTTTTTCAATCATTGATGTGTTGACAACCAAAATTATCCAATTTATGAAGTTGTCAAAATGTAAAATGGACATCACCATTGCGTCCGTCTTGTTGAGCTGATCGAAAAACATATATCGTTTGCCTCGTTTGGTGTCTAGAAGAAGGAGTTACGTCCTCCCGAATATGTCGTCACGTCGGAAGTTTCGGCCCAACTTCCGACACATTCCGACGTGTCAGAAGTTCCGGCCTAAGTCGGAGGTTCCGACATGCGCCGAAACTTCCGACAGACCCACTAAATGACCCTGTTTGGATCTGACCTTTTGAATTTCGAACCGAACTCTTCCAAACTCGTGGGAAACATGGAAATTAAGCCTTGGAGAGGTTTCCTACTTGAATAAAACCACTCCCCCCTCTATATATATGAGAGGATCATGGCCGATTGAGATCTCACCCATCCAGTCGCTCAAAACACATCTACAAAGTAGTTTTCGGCGGTTTCACCTCTACCATGCTGTTCATCCCTTGATCCAGGCGACCAAGGATGGTGCCCTAAGCTCGCCGGCCGACCTAGGAGAACCCGGCCATGTCCTTGCCCCAACGGGGTCCCTCCCGGGTGAGAGTTTCGACGGTTTCTTTGCTAGTTTGCTCGTAAACTGGCCGATTCTTCGTCACGCAAGCATGTTGGCTATCCTTTGCTGGTTTGCTTGTAAACCTAGCCACTCTTCACCACGTAAGTGTGATCCTCACTGTGTTCTTCGGTCCGTGGTGGCCCGGGCGTCCAAGGCCCTCGATGGTGTGCTGATCCGGACCACTTTCGGCGTCAACACACTTTTTGGCGACTCCGCTGGGGAGAGAAGGCGCAAATTCGGATCCCATCTACTAGCAACATGACGGGCAGCGTCAATTCTACCATCATATCTAAGGTAAAATCATATGGAATACATGAAGATTCTCCTGATTTTCATACCTGGATTAGGTTTATGTCTAGGCTTGATGCATTTAACCAATCTAAATTGGCCTCTTCAATGCCTGAAACCGATGAGGCCAATTCAGGAGGAGTTATCACTATACCTCCTGGTCTTGGTGTGTCTTCTGCTTACTATGATAAATATGGCAAGATTATTAATAGAGAGCGACCTGTATTGGTCCCATGGGCACCTGAAACCGGTGAGACCAATTCAGCAGAAGTTATCATTATACCTCTTGGTTTGCAGTTGTCTTATTGTTATATTGATCAACATCGCAAGCTTGTTTATAGAAAGCGACATGTATTGGTCCCTTCGGCGCCAGAAACCGATAGCACCAATTCAGGAGGGGTCAGCACTACTCTTTCCACTGTCACACATACGCCTGATTTGGTTTGTACTTCTCAAACTGATGATGGGACAACAACATTGCAAGCTCCATTGCCTCGTATTACGGTGTCGTGTGACTCTCAAAAGTCATCGAGTATGCTTCCAATGCCTGAGGTGTCATGTGATGTCTCCCAAACCGATTGGCAGAAATTTAGTAATCGGTTTTGGAAATCAAAAGAGGCAAAATTGGATATACAAGCTACGCATGACAGAGATGCACACTTACCTTGCAACAAGACACTTTCCATGGCTGAAACTCTGAAGATGAATAATACGGCTATTTTGATTAGACCGGAGCAAGCCGATTCAACTATTGGAAAAAATGTGATAATCGGCGAGCCCAGGGAACCGAAGAAAGGAAAGAAAGTTTCAGATCATGAGGTGGTGATAGAAAAGTCCAGTGATAATCGGGAGAACCTCAAGATCACTATCAGATCTTCCGATCACGGGGGGCAAGCCCAAACTCCCATAAGCAAGGAAAAAATCGGTTACTAACACTATTAAGCGAAAGATGGTAATTAGACCGACCTTAAAAGTCGGCCAAACCGATTTTAATATTGGTGGACAGAAAAAATTAGCAAGACTGATTCCCCAAATTGGTCAAGTTAGTTGGGAACAAAGAACACAAAACATGTGCAAAGGTGGAGTGTTGGGTCCTTGCCCATTAAATGATCAAAAAATCGTGAGAAGGTGCATGTTATTTTTGATCGAAAGAAGCAGGGGCATGTCCCTCACGACCGATTGAGCTATAATCAATCCGGATCCAATAAGGCAAGACCGATCAAGTCAGTTTCATGTAAACTTGCTAATCAGGTCCAGCAAAAGGGTATTCCAGTCAAAGAAAGTGATGGACTGATTGTCATCGATAATCTGGACAAATCAGATATGCAGAAGATGTCAAAGGGTGCTGATGTTAGTAATCATGAATCCCAAAGCGGCACATCGGCTCGCAAAATCTTCCAACCGCCATGGTGTACTCTAGGTTTATCAAGGATGCAAAAACGCAAACTTCAGCGTGCTAGTTGCATGAAGCTTAACCAAGGAGGAGCTGTAAAAGAACAAGCCACGATGCCTGCATCTGTTGTAGTACCTGCTGATGAAACTTTGGTTGATTCGGCTTCTACTATTGCTGATCTTGTTCTTGGGCTTGTTGTAGAACCTTATGTAGAGCAAAATGGCTCACCTCAGAATGCTATTTTCAAAAGGCCAACGAACTTCACAAATCACCTCAGGGCATTGTATGTCAAGGACACATCAACGGCACGCCAATTCAACATATGTTGGTGGATAGCGGCGTGATTGTCAACTTGATGCCGCATTCTCTCTACGAGAAGCTTGGCGGCACAGATGAAGAATTGGTGAAGACCAACATGATGATCAGTGGAGTTGGAGGCGACGTGCCAATTCCAGTTTTGGGAGTAGCGACGATAGAGTTGACCATCGGCAGCAAAACGTTGGCCACCGCATTCTTCATCACCGAGGTGCAAGGTAGCTATAATCTCATCCTTGATCGCGATTGGATTCATGCCAATCGTTGCGTCCCATCAAGTTTGCACCAATTCTTGATTTAGTGGGTGGGAGACCAAGTTGAGATTGTTCATGCTGATTCATCGGCCTTCGTTGCTACGGCTGATGCTCCTTTGCTCGGGGGGCACGATGGTATTGCTTGCTTATCTGGTCACGACTTATCTGGCGTTGAATTTGTTAGCGTCACTAAGAAAGGATTTGTGCCCGTGTCATTGAAGCCGATTGATAATCGGCTCAATATCATCATGTGAGTGTTTCTCAAACGATGACCGGTACATGTATCGCCCTTGGAACAAAAAATGGCCGATGTATACATCGCACATAGTCGCTAAATAGCCGTGGAGTTGAGTATCATTGGTGTTTGGTTTTGCTTTGTTTTCAGGCTCATATACGTGGTTCACCTGAAAATAAGGGGGCATATGTTGACAATCAAAATTGTCCAATTTATGAAGTTGTCAAAGTGTAAAATGGACATCACCATTGCGTCCGTCTCGTTGAGCTGATCGAAAAACATATATGGTTTGCCTCGTTTGGTGTCTAGAAGAAGGAGTTACGCCCTCACGAATATGTCGTCACGTCGGAAGTTCCGATCCAACTTCCGACACAACTTCCGACGTGTCAGAAGTTTCGACCCTCCTGAAGTTCCGACAAGCGCCGAAACTTCCGACAGACACAGTAAAAGACCCTGTTCGGATTTGACCTTTTGAATTCCGAACCGAACTCTTCCAAACTCGTGGGAAACTTGGAAAATAAACCTTGGAGAGGTTTCCTACTAGGATATGACCACCCCCCTCTATATATATATATATGAGAGGATCATGGCCGATTGAGATCTCAACCATCCAATTGCTCAAAACACATCTACAAAGTAGTTTTCGGCGGTTTCACCTCTACCATGCTGTTCATCCCTTGATCCAGGCGACCAAGGATGGCGCCCTAGGCTCGCCGGCCAACCTAGGGCAACCCGGCGATGTCCTTGCCCCGACGGGGTCCCTTCCGGGCGAGAGCTTCGACGGTTTCTTTGCTAGTTTGCTTGTAAACTGGCCGGTTCTTCGTCACGCAAGCACGTTGGCTATCCTTTGCTGGTTTGCTCGTAAACCTAGCCGCTCTTCACCATGTAAGTGTGATCCTCGCTGTGTTCTTCGGTCCGTGGCGGCCCGGGCGTCCAAGGCCCTCGGTGGTGTGCTGACCCAGACCACTTTCGGCGTCAACATGATGTAAGCAATTATTTGGGAAAACCAGATCTAAAGGTTATTATTATTAACAGTGATTTAGTCTTCAAATTGATGTCCATATGATTGTGGTTTTGATGAGAATTTGTAAGATTTATTTTTATCTAGCATTTCTTGTGCTCACAATTTAATAATTGATTGGCGGCTCTATTCGCGTGAACTTACCAGCTAGCATTAGCCAGTCATTCAGCAGTATTTTTTTTCTCACAACAATCAGCCACCCAGTCATACAATCCCGCCAGCCGAACAGAGTCGAATCCTCTTTTTTTTTGTCGTATTAGGCTTGTTCAAAGTAAAACAGTCTTAACTTTGATCGTTAATTTGAAAAAAGATCAGTGTAGTTTAACAACATCTTAAGTAGCCATATATTATGTTGCTAACCTGTACAATTATTTAAATTGGTTGTAAAGAAAGAAATATTTGACTTAGAAAAAAAAACTAGTATGCAAGCCACGGGGATGGGCGACAGGAAAATCGCTGAACAGCCTGTCTAGCTCATCGCCACCATTTCATGATCAGCAGTTCCGTCCGACTCGATCTTCCGCTTGGCATGGCTAGGGAATCTCAAATATACATTCTGCTGATTTACGAAACTGGCGAGCTGTAGTATTATTGGAATTATTTATTGTGGTTATTATTTATTTACTTATGAAATGATAAACTTTGGTCACTTTGTGTAGAACTTCAGCGCTGGAATTATTGCGCTTGATGGATTTTGCTTACTAAATCCAACAAGGCAGTTTGTTTTTTTTTCTTTATTGTCAATTATGTTAAATAATTTACTTGAGCTAGAACCATGTACTAGCTTGTTCCTTGCATTTTATATACTCCCGGGAGTAATTACTTCCACCTTCAATAAACCACATTATGTATGCGTGCATATTATTTTATCAGTTTGAGTATGTTTAGATACATAATCTAAGATACTTTAAATCTTAGTATACAAAATTTTTTCAACAGAACTCATACTTTTATATATATTACTAAAATACCATTGCAGTAGTATATTAAAAAGTATAATCATATACTATATGGATAACAAAAAGGTATAACCACATACTACTCTAGATAGTTTAGTATGACCATATACTTCTTCTACATATATTTTTTCAGACCATAAATGATCTAAATCTAGAAATATAGACATGGAGGTAACTACTCCCTAGGAGTAGAAAATAATTTTCATATATATATATATATATATATATATAGATAGATAGATAGACACACACACGTGAACTGGTGTAGAATATTAATTATGAATATATCATTGAATTTTTTAAGAGCATTAATAGAATGGTATTCTCTTCAAGTAAAGATTATGCCGCAAAATTTAAATTGGTACGATTCTTGATCTGTCATTGACATATAATATGTTTTTTTGTCGAAAAAGGTACATTTTAAAATATACATTATTGTCAAGCTATTTTTCTAGACTGGTACGGTCCATTTCAGAGTTTCTAACAAGGCTCGTTTTTCCGGTGTTGATGTGGCGCGTAAAAAAAATGGGAGTATAATATTTTGTACTTCCAATTGGCCTAGACTTTAGGAAGAAAGTAATGGAGCTACTAACAGTATGCCAGACTTTAAGAAGAAAGCAATGTAGTTACTAAACAACGACATGTAGTGATAACTAACCTTGGCACCCACCGGCGAGGTAAGGGTTGCCGTCGTAACCATGGTCGCAGTTGCATGTGTAGCCTTGGTCCCTGGCATTGCAAGAGCTGTGTTCACTCTTGCAGACCTTGCGCCATACGTCTAGTGGGCAAACTTTGTTGAGTTGTCGTTGCGGTTGTGGCAGGCCATGCTTCAACGCAAATTCGAGGAGAAGTGGAACCTCGTCGAGGTGAAATCGACGCTCCACCCATCCTTCCATGTCAACCCACCCTTCCTCCGCGATGAACACGGTTGCAGGCCGAAAAGTCTGCTCCATGGTGTGGTTGCCACTGTAGAGCCACCTGGCCTCTACTCTACTGGGCATGCTTTCATACGTGAGGGACGCCCGGCCGCAGCCTGATGTGCCGGTGCAGCTCGATTCCCTGCGGATCATGAGGATTCCCTGTGATTCGCCCTTGGTGCAGAACGAGGCACAACCACTGACGATCTCAGTGGTCTGTTCCCCCACGATGTCCGCTAAAAGCGTCGCCATCACGTTGCATCCGGAGACGATGAGCTCATTATGGCCCGACAGCAGGTAGCCGCGCTCCCAAAAGCCGCGGCCGAAGTCGAGTGAGGCGTTCCAGCCGTCAGAGGTGAACAAGTCACCGGTTGTGTTTATTATGGAGCCGGTGCGCATTACGCGCACGGTTCCATTCAACAGAGAGATCTCCGCGACCCGGAGGCTGCCGTCGCCGAGCAGTAGCCGCGGCGGGTGGTGGCTGGTGTCGCAGGTGAGGTTGAACCCCGGCCAGTAGCAGCGGGATGGCCCTAAGCCGAAAGGGTACGGCACACTTACGTTACCGCAGGTGGTGTCGCAGCCGGGCTGCCCCATGGGTGCCGGTGGCGGCGCCATGGCTGCTGCGGCCGAGAGTTGCAACGCCATCGCCATCGCCATCAGCACCATCACCGCAGCAGGTATTAGCACAGCTGCAGAGATCGGCGCCATTATGGAAATGTGGACAACTTGTGTACTGCCTACAGCTGCAGAGATCGGCGCCATTATGGAAATGTGGACAACTTGTGTACTGCCTACTACTAATTTCGTTGTCGATTTTCGATGGAGGCCGCAGGGCACGCGCACAAGATGATGAGCGGCTGCGGGCTCTGCGTACCCAGTGATGCAACCTAATTTCTGCTGCTGTGCTGCCATTGTGCTACACGTCTTTCCTAGCACAGGGCCGGATGACCTAGTAGTTATATCTTATACTATATACATACTGTGGACTCTCGAGTCTCGATGGATTCCTCTGCGCGTTCCCGGAAATGCATGGGCGAACGTTTTCCCATGGATCACCGACAACGCTCCGTGCAAGCACGCGCCTGCCTCTGTCCTGCATCGCCATTTGCGCTTAATATAACCATTTACTAATAGTTCGTCTCTAAACAAAGCGGGTGTCCTGGGTCCTGACTACTCGACTGGCACACCCTGACGACGCTGGCTGGGCATTAGCGCGTCCTTCCCGGGTACTACAAACAAGGGAACAGTCAAGAACATTAGCGCATCCCCGGCGGCACCAGCGAATCGTAAGCTGATCTTTGGAGGCTTAAAACAATAATCAAAAGGAAAAAACTGAGAGTGCAGGTGTACACAACATGTGAGCTGAGAGAGAGGATGCTTCCTTGGGCTACGTGCGAGACTAGTGTCTCGGCGCTACTCCATCACCAATAGAAAGTCACCTCAGCTGGCGATGCTGACTGCCGTTGGGATGTCCTTAGGCTGTCTGCACCAGACGCATATATACATCAATATCATATTGCACTCGATTATATAAAGGTGCGACTAAAAATATACCGATGTGATGCCTGCACCGCAAAACTGTATATGAGTCTGTATCCTTCCGTTCTCTACGGTCGATCTCCAAAACTAGCGTTCGGGGAAGGAAGCGCTATCCACTGTATCAGGCCCCATCACACTCCTTTTTGCAAAGGTAGTACTAGTTCATTTGAAGGCCACCGGGTCCCACCACACTTCTTTTTGCAGCAGCAGCGGCTTATTTGAAGGCCACCGGGTCCCACCACAATCCTTTTGCAGCAACAACAGTTATTTGGAGGTGCAGATGGAGACTCTAGCACGGCAGCATTCACAGGTGCAGGTCCGTTCTGCATGTGGGCCTAGCCTTTTTACAGGTGGGTTTACCAGCCCAGCGATACGGATAGAGCATCGCCGCCTGATCGTCCTATTTTAATCTAGACATTCCCACACCCTCTACTCGTGATGGTAGGTGTGCGAGGCGCTTGGTGGGCTGGCCGCCTCCGTCACGACGGCCTCCACCTCGTCGTCGTGGCCGGCTCGCCGTGGCTGCCCGGGAGGATTGCGCGGAGCTGCTGGATGAGGCGCTGCAGCTCCTGACTAAGAGGTGACATCGAAGGAAGCAAGCGCCATGTTGTCGAGCTTCCCCGCGATATACCTCACTGCCACCGGTTTGCTTGCTGGGATGGCGAGATCTGAGGCTGTGGTGTTGATTGGTCACTGCCGGAATCCTGCTGCTTGCCGAGTGCCAAAATTTTCACCGAGAGAATTTTGTTGGGCACTCGGCAAATAACTTTTTTGCCGAATGTCACAAGAGAAACACTTGGTAAATTATCCCTTTGCTGAGTGATAAAAATAATACACTTGACAAATGTGACTACACCACTCGGCAAACATGACGGGCGTTAGCAAATGCCGCCTGCAATTAAGACTTTGTCGAGTGTCCAATGTTGACACTCAGCAAAGAGGAACTTTGCTGAGTGTTTTGGGCGACACTCGACAAACGACAAATCAATGGGTTTGTGGAGTGTTTTGTTCCATCACTCGGTAAATAGTTTTTTTTCCATCTTCTTCCCCCTACTTTTTCTGCTCACCTACTCCATGTGAAAATTTGATATATTTCTCGGTATTTTTGCTATATTTAGTCCATTTATTTCATTTAATGGAATTTTTAGGGATAAGTCAAATTTGAACTAAAAGTGGTTCAAAGAATGGAATAAAATTAATGAAAAAATGACGTACATGTTATTGAGTCTAATGTGAGGCCTTATCCGAGAAATAAAAGGAAGGTCTCGAAAACCTAAAAAACGGAAAATTCGTGACTTCCGAGATTCACACCGAACACTAACTCATCTCTCTACCACTACACCGCACACTAATTCATGTCTACACATAATATGTTACTGCTTTATATTGATACTTCATAATCTTATATTGGATATTTTGGTTACTAAATGAACTCAAATGAAAAAAAAGATGACTACAAAGTTTAAAATCTTATCAAGTACTACAACTTTATTATAGGGTGTATCTCCATCCGAGGATATTTGAAAAATTAAAAATATGAATATAAAATATGTGAACTTGAAACACATATTTGAGACTCTATATGACTTTAAATAAAAAACCTGTCAACAGCAAACATGTAGTTCATGTCAACCACTAAAACTTTCATATTAACTATATGAACATTCGAGGTGGTTTACGAATTCTAAATTTTGAATATCAAAAATCTATAAACTTAGAACACATATTTCGCATACTAAATGACTTCAAATAAAAAACTTTTCAAACATATAATTATAGATCATACTGAGAACTATAATTTTTATATAGACCATATCAACATCAAACATTGTTTAATAATTTTAAATTTTAAAATCTATACACTTACAATAATATTTTGGGACCCTAAACACTTTTAATTTTAAAAAATCAACTATAAAGTTAACCATTAACTAATGGTTCGTGTCTAAACAAAGCGGGTGTTGACTGCTCGATTGGCACACGCTGACGACGCTGGCTGGGCACGCCCCCTGCGGTGATTCCTTCACGGGTAAAAGCAAGGGAACAGTCAAGAACATTAGCGCGTCAACGGCGGCACGAGCGAATCGTAAGCGCTGATCTCGAGGCTTAAAACAATAAACAAAAGAAAAAAAACTGAGAGCGCAGGTACACACATGTGAGCTGACAGAGAGCATGCTTCCTTGGGCTATGTGCGAGACTAGTGAATGTCTCGGCGCTAGCGTTTTAGGGCTTAGTTTGGTTGACACCCCGGAGCAAATATGCCTGGAGAATCAGCTGCATGATGTTCACTCTGTTCGGCTGGTTAGTCCAGCCAGTATCAATTAATAATTTAGCAGTGTTTTTCTCTCAGAACAATCAGCCAGTCAGTCGTATCGTAATAACCAGCCGAACAGAGTGATTGCCTGTATCGCATTTGGTTGGAGCCCTGGATACCTGCCTATGCCAGGCAAGGGCACCCTCCACCAGGCGATCGAAAACGTTTGCCTGGCTGCAGCACGCCTGGATGTGCGTTTGCCTGGAGGGTGGAGTGCATACCTAATGTACTGTACTAATTTAATCTTGTTATTTCTGTTTATTTGTCTCAACATCAGGACATAGAAGGTGTGGCCGAAACGCTTTTATTTGTTTCCGTATAACATCCATTCCTTAATTACATGTATTGATATTATCAAATAAAATACTTAAATTATTTTTATTTTTATATTATTGATCCATAAAAGCATTTGATTTATTTTGATTTTTACTTTAATTGTGTATATTACTCAAATGATATTAAGTAAGATTACATACACAAGAAAACATCATAATAGTGTGCACTGATTATACGTAGATATTTCAAAAGTATAAACCTATTCCACAGGATTCCATGGAGGACAAAAAGACATTAAAAAAAGACGAAAAAAACATTTACCAACCACACCAATAGTCAAAAGTTCAGATTATGTTCTCTACCAATAAACCTGCACTAGCAACGTGTATACAATGTAATTATAATTATCTTTGATCCTCGTATGTCTTTCCTTGTGACAACTTTTAAATAGTTAGGAAATCTATTAAATTTATTTGTAATTTCAAATATATTGCTAATTAAGAAAATATGTGGATGGTTTTATTTTTTTATTGTGTTGTACATTAAAACAATATCCGTAAATGTTTTAAAATAATATTATATCTTCATTAGTCTTTTCAGGCACAGGCTTCCAACCAAACACATCATTTTCTAACTTGCCTGGCCAGACAGATTCCATCGAATTTTCTGGCAAGTCTCAGGCAGTACTTTTTGCCAGGCAAGTAGCCCAGGGTACCATCCAAACAGGCGTTACTCCCTCGGTCTCTAATTTAGAATTTCAGATATCTTATTTGATTATTCGTCTGATTCATTTTTTATCAATATTATTTATCTTGTTGTAGCTTATTTTATTATTAGAGATACATTAATAAGATTTATTTATTTTATAATTAGTATAAAATTTTTGAATAAAAAGAACGGTCAAACGTAATATCTGAAAGTAAAAAACGACAATTTTTTTTTAAACGGACGGAGTACTCTCTTCCCTCCATGACCAATAGGAAGTCACCTCAACTCGCGATGTTAGACTGCCGTTGGAGACGCCCTTAGCACATTAGGCATACAGTGAACACTGACAACGAGAAGACCTCGGCGCACCGCCCCCTGATCGTCCTATTTAATTAACCAAAACATCCTCACACCCTCTGCCTGTGATGGTACATCTCTCCACGTAAGACTAGTCTCAATGAAAGTTTTAAAAGAGTTTCATTCTCATTTAATATAGTGACATGTCAGCCAATATGCTGACTTGGCAGCTTATTTATGAAGAGAGAAAGAGTTTCATAGAGTTTCATCTTACACAATTACCAACACAAAAGCTGATGTGGCAGTTTTGGTATCTGTGTTATGAAACTCTCCACTGAGACTGGCCTAAGGCCAATCCCAGTGGTAAGTTTTATTGCGTTATTTTCAAGACTACCATGTCATATAGAATAAATTGAAACTCGAATGAAACTTTACACTGAGAGTGGTTGTTTTATCGGCATAGAGAGTTGATAATCATGTCAAAAGAGTTTTATCTAGATGAAACCCATTTCTTCTCTCTTCTTAAATACACTGTCATGTCGTTGAATATGCCTATGTGACAACCTATTTAATGTAAATAAAACTCAGTTAAAACTTCCACTAACACTGGCCTAACATGTCGCATGTATTTCGCTAACCAAGAGATCATTCTATTTATTATATTATACTCCTCTTGGTCCCTAAATAAATCCATTTCTAGACTGTCCGGCTGGGTGGACTCAGTTATATGCAATGTGTAGCTAGGGTCAAATGAAAAAAACTCAAAACTAAAGATATAGATGTCGTCGAGACTCAAAACTAAAGTTATTTTTCTAGACTGTCCGGCTGGGTGGCCTCAGTTATTTTCTAATGTGTCAAGCGCCAATACGAGATAATTATGGTGCTAAAACTTTATATTAATTTTTTAGCATCTGAACGTCCTCAAATGAAAAAACTCAAAACTAGAAGGTTTGTAGATCTCGTTGAGATCTATAATTTTCATATAACAATTATCTTCATGTGATGTCGTATTGAAGAGTTATGATTTTTCGAAGTATTTTGGTCTGAAGAGTATTTTGGTTTTTTTGGCCATCACTCATGTGCTGGTTAACTAACGGAATAGACGGAAGGGCCAAGGCATTAAACAAATTTTGTTTTAAGGCCGGATAACAAAATTCAAAGAAAACAGGACTAAGAAACTAAGCCACATTTTTTTAGACCCAAGAAACTAATCCTCTCTTTCAACATTGCCATGCTACCTAAACAAGGATGACGACATTTGGCTCAAAATTCCCACCCTCTGTGTGTGCTAGATTATTAAAGCAAAGTACTTGCATTGAACGGATGTTCTACATGCACAACCATGCCAGGGCATGTCGTATTCAAACCATGGTGATCAGAGTGTGCTTGAAGCTTGGTCGTCTAAAGATGGCGCGAACGGAAGATTGAGAACTCGGCTCGCGGTTCTTAAGGTAGGCCAGGCCCAAGAAGTAGAACTTGAATGTATACGACCCACTCTGGAACAATAAGGCAGGCCAGGCCCAAGAACAACAGCTGCCTGCCTGCGGCTACAAAGGTAGCGTTGCCCGTGTAATAGGATCATGGATTGTTTGAATCATACTGAACTCGAAGTATCCAATCCTGCCCTCGCTACATATCTCTATTCTTCGTAAGGATGGCAACGGTTCGATTTTGGAGCGGGTATCCGTGGATTTTGGGTCCGGCGGTTTCGGTTTCGCGTGCAATATTTCACCCACGGTTTTTGAGTTTGGATACCCGATAAATCACGGTTTTGGTGCGGATTCTCGTTTGTACCCTCCGCGGACCAGGATCGGGGCTCCGAACAAAGCAGCCCACTAGCAGCCCAATAGAAGCCCAACTCGATCTCTCAGACTCACCCAGCCCCCTCACCCGCTCACCCACCACACCCGTCAACGCGCACGGCGTGCAGCCGCAGGGGCGGCTCGAAGCCTCTCTCTCTCTCTCTCGGACCCACCCGACGTGCTCCGGCGGCTCAGCCACGGCGGCCGCGCGCCCCAGCCACGGCGACCCCCGGCGGCGGCGCCCCCCCCCCCCCCCCCCCCCCCCGGTGACCGCGCGCCCCACCGCGACGCCCCGACCCCGACGGCCGACGGCGACGGGCGACTCGCCGTCCGCGAAGGTCGCCACCTGGGCGACCCAGCCCTCACCTAACCACCGTCGAGCGCCGTGCACCCGGTTGGCTGGCACTCCGCATCCACCCGAACATGGATCTCCTCAATCTGAATTTGTATGTGTTGCACGCCTCTGCATCACTGCTTCAGTACATGGCTTAGCTAGTTAGCTACTTCATGCTTCTGGATATGGCTCACGGCTAACTGGTAGCCTGCTACATATATCAGTATCATCTCAGTTGTTCAGTATCACCTTGCCAATGTATCATGTCTTTTATTGCTGACTTATTGTAATAATCTCGGGTTTCGGTTAATCCGTCGGGTTTTGGGTATCCGCGGATTTCGGTTTTAGAATGGATTTTCACCCGATTCGATATTCGAGGTGGATTTGGGTTTTAATTTCAAGTTTCGGTTTTGGATGTCCAGAAACTCCACCCGATCCGAACCGGCCGTTGCCATCTGTTAAATTCTTCGTCTTTCCCCACACCAGTGCTCTGCTAGCATTGCCACCGGAGAGGCGTAGAGCCACCTGGCCTTTGACTCCATTGGGCATGCATGGCCACGCCGCTCGAAGTGAGGGGCGCCAGGCAGCAGTCCGACGTGCCGCTGCAGAACTTGTCTGTGGCCTCGCGGTGCACCAGTACACCGATGATTTCTCTTGGCATCTGGATTCTTTTACAGGTAGTTTTTTTTTTTTTGTTAACGATCACAAGTAGAAATAAATCGGTGGGTCCGAATAACAACCCGCTACTACAAATCGATTTCCATTGACGGTTTTGCATTGACAGTTCTCTTAATTGAACCGTCAGGCGGTTTTCTTGAGGAACCGACGGTACCAATGATTTGAAATTGATTTTTTTTCAAATAACGTCATATGAAAAACCATCGAAATAAAAGTTATAGATCTCGAAAAGTTATGAAACTTTGTAGTTGACAACTTTTTTATTTGAAATCATTTTGTCAACAAAAACTACGTTTGAATTTGTCAAATTTGAAATTTAAATTTTGTAAACGACCTCGGATGGAGAAACTACCAAAATAAAAGTTGTAGATATTGAAAAGTTATCAAACTTTGTAGTTGATAACTTTTTCATTTGAATTTGCTTAGGATCTCAAACAATCAATTTATGTTCGGTTTAGAATAATATGTGGGGAACTAAACTCGGATATAAGTGAGTAATGGATAGAGTGGTAGAGGAGGTTACGCACGAGAGCGAAGTCGTGGGTTAGAATCCCTGCGGCCGTGTAGTGTGTGAATTTTGCGTGAAAAATTCCGCGACCTGTGGGATTAGCTATTTTTAAAACTTGATTTTTAGAAAAATATTAGTACTAGCGGCGCCCATGAAAATTTTGATTTTCAGTGGACTCTAATGCTGGCGGTTGCGAAAAATATCAGTAAAAATGGCTTCACTACCGCCTGTAATGATATTTTGTGTACGGGTGGTGATCGTTTCTGAAGCCGACATTGCAATCGCTCCTAGACAAGCTGGCTAAACCAAAGCACAAGGAATCAGTGTCGGTTAACCTCGGCTGTGCTCCATACAAACACTCTGTTCGACTGGCTGGTACAGTACGGCTGACTGGCTGATTATTCTAAAAAAAAAACACTGCTGAATGACTGGCTGGTGCTGGCTGAACCAGCCAGCCGAACAGAGTGAAAATCTTGGAGGCCTTTGCTAGATGCCGTTGTCCACAGAACTTAGGGGAAAAGACTAGTTAATTTGCTGTGGCTGGGGAACGACTAGCGGCGCAAAGCTGCAGAGTTACCCCTATCGGCTCTAAAATTTTTTCCAAGTGGCTGTCCGATGACCGCCTGGATCTCCACTCAGAGCAGCCTATGGTATGATTTACTACATATGTTAAAATATCCCAAAACAAGACGTGCGCAGTCATTTATTTGACTGTTCAATCTGGCCCCCTTGATTTTGACTCGAGCTCCGCCACTAATTATCACCATCTGTTCTAGCCATGAACCGGTAATAAAAACCTACCTACCACGATTGAACTACTAAAAAATAATTTTGCGAGGCCTCTTTTATTAACTGAAGAGGTCACAAAATCCATCCGCCTCTTAAATGTCTGACGATTTTCAGAGGCAGACATTTTTATTTACCAATATTGAATGTCTCAATAAATTGATTTATAAAGACGGTCAAAAAAAATATTTGTCTCAACAAATCGATTTACGTAGGTAGGCCTTTTAGGGCGTTCACAACAATGGAACCAAATCTCTAGCTGATGTGGTGATTTGAGGAAATAAACAAATAAAAGAAAGGAACCCATGCGGAAGTGGAGCAGCATGTCAGAGACCGGTGAGTTCTGGGTAAGTGTGCGAGCTAGCTGCTCGTGGTTCTGTTAGTTGGAGCTGAAACTGAAAGTTGATAATGGTTTATATCGATTTATGCTGATTTTTTATGAGAGAATAATGCTATTCTATGATTAAAAAGAAGATAAAATAAATGTTTATAAATTGAAGCCAACAGAGTCCCGCTAGCGATTTACTTTGCCATTCTCTCTCTTGCCCAGGTGGAATAAAGTACAATACCTGCTAGCTGCCGGTAGGGCCCTGCATCGGCGACGGCTCCCGAGCCCAACAGCCCGTTCGCTTCTTCAATCAGCCGCTTATTTCCATCCACGGAACAGTATTTTTCTCTCACAATAAATCAGCACAAGTCATAATCAACGCTTATTTTCAGCGCTACCGAACAGGCTGTAAGTTGTAGTGGCGCCTTGTGGTGTCTCCTGAGCCCGAGCTTGACGGCCAGGGCCCTGCAGTGGCGGCGCTCGGTGGTGGCTCCCCCGGCGGCGAATCCGGTCCTCCCTCTCCCTCAAGCTCCTCTAGCTGCGGATCTGGCCGAGAAGCAGGACCTCTGGTGGCGCTATGGTGAGGAGCTGCGGTCTCGGAGGCTCCACCGTGTCCATCTGCCGTAGCCATAACCACTTAGCATGGAATGTTGTTCCAGCGAGGGGCAGGTCCGTAATGCTGAGGCCGCCGAGCTCCATTGGGCGAGTACACGTTCGTCAGGCCAGCATGGACTTGCCTGATGCCTCCGTTGTCGGCGTCCTTTTCCCTTTCTAGAGAAACCTCGAACAGATGGTGTCGATCTCCCTCCGCGCCCAAACGAGGCAGCCCATAGGCGATCATGCAGTTAACTGGCACTGCGGTCAGCACGGATTTGATTCAAATGAGCCACTACTTGCCATGAACGACGGTCCATACCTGCTTGGCATTCTGTTTGCAACCGCGTCTACTGTCTTTTTACACGACTGCCTTCAGTATCTTGCCTGTGCTCAAGGGAGGCCAAGGTGGAACTCAGCGATTTGGCACCCTAGGATTGGTTGAACCAGAGAATACCCCGCGCGTTGCTGCGGGAACTTCTAGGTACTGTTTATCAACCTCAACCAAGAAAACACGATTTCCTATTTAATTGGGCAAATATTTTTTTTATACACGAATGTTTGGATCAAGTATGCTGCTGAATCATGCTTGCTTGTCGTACATAGGAGAGTCACCTTTCGGTACATGAAAAGATAGATTCTAACTAAGATATTTTTTTGACTGAGGAAACTCTGCTTTTATAAAGCCACAAATATACTACTATTTACTATATGAATCCATAGCTGAAGCAGTAATCACGTTTTAGACTAATCGGTTCCTAATTTGCTAAAGTGGCCTCAAACGAAGGTCCATGAGCATGAGACATTTTACCGAGTCACGGAGACGTACAGTATATACCCGGTGTATACCCCTCAAAAAGAAGGGATGGATTCTGTGCACAAACCAAATTAAGGCGCTGTTCGCTGAAGCTGAAACTGAAAGCTGATAATGGCTTATGCTGATTTGAGCTGATTTTTTGTGAGAGAAAATACTGTTCTATAGCTAAAAAGAAGTCAAATAAGCGCTTATAAGTTGAAGCGAACACAGCCTAAATGTGCGCACCATTTTTTTCCACAGGAAAACTAGGCAGCCCTATCTACATTATAGAGCAGGTGTCCGACCGTGTACTGATCGTACAGGTGCAGGAAGCCGATAGGCGGCGGCGGCGGCAGGTAGGGTAGTAGTACAGTTGTACCCTGCGACAACTTCGACGATGGGTCTGTCTTCTTCTCCTCCTCCTCATCCTCGGCAACCTCCACGAGTTGCGTGCTGCCCACATCTTGCGTAGGTTGCTGGTGAGATGGAGTCGACGCCCTCGCCAAGGATGACGACCCGGTCGCGGCCATCGCCGGCGATGGCCACGGAGTCAACCCCTCCCATGGCACCACCAATGCCATGACCTTGGACCGGCATGTCTCAGCATCGCCATCGAACCAAGCATCGGCTGTGGATTAGATTAACTCTAGCAACATAGAGCAGGACGCTGCAGCGTGTAGGTTGCTGATGGATCAGTGTTTTGGGGGTTTTTATAGGCGAAGTGATCTGATCGTTGGAGTTGGTGGTGGAAATAAATAAAAGGTCTCTTTGAATCCCTCGTGACTATCTGTGCATACAACGAGGATGATTAAAGGAAGCTGATGGAAGGGGAAGGGAAGTAGACACAGAAAACAGACGGCCTCCTCATGACATGGCTTCATAAAATCGCAGAGAAATCTACTAGTGAGTTCCTTCTATTTTTTTTTTGAGATTACACAGTATAACGTAGACACCTGTAACACGCACGCACACTCATCACTGAATACACCTACGCAAATCTTATCACTGTGAGCACCTCGCAGATGTCCGCGAGTGAGTCTCCTGCGTGATGGAACACTTAACGTGGTTGGTTCGCAGCACCTCAGGCCGCATTGTGCCTGATCCCCGGCGGCTTCACCATCCCTGGAATGACCACGTCCTCTTGTTCGTTGACAAAGAACCGGCCGAGGAACTCCATTGCGATTGCGAGTATATATGAAGAAGAGGGGCAAACGGGAGTCGCCGTGTCTCACCCGGCGTCCGTGTGTGATCTGCCTGCCCGGTTGTTCATTGAGCAAAATGCACGAGGACGCAGTTGACATCTATCGTCTCCGGCTTGTACTGAAACCAAGTGCTTGGATTACATCGTCTCCAGCTTGTACTGAAACCAACGTATGCACGAGGATGCAACCCATCGTCTCCAGCTTGTACTGAAACCAAGTGCTTGGATTACATCTAGCAGGAACGGCCAGGATAGTGTGTCAAAGGGCTAGGAGATGTCGAGCTTGAGTAGGAGCTTGGGGATCTTCTTTCCCAGAAGAGGACAGCTGCTCGCTGCATATACTTGAAATTATCATGGATGGTGCGCATGGCGAGAAACTTGGAGGCCAATTCAGCCTGTAGTCCCTCGGGCAGGACGTTGGGTGGAAACTAGATGCGCATACGTTGGTTGGATTGCTTCCACGCGTCCACCCTGCAGATCCAACCATGCAACTCCGGAGTCCAGTTTCTCGGACGTCCTCGGCTCAAACCCAACGCCACGGATCTGCAGGGTGGATGCGTGGAAGCAATCGAACCAACCTATGCATAGGCACACGGTGCATCCAGTTTCTACCCAATTTTTTTCCGCAGGACATGTCGATGGTCTTCAGGATGAGGATGATGAGTGCATTGTTGAGGCCCCCGAATAGTAGGGCCTGAAAGCCCCTGCTTGATGCTATTTTGGATCACGGTGCATGATGCTTTGTAGAAAGCCCGTGTGAAGCCCGCGGGTCTGGTGCACGGTCGGTAGGCAGGGCAGGCCTCGTACGGCCGCCCACACTTCCTCTCTTGTAGGCGGTTGGTCAAGTGAAGAGAGGTCAGAATGAGTGATCCCCAGTTCGGCAAAATCTAGGCCCATTTCTTGCTGTCCCTCCTGTCCGAACACACGGACATGTGTTTGCTTGGCTGAGGTGCAAGCAAACGCCCGGCCTGCTCGCCCCCTCCTGCCCGGAGAGGCGGCCGTATCCAGATTGGATGGCGGCGCCTGCTAGTTGCTCCACGCCATGGTGGACCAAGTACTACGTACCTCGCCTTCAACGACACGTAGCCCTGTTTGGAAGTTTTGTAAATCATTTCACCTGTAAGTTGCTTCCGACCGAAATTTCTTGTGCACAAGAAGACAACCGGAATATCATTCCGTTGTAAATTATTTGTTTGGCTAAGCAATAGCATCAATTGAACACGGCAACAGCTTTCCTTTGCCTCCATGCCCCTGGACCATGCCTGCTTGCTTGCGCCGCCAGATGAGAGGCTGCTGCCGCCCGTACCTGCTTCTCCGTGTCTGCCCTCTAGATCTGGAGACGCCCCAGCCACTATCGCCCTCGCTGCAGCCAGGCGACGAGTACACCAAGCTGCCTCAGCCACTGGACGACGCGCCGCCGCGGGAGGAGACCAGCTTGGCCACCGACGGGAGGGACGGGGCCACCCCAAGAGCCCGTGCGCCTCCCCTCGCTGCATCTCGTGCCGCCGCTCGGCCCACCATCTCGGGAGACTGAACACAGAGACAGGAGATGGAGAGGAAGGAAAGGGACCGCTGCCGCGTCGACCGTGGCCCGATAGTTATCGGAAAAAAAGTGTCGTCTCCTGAGGTAATTATTTTTTTCCGGTTGTAATGAGCGAAACCGCCGGTAATTTATTTCTAAATACTAGACATCCAAGCAGTCTTTTTCGGGTTACGTCGGAAAATTATTAGGGCCTGTAAATTACAGAGGTATTGGACCTAATACCTGTCTTCCAAACTGCCCAAGCAATACATGCCGACGCTTGCAAGAACTTCAACGACATGTTTCGATCTGGATAGCAAAGCGCCTGATGGCGGCTGTCCATGACCACGAGTTCGATGAAATGGCATATTTCGATCTGGATAGCAAAGCGCTTGATGGTGGCTGTCCATGACCACGAGTTTGATGATTGATGAGAGGCATTTACCTCTCCATCGCAGCAAGTAAAAGTCATTATTGCGACCAAATTTGGCATAACCTTCGTGAACTAATACAAGCGACGCTGCATGGCTGTCCGAATATTCAATCAACATTATTTTCGGAGCTCAGCACACTAGTAATTACGACAGCGATGAGGAGGCACGAGTCGGGAAAGCCCCGCTCGTCACGATGAGGACGCTCGTCACCGTGATGAAGAGAAAAATCGATGCACGAGACGAGAATTGCCTTGTTTCGCTATAAAAAACGATGCCGGGGGCTGTTGATTCGATCTTATGAGCAAGCATCGTCCAAGCAATACACTTAACAGTACTGATATATACATGCATCTAACACCGATGAGGCTAGACGGAGCTACGGCCAAGTGCCAGTGAGACCAAGCCACTATTACACCGACACGTCCCAATTAACAGGATTGGATGCATTGTTGTTCCGCACCGACAAGGCAAATGTTGCCGGTCCTGAAAAAAAGGAGTGAACTACATATTTTACCCATATATACCTTTACTATTGAACTTTTTTCATATGTATTGGATATCTCCAAGTGTTTTGCAGAAAACACACATTTAACCATGTGAGAAGTAGTAAAAAGGCGCAATTCGACAAATCATAAAACCAAGTTCTCAAGAATGTGCCGAACAGAAAAGCATAAACGCCAAATCCATTCAAAAACCAAGGAGAGGGCCTACCCATGCAACGGATCTAGGCCAACCACCGACACCAACACGGCCTAGGACCACCTAGGAACCGACCTGCCGAAAGCTATCGTGGACAGGCGCTGCTTGGGGGTGGGCACGGCTGGGGGGGGGGGGGGGGGGCTCCTATAGTTGCCGCACTGGCCCAACCTCGGATGGCCGTTCGGCCATCACCTTGGGTAGCTTGAAGACATCATCTCTTGCTTCAAACTGTATCTTCGTCTACATTGGTTCTTAGATCTTTGCCCATGTCCACTCGGTGATGGATTGTCCGTCGTAATACTGTCATTTTTGGGTTCCATAGCTACAATACCATCTCTATTATAACAGTTGGGGCCATGAAGCCCATGTAGTGTATGTTCTACCTGTCGCATCATTGACCTTTCCTCAACTCTTGAATTTATACACAATGCTGCAAGTGTAGCAACTTCTTGGACTTCTGTGCCTCCCTCCTCCATAACCTGTGGATCTATTATTTGACTGAGATTTTCCTCAAAAAGTAGATTACCAAAATGGGAAACAAGCCCATTTCCTTTAGAGGACAAATATGAAAATGGTTTCTTCCTAGTGAGCAACTCCATAAGAATTACAGCAAAACTGTTGACATCACTTTTCTCAGTGAGTTGGCCAGTCTGGAAGTGTAACAACCCTAAAATCCACACAACCTAAAAATCCCAACCAATTAAATTTTTTTCATTTATTTATTGTGAAGACCCATTTTTCTTGTGTAAGCATATAGGTTTCATTATGAATTTGGTAAATAAAGGAGTATAGTTTGCATTTTAATTCCATTCACATAGAATAATAACTTATGCATCACATTTAAAATTTATTGCAATTTATGTTTGTATTTACTCAATATTTAAAATGGGCAATATATGTATATATACACTAAAATAAAAATAGAAAAAGAAAAAGAAAATAAAAAGGGAGAGAGAGTTAGGCCAGCCATTCGGCCCAGCCGGTCTGATAAGCCAGCCCAAACCAGCCCGGCCTTCTTCTCCTCACCTCACCCGCGTGCGCGCTCCACCCCGCCTTCCCGCACTGGGCCGGCCCGACACCGCGCGCACGCGCGCGACCGTTTCACCCGCAGCCGCTGACCACCCGGCCCCGCCTGTCAGCCGCTCTCGCCCCCCCACTGTTCTTCTTCCTCGCAGAGACCACGGGGACGAGTGCACGCAATTCGCGTGACCCCGGTCCCACAGCCGACAGCGCCACGCTCCGTCAGGTTTGTCCCCTGCCTGTCGCGTTGTCTTGCCCGCCAAGAACCGCCGCGGCCGCAACCGAAGCCCTAGCATCGAGCGCCCGTAGCCCTTTGATCTACTGAGATCAATCGCGGCCGTCCGCCATGGGAACCTGCCAAGCTCGCCTATAAATGAGACCCGCTCCGAAGCCCTAGCCCTCATCCCACTCGCCGCCGCCGCGGCACAAGCCACCGCACCCCACCGCATAACCGAGAGAGAGGGAGAAGGGCGGAGCAAAGGAGGAGGAGCTGCCGGAGCACCGCCGCCGCGGAGCACGCCGAGCCGGACATGGAGGAGAAGCCGGAGCCCCGTCGCGGTTCGGCACGGCACTGCGTACGCTCTGCACGGCTCCGACTCGCCACTGCACCGCCATCCTAGCTTCACCGACACCACGGTGAGCCACCGCACGCCATGTCCGAACCTCGCCCTGTTTTTGCCATGGCGTTCCGGCCACGGGACGCGGAGGCACGAGCCTTTACCGGCTCAGGAAGATCACCTGCAACATGCACTCATGCGACCGGCCGAAACCCCCGGACTACAAGCTTTGCTAGACCGAGAACGCAGCACGACGCATTCTCGGCGGAGCGCGCTCGCCACCGACGCGTTCCGACGCCGAATCACCCGTTCCGAGCAATCCGACTAGCACCCGTATAGGTTAGAGCGTCGTGGAGCACCACCACGACCCCTTGAGCTAGCTACGCGGATCTAAGCGCTAGAGGAAGCCTCGTCCGCCCTGCTCGAGTGCGCCGCGACCTCGCCGGAGCTCCGCCGCGTGCCGAAGCCAGGAGGAGACCCTGCTGTGACACCAAGTTGCCACCAACGACCCGAGGGCCTTACTGACTATGTCAATAGAAGGGAACCACACCCGTTCGTGCCAAAACCGAACCCCGGCCACCACACCGCCGCCCGCCTTGCCGTAGAAGCGCCTGTGCCGTGGCCGAGCACCAAAAGGGACCCTGTTAGCCAAATTGGGTCCCTTAGAAACGAATGTTGGGGCCCGGAGAGGAGAAATTGCCTCGCTGTGGGCTGCAACGTAGCCTACCGGAGCTTTAGCCCTACGGCAGCTCGCCGCCGGCCGCCATGGCACGCCGAATGGTTGGCCAAGGTCACAAACCACCCCCCGACCACCGCCGAGCTACGCCGAGCTACGCCGAGCCACGCCGAGCGACGCCGACGCCGGCGACTCTCTGGGAACCAGCATCGAACACCTGGTGGGCGACCATCGGGTCTGTGTTCTGTTGAGGCGCCACATCCGTAGACCCTGTCCACCGTAGACCGTATGGGTAAAGGGGTAGGGGAACTCGGTTCACCATGAGCCGGGTCATCGGCCCATGAACCGGCGCTCGTGCGGTTCACTATGCACCGACTCTCGTAGACCCGGACCAAAGCAACCCGGCGCGACCACGTGGCGAGCCCTGGCGCTGCCACGTGTCATGCCAGTGACGTCATGATGACGTCACTATAACGTCACCCGACCCCACTAGTCAGAGGAAGCGTTGACCCGGTCAACGCTGACGTCAGCAATGACATCATGCTGACATCAGCAGCCACGTCAGCCGCCACTTGCCGCACTACTGGACCCGCGCGCCACGTGGACCAATCCCGAGCTGTCACGTGTCATCCCCTGATTAATCGGCTATTTTCCATTTTCAGAAAATAGGATAATCTTCGGAAATTCATAACTTATTCATACGATGTCCAAAAATTACGCACCATATATCAAAATTCTCAGAAAAATGAGATCTACAATCTAAGACTATGTTTGTGTGCATTTGGCTCTTTCTTTTGTTGGATTTTTCTGATATACTCTATAGGAGTCGCTGACGCGACTATTTCGTGTTCGATTTCAGAGCCGGAGGAGGATCTAACTAAGGAAGACGACCACGAGTACTTTCAGGAGCTAGGAGACGACTACGAAGGTGCCACGTCCCACCAAATCCTTAGATCTTATTTACGCATTGCAAATGATATTGTTGCTATTGGTTTATGATTATGTATGGATTGGTTGCATGGTAGTATATTGAATTCCCTGCCTTGATATGACTTTACTCTGCTGTCCGCTGCTAGGTTAGCTGCTGCTTAATTTACTGTTACTCTTCCACTACTTTCTACTTGCTATATGCTATATGGTGGAATTGGGACGGTGAATATCTGATTATAACCACTGGGAGAGAGTGCTGCGTGCGTCTTGGGTGCGTTGTAAGGGTTGATGTCGACCAAGTGGGATGTGAGACAAGCCCATGGGGCAAGTCGTGCCGGGGATGCAACCTGGGCATCCCCAAACGAGATACCTGTGGCGGGTAAAGTTGTTGAGGAGGTTCCGGGTGGGATAGCCTTGGTGGTTTGAAGCCCGTGGACGGAGGTGCTGTGATGGCACGGGGAGAGTATCCCCTAAGTGAAGATGCCTGCTTGGTCAAACCTAGGACGGACTAGTTTCAGGTTCATGGGAATCCTTTTCTACTCACTCGCTTCTGATGGGCGGGAGACGGCTGGACTACTTGGTAGGACGGTGCCACTACTGCTAGGTTGAGAGGTGATAAGGGTGGGCGGAGACGGTCGATGGGTTCCCGTTCTGTTCTAGATGCGCAGTACCACTGGATGGGCCCGGTACTGTGTCTCCCAGTCTCAGCATAACGGTGTAGGATCCGGAATATCCCAGGGCTGAGTGGTAGGGTGGCATCGACCTAGGCAAGCATGCACCCGGAATTCTGCCTAGGTGTTTGCGCAACACCTATGATGGCTAATCTTGTGGGTAGTGAAACCTCTGCAGAGTGTACGGTTGATCGATCGATACATATGCCAACTTGTTGGCTATGGACCTTTCCTGTGAAGCTTCTACTAGTGTAGTGAGTGTTCTTTTCTCCCCCTGGATGACATTTTTCCGGCAGTGTACCCGCTGTGGTAGTGTGCCGCTGAAATAGGCCCGAGAGGGAGTTGGGCCTGTCGAATGAGAGTGAGGTGTGGGTATGTGAGATGTGGTGATGGGAAAAGGGATGATGGTGTAATTGGAGATAAAATTTGACTAATTAAACATTGATTACAGCTGCATAGGAAAACCTCAGCCTATAGGTCTGCTTGTATAGCCTTGCATCCACTTTCCACAAAGCAAATGCTGCATAGGTGGGCTCCGTGGCCAGTACATATCGTACTGATAAATTTGCTGTCAGGTGACGAGAATGAGTACGACTTCGAGGAAGACGATGGCGAGGAATAGGGTCACGTGCTACACTCAAGTTGGCCGTGAAGGATGAATCGTTTCCGCATCTTCTAAAGCTTCACTGAATGTTGATTCCGCCAATATGGCGATGTAATAAATGTTTATGTAAGACTTAATTACCGTTGTATGGATCCTGGTGTCAACTGAGATATGGGTAATTTCATGGATTGTCCCAAGCAATCTGTTGAATTACAATTCGAGCCTGTGGATTTCTCTTCGCGGAAATCGAGGTCGTTTCAGGAAGTACATAGTATCCACGTATCCTCTTGTTCCCTGGACCCTTGTTGTCAACCCAGTTTTTTTCTACCGGGATGTACCTTGAAGCTCCAAAGTCTAATATCTTTGATGTCATCTTAGCGTCAAGAAGTATGTTAAGGGACTTAATGTCTCTATGGATTATTGAGATTGAAATTGATGAATGAATATAGGCAAAAGAAGTAGCTATTGAAGCATCTATGCCCTAGTGGTTTCGGTGATTAATGACAATGGAAGATTATCATGACTAACGTGTGTTTTGCAGAATAACATAGAGGTTAGGTCATGATAATGAGCAGGTTCAAGCCCTCGGAGATGGAATTCGATTCAGTTTTTAAAGAATGGATGACAAGGCTAAGGACGGATTAGTTCTAAGTGCCGTTTGGAGTTGAGAGGCACTTATAATAGTTTAGACTTTGTTTTTGTCCTTTAGCCGTACTATTATGGGGGTTTTTGAATGGATAGCTTGACCTAGACAAGTCTTAGAGGTTAGTTGTGGTGCACACTTGTTAAACTTAGTTCTAGGTTGCTCAGAGAGAGTCTTGTGACCAAGTCGAATAAACTTCGTTTTGGAAAGTTTTCGATTCAGCGAAGTTTTGTGTCGATTTGGTGCACCGGACGCTAGGCCAGTGCGTCCGGTGCAGTCAATGTCTCAGCGGATGCGTGTTTGGAGCCACCGGACGCGTGGCACGCGTGTCCAGTGTGTTACCCCACCTAGGTACAGCACCGGACGCTGTAAGTCGAGCGTCCGGTGACAGTCCAAAGAGGTTCTAGAGAGGGTTTTTCTTCACCGGACGTGTCCGATGGTACCTGACCGGACACGGGCGTGTCCAGTGCATTTGAATTTACCGCCAATTCATTAGCCGTTGGGGCACACCGGACGCTGCACCAGACGCGTCCGGTGCAACATAAACAGCGGCTGGTCCATGCGCAGACAGACTGTTTTGTGCCTAACGGCCATGGGCTTGTGTGGGGGCTATTTATACTCATCCACCTCATCCATAGGATGTCTCTTGCCACTTTGAACAGCTGAGAACACCTTGAGACATTGAGAGAGAGCAAGAGCCCTAGTGAGATTGAGAGATTTCCAAATCCAAGTGAGCAATCTCATCTAGAGTGTGATCAAGAGCAACAAGTGTGCATCCACCCATCTCATAGGCTTGTGTGAGTCAAGTGAGAGTTCAAGCTTATTACTCTCGGTGATCGGCATCACCTAGACGGCCTGGTGGTGTTTGGAGGCTTGGAGATCACCCGGAGAGCTTGTGGGTGACCCAAGTCAAGTTGTGAGCGGTTGTGGGCGATTCACCGCGTCGGAGAGGCAAAGAATCAGCTCGTAGAGAGCACTTGGTCCTTGCGCGGATCAAGGGGGAGCAACACCTTGCGCGAGTGCTCCAACGAGGACTAGTGGGGAGTGCCGACTCCCCGATATCTCGGGGAAAACTCGCCGTGTTTCTTTCCCTTTACTTTCTTGCATTTACATTCTGCACTTTACATTACTAGAGATGAAATGCTAGAATGGTTCTTGGAACCTAGGGTGCAAAATTGTTTTAGGAATAGTCAAACACTAGGCACTTGTGGGGTGAAGCTGGGCTATCGATAGGATTACATTCTCGCGAGTAAATTTTAGAATTAGCCCAATTCACCCCCTCTTGGGCATCATGATCCTTTCAATTGGTATCAGAGCCTTGTGCTCACTAATTTGGCTTAACTGCCAAGAGAAAGATGTCTGAAGGTCACGATGGACCCCCTCCCATCTTTGACGGAGACGATTTTCCTTATTGGAAAATTCGTATGGAGGCATACCTTGAGGCGGAGGACATTGGTGTTCACAAATCCGCCACACAAGGATATCCCACTGCCAAAGCCGGCACCGTCCTCACACCACTTGAGGAAGAGCACGAGAAGTGGAATGCTAAGGCCAAAAACATCATTTTTCGTGGCCTTAGCAAAGACATGTTCAACCGAGTGCGCAATCACAAGAATGCCCATGCTCTCTGGTCGGATGTTTCCGCACTCCATGAGGGAACCAAGAGTGAGCGTGAGGAACGCTACTACCTCGTGATCGAAAAGCTCAATTCTTTTACCATGCTTCCTAATGAAAGTGCTAATAACATGTATTCTCGCTTGAATATCATTGTAGAGGAAGTGAATGGACTTGGGCTCACTCAAATCATGCCCGCTGAAGTTGCAAGGAAGATCTTGAGCATTCTTCCAAGAGAGAAGTATGGCAACATTGTTACTATACTTCATCAAACCGATCTCGCCAATGCAACTCCCACTCAAGTCTTGGGGAAGATCAATCACTACTACACAAAATCTTTTGGGAGGCACTTGGGAAATATTAACCAAGGCGGGCAGCCCAGCAAACCGCCTCGGTTAAGAGAGGCCGGCCGAAGGCTGGGTTACCTGCCTTCAACCGCCTCGGTTAATGGGTTTTCCGAGGTGGTTATCCTTAAGTAACCGCCTCGGTTAATGCCTGTTAAACGAGGCGGTTGATTTACAACAACCGCCTCGGTAAATAGATTAACCGAGGCGGTTGGCGTAACTCAACCGCTGTTGACACTTCTTAGCGCAACCACCAGAGACACGGTGTTAGGCTATCTCTGATAACGGTGCCAGAAGTTCCTGTGGGGTATTTCTTATGTCTATTGGATAATTCTGCAAGCACACAGAATATACCGATGTAGCATTTCACCCGAGAGTATTCCAATGTATCGTTATTTATTTTTATCCTAAGGGAACGCGGTTGCTAGGAATAATTAGTAAAAAGAGAGAGATCCTTAAGTCTATAGCAACTTAGTATCAACTAGTGATAGGGGGGTAAATCGATATATAGAGGAAAGGGTAATGACACCAAGACATGATAAGGTTTTAGGATAACTAAAGATAACTAGTAGAGTATAGCTAGGTGGGAGGACAACGAGTGAGTATAAGACTCCTATGACACTTACTTTACTCTTATGAACTATCTTATCAAATAGATGAATTATACTAAGACAGCTACCTTACTTCCGGTGTGTAGGGGATATAACCTCTACCCAAAGCGGCTATTCTCTTATGGGAGCCTACCTTTTAAGAACTTGCCTAAAACACATGGAGGGATACTAAGACTAGACAGGGCTGTCACCACCTGCTAGCACCCACAAATAATCCGTGTGACAAGCAGCATTCAAAGGCAAGATCTAGTCTAAGTACCACGTTTACACTAAGCCTTACTACTCTAGTTGCGTACCAACAACTAAAGCACCCTATAATAGGCGATGAACTACACACGTGAGCTGGTTACAAGATCACTATCTATTATGACTCAACTATAAGTTAAGACAAAACACAACAATACTATAATGAATAGTAATGCATTAAGTAGAGAATTAGTAAAGTAAAGTAAAGATAATATATTGATAAAGGTAAAGTCTTACAGAAAGAAAGGTACAAGAGCTATACCAGACTCTCCAGCAGACGACTCCGGAGACTCCGAGCGTAGCTCGACTCGACTCTAACTCCCACACTAGACTAATACTACTACTACTACTAAAGAGTGGAGCTTCTCTTGTCTCTTGTGGCTCTTGTGCATCTTGTGTATCTTGGGTGTCTTGAAGAGGGTGATGGCGGCCTCTATTTATAGGAGAGAGTTGAGGGGCGCCACGTCAGCGATTCGCGAGCTCCTTGCCTCTCCATCCTTGGATAAACCGCCATTGAACCGCCATAAGATGGACGGCCGTGGTGATTTCAGCACATGGGAAACATGCTGGAAGCCGGTGGAGGCCAACCGACCTGGCTGGGCACCAGGGGGGTTCGGCCGACCCCCCTATGGCAGGTGGGCCCAGCCAGGGTCTTCTAGAAGGAGTCCCGACCTGTCATGGAGTGCAGCAGTGGCCTAGTCCCACCTTGGGTGGTTCGGCCGAACCACCATTGGGGAGTTGGGCCTACCACTGTGGTCCCTATCTGTCATTGATTGTCCCCGTGTGTTGGTTCCAGCTTTGTTGCATGTTTGTCACGTTGAATCCTTGTGCTTTGTTTCTCCACCGTTGAATAGAAACACATGTTGATCTGATGGATGAAATGAGCTGGGTGGAGGGTCACATGGATCATGCCATGTCACCAGAGCCAGGTATGCCCCATGTAGGGTTCGGCCGACCCATACATGGCCCCACCCTGGGCTCTCTTCTCTTCTAAGTGATGTTGTGCACCATTTCTTGATGTTTCTTTTCACAAGCTTAAGAGTACAAGTGGAACTCATTATTAATAAAATATGTTCATGATATGTTTATCTTCCCTTGAATCCGAGGCCTGTTGACGGTGTTTGAATGTGGAATTTTAGGGTATATCCATCGTCAACAACCGCTACGGTTAATTAGCAATTAACCATGGCGGTTTCGTTATGTTAACCGCCTTGGTTAACTCTGGCACTATATAACCGCATCGAGCCCCCTTCTTCCCCACGCGGCTCCTCCTCCATTTTTTAGGGTTTTCAGCTCAAAACTCTAAAATTAACCATTTCAAGGGGGGAGGTTTTGCCCTTGGATTTTGTGAAGGGTGGCACCGCAAAAGGTTGATTCTTACTCTCTAAATCTTCTTTTCCTCTCTTTTTCATGATTTAGGTGCTTTTTCCAAATGGTTTAGATCTAGATCTAAATAGATGAGAGAGAATAACAAATCTAGACTTAGATTTGGTGAAGGGTGACACAACAACGTATTGATTCTTACTCTCTTCAATCTCCTTTTCCTCTCTTTTTCATGATTTAGATGCTTTTTCAATAGTTTTAGATCTAGATCTAAATATGTAGAGGAGAGAGAATGACCCACTTCAACTCTCATGACTGCCATGTCATGCTAACGGTGTTTCTTCCGATTGTGATCTGTATTATCGGTCCAGAGTACGTGAAGATGGTCATCATGCGCTTATCCTACTTCCTTAACCGCATCACACAGAAGGTCATCGATGAAGCTGAGCTGCCTGCCTTAAAAGAGTTCATCGTAGTGACTCTTTGCCAGCTTGAGATGTGCTTCCCGCCCTATTTCTTCGATATTATGTCACACCTGATGATGCACATGGTCGATCAAATACAGGAATTGGGGTCTGTATACTTGCATCAGATGTGGACGTACGAGCGGTTCATGTTCACCCTCAACAGATACGTCCATAACCGTGCTTACCCAGAGGGCTCAATGATCGAGGCATACACAATAAAGGAGGCCATTAACTGTTGCACGAGATACGTCCGGGATGAAAATGCTATTGGGTTGCCCATCCATCCGCATGAAGGCAGAACAACGGGGATGAGGTGCACCGAGAGGAAAGTACGCATTGATATAGACGGCGATATTGTGCAAGAAGCACATCACGCTGCCCTGAATCAGTTAATGTCAATGGACAAGTGGGTTGAGCAGCACCTGAACGAGATGCGTCGCGCTAGTGATGGACGCACGGAGGCGTGGGTACAGAAGAAGCACAAGATGCATTTTACGACATGGATCAAAAATCAGGACATATCGACCGATTACATTGAAGAATCGAATCTAGCATCTGGCCCTTCTGGCCAAGTCACCACGTGGCAAGGGTATGACATCAATGGATACAGGTTCCACACAAAAGAGAAGGACAAAAAGAGCATGGCACAAAACTGTGGTGTTCGATATGAGGGCATCGATGACGCGACTGGGGAGATCAAGTCATACTGTGGGCAGATCGAAGAGATATGGGAACTTGATTATGGCGATGACCTACAGATACCCATCTTTCGGTGCCAGTGGGTCAAGCCGAAGTCTGTAGTCATGGATGAGTATGGGCTAACAACCGTTGATCTCCAAACTGTCGCCTACAGAGATGATGAGTGGGTACTCGCAAACCGCGTCGCGCAGGTCACCTACTATCTGATGCCCAAAGAGACCAACAAGCATGTGGTTGTGTCAGGAAAGCAGAGGATCATGGGAGCCAATGGAGTCCAGAGTCCCGAAGAATACAACAACTACGCAGAGTTCTCTCTATTTACCGATCATCCACGCAAGATCAAGATCGTTGAGAACTGCGTTAGCAGGAACAAGATGAAGCCTTGATTCCGCCCCGACAGTGAGAAGAAGGCCGTCATAGGATCACTCCCACAAAAGTGATATGTATGCCACACATTTATGTAACAATGTACTCACCTAATGATTAACGAGAACTTTTCATGTAACTAACTTTTACTGTAATGGAACTCCTACTACTTGTACTCTCCTATTCGTACTCTCTTACTACTCGTACTACTACTCGTACTACTCCTACTATCCTATGTACTCCTCCTCCTCCTACTACTCTTACTACTACTCTACTATTACTACTACTCTAACTACTGCTATAGTACTCCTACTCTTACTACTCCCACTACTACTATCATACTACTCCTACTACTACTCTCATACTACTCCCACTACAACTCTCATACTACTCCTACTACTAATCTAACTACTACTATACTACAACTCCTACTACTATATGTTGAAGGTGGATATACCATAAAATTCCACATTCAAACACTATCAACAGGCCTCGGATCCAAGGGAGAATAAACACAACATGAGCATATTTTATCAATAACGAGTTCCACTTGTACTCTTAGCTTGTGATTGCAGAGAACACCAAATCAGTGCAAAAGTGAGCAGCTAGGGGCTAATTACATGGTTCGGCTGAACCATGTTATGTTGCCCCAGGCCACCAACTTTTAACACAGTGCATACAACATGAAATGGAAGAGATCAGAGCCAAGGGTGGGCCCACCCATGGGTCGGCCGAACTGCCCATGGGGCCCACCTGGCTTTGGTGACATGGCAGGATCCGTGTGACACTCCAACCAAGTCATTTCATCCATCGGATCAACTTGTGCTTTCATTCAACGGTGGAGATCAAGGCACACGGATTGAGGCGTGAAACAAAGCAAACGAGACATAACAAAGACCAGGGGAGTCTCTATGACAGGTGGGGACCACAGTGGTGGGCCCAACCCACCAGGGGTGGGTTGGCCGAACCACCATTGGTGGGCCCAGGCCACCTACACCATCAATGACTGGTGGGGACTCCTTCTAGAAGCTCCTGGCTAGGCCCACCAGTCATAGGGGGGTCGGCCGAACCCCCCTGGTGCCCAGCCAGATCGGTTGGCCTCCACCGACTCCAAGCATGTTTCCCATATGCTCAAATCACCAAGCCGTCCATCTTGAGGCGGTTACAAGGCGGTGGATCCAAGGGTGGAGAGGCAAGGAGCACGCGGATCGCTGACGTGGCACCCCCTCATCCTCCACTATAAATAGATGCTGCCCACTCCTCTTCAAGACACACCATACAACACAAGAAGCAAGCTAGAGTGAAGTTCTACTCTTTAGTAGTAGTATTAGTCTAGTGTGGGAGTTAGAGTCGAGTCGAGCTACGCTCGGAGTCTCCGGAGTCGTCTACTGGAGAGTCTGGTATAGCTCTTGTACCTTTCCTTCTGTAAGACTTTATCCTTATCAATATATATTATCTTTACTTTACTTCACTAAGTTCTTACTTAGTCTTTACTATTCTTTATAGTATTGTTGTGTCTTGTCTTATTCTATAGTTGTCTTATACTTGATAGTGATCTTGTCCCAACTCAACGTGTGTTAGTTCATTGCCTGTCATAGTGTGTTCTAGTTGTTGGTACGCAGCTAGAATAGTGAGACTTAGTGTAAGTATGGTGCTTAGACTAGATCTTGCCTTTGATTACCGCTTGTCGCACGGATTGTTTGTGGGTGCTAGCAGGTGGTGACAGCCCTGTCTAGTCTTAGTACCCCTCCACGTGTTTTAGGCATGTTCTTAAAAGGTAGGCTCCCATAAGAGTATAGGCGCTTCGGGTAGAGGTTTTGTCCTCTATTGTCTCGCACTACCCCCTGCACACCGGTAGTAAGGTAACTATCTTAGTATAAGTCATCTATTTGATAGGGTAAGTCACAAGAATAAAGTAAGTGTTATAGGAATCTTATACTCACTCGTTGTCCTCCCACCTAGCTATACTCTACTAGTTATCTTTTAGTTATCTTAATACTTGTTGTGTGTTGGTGTCATTACCTTTTCCTCTACCTATCGATTTACCCCCCTACCACTAGCTGGTACTACTTAAGGATCTCTCTTTCTTTTTATTAATTATTCCTGGCAACCGCTTTCCCTTGGGATAAAAATAAATAACGATACCTTGGAATACTCCCGGGTGAAGTGCTACAACGGTATATTCTGTGCGCTTGCGGAATTATCCAATAGACATAAGAAATACCCTCAGGCACTTCTGGCGCCGTTATCTAAGATAGCCTAACACCCTATCTCTGGTGGTTGCGCTAAGAAGTGTCAACACTATACTACTACTCTACTACTACGCTTACTACTCTACTACTCCTCCTCTTACTACTCTACTACTACTCATACTACTACGCTTACTACTACTCTTACTACTCGTACTACTACGCTTACTACTACGCTTACTACTCTACTACTCCTCCTCCTCTTACTACTCTACTACTACTCGTACTACTACGCTTACTACTACTCTACTACTACGCTTACTACTCTACTACTCCTCTTCTTACTACTCGTACTACTACTCGCACTACTACTCCTACTACGCTCACCACTACTACTCCTACCACTACTCACACTACTACTCCTACTCATACTGCGCTTACTATCCCTACTGCGTTTACTACTACTCGTACTACTACACCTACTACTACTCTACTACTCCTACTCCTACTACCACTACTAATCTATTGCACTACTACTCTATTTTACTACTCTTACATAAAACCTAAAAACCCAAAAATAAAAAAAGTTTAACCGAGGCGGTTGCCTTAAGGTAACCGCCACGGTAAATGCCATTAACGGTGGCGGTTATCCTAACGCAACCGCCTCGGTTAATATCTCTATATATATACCCGCTGCCCTCCCTAATTTTTTCCATCTCTTCCGCGTCGCTCGAATCGACCACGAAGGGCTACTAGATTTCGCCACCGCCGCGCGCTGCCACTGCCATCGACACCTGCGCTCCCCAGCCAGCACCCCCGCCCCTCCTCTATCCCCGCCTGTGCCTCCGTGTCTGCGCTCCTCGCAGAACCCTAGCGTGAGGCTCCTCTGGTGGTCCGCTGCCACCGCCTGTCCATCCTCGGCCGTGTCTATCCTCCGGTGGTCTGCCGTCGTCGGCCCGCCCATCTAGCCGTGGCCCGCGCCACCCGTGGTGGTCCTCTCTAGGCCGCTGCTTCTCCTCGGCACCCGGCTTCGCTTCCGCCTCTTCCCAGTGTGAGTACTTACCATGCACTGCTGCCCGCCACGGATAATATCTTGTATCTTACATTACTTCTATCTTGCATGCAGTGTGCCAAGCAACCCGACAACTCAGTCTTGTGTGGATACTATACTTGCGAGTTCCTCAGGGCTTGTGGCAGTTACCACCAGGGCTGGCGTCAGCTAAAGAATAAAATGGTGGCGAAAGGAACATAATGTGGACCATAAAAACATCAAGCAAACAATAGCCGACATTTGCATGTGTGTCACGGACGATTGTTGTCATGTGGGGGGAAGTTCTTCTATCCTCATAGCGAGCTCGTGACAGCGGAGAAGTACGAGAAGCTACGCAACTGGAGAAACAGTGGTCTAAACATGGATGACTACAAGTTGCCGGACATCTTCGATTAGTTTAGGTTGTGCTCAAACAATGTTACGTGATTTGTTTATAAGTAAACGTTTTGTAATAGCAATGGTGACCTAAGGACGACATATGATTAAACGTAATTTATGTGATTATTCTTTGTACGTGCATTTTCTACTTTGAATGTATTTGAATATGAGAAATTTTGGTTTGAAATCCAAATTCAAATATTATAAAAACATTTTTTTATTCTTGGAAAATGTTAACGGAGGCGGGCACATAAAAGTAAATGCCACGGTTAATTTATTAACCGAGACAGTTGCCTTAGAATAACCACCTCGGTTAAGGCCATGATTTACCGTGACCTTAGGTCCGAGGCGGTTGTGCTGCCCGCCTCGGTTAACTCTTTTTGACCGCCACGGTTAAATTTTGTGTAGTAGTGAATGCTCATGAGTTATATATGAAGATCACTCCTCAAGAAGGCTCTTCTTCCGACAAGAAGAAAGACTTGGCTCTCCAATCAAGCCATGATAAGAAAGGAAAAGCAAAAGCCAAGCACACCTCTCATGACACCTCTAATGAGAGTGATGATGATGATGCCAAGGAAAAGCAAAAGCCAAGCACACCTCTCATGACACCTCTAGTGAGAGTGATGATGATGATGCCACCATTGCTCTTATGGTGAGAAGAACCACCAAGATGCTCAAGAAGCTCAACAAGAAAGGAATCAAGTTTGATTTCAACAAGAAGAAGTTCTTCACTAGTAGCAAGAGGAAGCCCATCTCCGAGATGGATTGCTACAATTGTGGAGAGCTTGGGCATCTTGCTTATCAATGTCCAAAGCCCAAGAAAGACAAGTTCAAGAAGAAGAACAAGGGCAAGAAGGATGATTCAAGTGATGAAAGCGAAGATGACAAGAGAAAGGCCAAGCCATACAAGAAGAAGGATGGCAAGAAAAAGGAATATCACAAAGAAGAAGAATGGCAAGGCCTACATTGTTGGTGATTGGCTCACTGACATTGAATCTTCAAGTGGGTCTTCTTGTGAAGATAGTGATGATGAGAAAGAGAAGGTGGCCTCTCTTGTCAATGGGACCTCACTTCCTCCACCGCCTTCACCACCCTCTTCACCGACACACTTTTGCCTCATGGAAAAAGACAAGAAGGTACAAAGTGATGATGAAAGTAGTGATGATGACGGTGACAATGAATTTGAATCACCCTCTTATGATGAACTTGCTAGCTTGCTCAATGAATACACTAAAGTCATAAGAAAGCAAAAAGCTAAAAATGAGAAGCTAAAACTTGAGAAACAAACTCTTCTAGCTAAATGTGAACAATTTTAAAAAAATCTAGTGATGAACTTAGAGATGAAACCAAGAATGTTTCATCTAAACTCAAGGAGCTCAAAACAACCATAAGAGAGCTCAAAGAAAAACATGATAAACTTGAGGAGATGCACATTGAGCTCACCACTAGATACAACAAGCTAAAAGAGGACTACACTCAAGTAAAAGTAAATCATGACAACCTTTTTATGGCTTATGATTTGCTTTTCGAAACACATGATGTTACTAACCATGTTGTTAAGATTGATATAGCTACATCATGTGATGACTTGGTTAATGAGTGCATTGAGCAAGAGGCTAGTGGTAAAGGAAAGGAAGTGGTGGTGGCCGAGTGCTATGATGACTATGTCAAGCTCAAGAATGAAAATGAGAAGTTGAAGCAAGAGCTTGAGAAGAAGTCAACCACCAACACCATTGTCATAGAGACCATGCAAGAAGATGATGAGCTTGAGGTGTTGAGAGAAGAGAACAAGAAGCTAAAGCAAGAGAAGAGTCATCTCACCATTGGCTTGCAAAAGTTCACTAGAGGCCAATATCTCCAAAGTGATCTTCTCATGAACGCCGCGATGAAGGTTGATAGAAGTGGAATTGGCTACATGAGAGAGAAAGTACAAAACATTAGAGCTCAAAATATACTCAACAAGAGCAAGAACAAGCCCAAGCCTAAGCCAAAGATATGTTTTGAGTGTGGATAAGAAGGTCACTTTGCTCATGAGTGCAAGACACCACCCCCGCAACCTTTGCCCTTCATGCTTAGAAAAGATTCAAAGGGCAAAGTGAAAGTCATGTTCCTAGGTCCCCCAAGTAAGAATAGGCCTAGGCAACTTTGGGTGGCTAAAGCTTTGGTTGAGAAAGGGTCCCTAAACATCAAGCTTGATCTCCTGTGTGTAGGTGAACTACAAGATCGGTGGCTCTCATTGGGTGATTGATAGTGGTTGCACTCAACATATGACTGGTGATGCTCGTATGTTCATCTCACTAGAAGAGAATATGGAAGACCAAGGAAAGATAACATTTGGTGATAATTCAAAGAGCAAAGTGCAAGGGCTTGGCAAGGTGGCTATCTCCAATGACCATTCTATCTCAAATGTGCTTCTAGTTGCTTCTTTGAGCTTCAACTTGCTATCCGTTGGGCAATTGTGTGATCTTGGCTTCCAATACCTATTTACAAGTGAAGAAGTGATTGTGTCAAAGAAGGATGATAATCAAGTCATATTCAAAGGGTTTAGATACAACCACCTCTATTTAGTGGACTTCAATTCCGAAGGTGCAAATTTAAAGGCTTGTTTGTTCACTAAGCACTCACTTGGTTGGCTATGGCATAGAAGGCTTGCTCATGTTGGAATGAGTACTCTTAAGAAGCTATTGAAGAAAGATATGGTGAGAGGTTTGAAGGATGTGGTGTTTGAGAAGGACAAACTATATAGTGCATGTCAAGCCGGCATGCAAGTTGCAAACACTCATCCATCCAAGGCATATGTCTCAACATCAAGAGTGCTAGAGCTACTTCACATGGATTTATTTAGGCCAACAACTTATGCAAGTATTGGTGGCAATCTCTATTGTCTTGTGATTGTTGATGACTACTCGAGATATACTTGGACATTCTTCCTTCATGGCAAGACTGAAGTTGCCGCATCTTTCAAGAAGTTTGCCAAGAGAGCACAAAATGAGTTTGATGTGAAGATCAAGAAAATTAGAAGTGACAATGAGAAAGAATTTGACAACACAAACATTGAAGCCTATTGTGATGAAGTTGGGATCAAGCATGAAGTTTTCTCAACATACACTCCTCAACAAAATGGTGTAGTAGAAAGAAAGAACCGGACCTTGATCACTCTTGCAAGAACCATGCTTGATGAGCACAATACACCGAAGAGGTTTTGGGCCGAAGCTATCAACACCGCATGCTATGCATCAAACCGCCTATTTCCTCACCGGTTGCTAAAGGAGACCCCCTATGAGTTGCTCAATGGCAAGAAACCGGATGTCTCTTTCTTCTGGGTGTTTGGTTGCAAATGCTATATCTACAAGAAGCGACAACACCTAGGAAAGTTTTAAAGACAATGTGATATTGGCTTTCTTATTGGTTACTCATTGAAGTCCAAAGCATATAGAGTATTCAACATTGCCACCGGCTTAGTTGAAGAAACATATGATGTGGAATTCGATGAATCTAATTTCTCTCAAGGATAGCATGAGAATCTTGATGATGTAGGTGATGAACCATTGAGGGCGGCAATGAAGAACATGCCAACCAGAGATATCAAGCCAAAAGATGATGGTGATGATGTACAAGTGTTCAATCAACCATCTTCATCAAGTGTGCCTCATGATGATGAAGACAAAGATGGGATAGATCCAAATGAAGACACTCACATATCCCAAGATCAAGTTGAGGCACAAGCACAAGATGTTGATGCTCCGCAAGTACCTCCTCAAGTGGTTGATAGAAGAAGCACTCCTATCCTACAAGCTCATCCTCAAGATCTCATCATAGGGAGTCTTTCAAGGGGAGTAATGACTCGATCTCAAAAGCATGCTCAATTTATTGAACATCATTCTTTTGTCTCTTGCATTGAGCCTACTAGCATAGATGAAGCTCTTCAAGATCCGGATTGGGTGAATGCCATGCATGAAGAACTTAACAACTTCACCCGCAATCAAGTTTGGACACTTGAAGAGAAGCCAAAGAATGCAAGAGTCATTGGCACTAAGTGGGTATTCCGCAACAAGCAAGACGACAAGGGCAACATTGTGAGGAACATGGCAAGACTAGTTGCAAAGGGGTTCTCCCAAGTTCAAGGATTAGATTTTGGGGAGACTTTTGCACTGGTTGCAAGACTTGAAGCCATTCGTATCCTCCTTGCATATGCATCTAATCACAACTTAAAACTCTTTCAAATGGATGTGAAAAGTGCGTTTTTAAATGGATTCATAAATGAACTTGTTTATGTCTCACAACCACCCGGGTTTGATGACCCTAGGTATCCTAATCATGTTTATAGGTTGTCCAAGGCGCTATATGGCTTGAAGCAAGCCCCTAGAGCTTGGTGTGAGCACCTCCGGGACTTCGTCATCAATAAGGGTTTCAAGATCGGGATGGTGGACACCACACTATTCACCAAGAAGCAAAAGGGGCATATCTTCATTTGTCAAGTTTATGTTGATGATATTATCTTTGGCTCGACTAATGAAGATTTTTGCAAGAAATTTGGTGACATGATGTCCAAGGAGTTCGAGATGTCGATGATTGGTGAGCTTACATTCTTCCTCGGCTTTCAAGTCAAGCAAATGAGGGAGGGGACCTTTGTCTCGCAAGAGAAGTACACGACGGACCTCCTCAAATGCTTCAAGATGGAAGAATGCAAGCCCATCCAGACTCCCATGCCTACCAATGGACATCTCAACCTTGATGAGGGAGGTAAATCGGTTGACTAAACTCTCTATCGTTCTATGATCGGTAGTTTGTTATACTTGACCGCATCTAGGCCCGACATCATGTTTAGTGTGTGCATGTGTGCGCGCTTTCAAGCTAACCCTAAGGAACCTCACTTAGTTGCGGTGAAAAGAATCCTTAGGTATCTTAAGTACACCCCAAGCATTGGCGTTTGGTATCCCAAAGGAGCTAACTTTGCTCTTGTCGGCTATTCCGATTCGGATTATGCCGGTTGCAAGATTGACCGGAAAAGTACATCTAGAGGGTGCCACTTGCTTGGAAGATCACTAGTTTCTTGGTCCTCCAAGAAACAAAATAGTGTTGACTTGTCAACAACCGAAGCGGAGTACATCGCCGTGGGTGCTTGTTGTGCACAAATACTTTACATAAAACAAACCCTTCTTGACTATGGAATTAAATTAAAAAGGGTACCTTTGTTGTGTGACAACGAGAGTACGGTAAAACTTGCTAATAACCCAGTTCAACACTCCCGCACTAAGCACATTGACATTCGTCATCACTTCCTTAGAGATCACGTTTCAAAAGGTGACATCTCATTTGAGGGAGTGACGACGGATGACAATTTGGTGGACATCTTCACTTAACCATTAGATGAGGCAAGGTTTTGTGCTTTGAGGAATGAACTAAATTGCCCTGACCTAAGCAACTTCACTAAATGATGAGCTTGTGTTGTCCATTGCATTGCATTGTAACATAAAACATGTCTAACTTTTGAATTGCACGTTGGGATTGTCTAACTCAGTTAAGATAACCGCCTAAAAGCATGTGAAGAAGCTTACCCGAGGACAAACTTGACAAGCAACTAGTTTAATTTACGAAAAACTGCATTGCATATGTATGGTTGTTGTTTTGTCATTTTATTCTTGGATTTTATCGCTTATTTTTATAAAAACTAGTTAATCCTAAGGCAAAATAATTGAAAAGTTGAGGGTTTGAGAGAGGATGTCTCATACCAGTTCCAAACAATGTTTATTTGCCTCTTATTGATGTTGGAATTTGGTTGAGAGAAAGAATCGCGAAGAACGGAGAAGAAACGGACCAAAAAGGTGCACCGGACGCTGCACCAGACGCTCCAGTCCAGCGTCCGGTGCGTACAGGAACCAGCGAGAAGATCAACAGGATCACCAGATGTGTGAACAGTGTTCACTCCACGTCTAGTGGATTCAAAGCCGCGTCCAGTGTGATCTGCACAGCAAACGAAATCTGAAGGCACCGAACGCTGGAGCGTCCGGTGGCGGGGCATCGGACGCGTCCGGTGCATCCGGGAGCTCTCTAGATGCTCTCTTGACCCTCACCGGACGCATCCGGTGAGGCACCTGCCGCGTCCGGTGCAAACTTAAAAGGCGCATTGATGTTCTCTTAGCCGCGGGGCCCGCATCCCTTCTTCCTCTGTCTTTGCCCGTTCGCCGCCGCGCCAACGCGACCGAACCCTAGCCTGAGCGCTCGCCCAACCTCCGCCACCGTGCGCCCTCCGCTGTGCGACCTCACCACTGGGTAGCCCACCTCGCCCACGCGCCGCCGTGCTCGTCACCGCGCACCGTCGTTCGCCTCCGCGGCCGGCCGTCTTGTACCGCCGCGGCTGCGTACGCCCTCACCGCGCTCTCCATTGCTGTGCGTCCCTGCTCCATTGGACATGAGAGCTCGCCACCGTTGTTCGACGTCGTGGCCCGCTCACCCGCGGGGGCCGCCCATCCACTCGCCGCGGTCTGCTCGCCGTTCATTCTTGCCACACTTCACTCCACCGCTGAGCGCTATCTTCCGCGTACAGGTCTCACCCTCCATCATTTCTCAGTGAGCACCAGTCCCCCTAGCTCATTTTCTCTAGGGTTTGTGCCTTACTCCTTGTGTTAGTCAATCTAGGATTCATCGGTTGCCCTCAATCCGTGTAATCGCTACATTAGTTCAGTTGATACCTTTATTCATTGACTTGAACCCCTCTCATTGGTTCATACAGTGGTTGTGACCATTGTTGACAGATACTAACGCTATCAAAAGAATAGAGCCAAATCTATCCTCTAGCAGTGGTAACAATACTTCTCAACGCAATCAATGGGGTTGTCAATCCCTATGCTCAAAGTATGTGGTTGTTGATACTTCTAACGTTGCTACTAGGAATAAATGTATTTCTAGCAACTGCGCCAAAATTGCTATGGGTAGCTCTATAGGATAGGTGATGGGATTCTGCAAACGCACAGAACTATCGTGTAGCACTTTACCTGGGAGTACCAGGTGTCGAATTTATATTTTCCCAAAGGAAGACGGGGTTTGTGATTCCAAGGATCTGATAGTCAAGGATCTAGATATGGATAAATAGGATATTAACCTTAGTAAGGATAAATCAATGAAGTATAACTAAGGTGGAAACACACTAGGTAGCTCTGGAGTTTTGGGGGAGAACTCTATCTCAGTAAAAGATCAAATGATTGTTATACCAAAGAGACTGCTATACCTGGGACACGCAAAGTCCTAAACTCACCGGGGTTCGACTGATTAGGCACTGTACATCCCAAAAGTCCTACACTGATAAAACCAGGCCGAACATGATGAAATCTAGAGGATTCTAGGGCTGTCACCACCTAGAACCTACCACTACTATCCGTGGGCCTAGCCGCACTCAAGGGTAAGCTATAGCCTATGCACCGCGCTTAATCTATAAAACTTACTATTCTAACTCGAGAATACTACTCTAACTCGAGCTCAAGAATTAGAGCACTCTAACCAAGCAATGAGCAAGTATATAGCTACTTAAAGTATAACAATAAATAAATGAAGAAGAGGATCTTTATTACTGATAAGAGTGAAGAACACTGCAGATGAGGTGGCCAACAAGCCCGGCTCCTCCACAGACTTCTTCCTTGTCCCAACTTCTCTCCACCACTCTACTCTTCTCTAGCTAGCACTATTCCTAAGAGCAGAGCTTTGCTAGAGAGAGAGAGGAGCTACTGACTATGAGCTGAAGCTCTAGTGGTGTTTCTAGTGTGTTTCTGCTTACAAGTGAGGATTCAAGTCCTATTTATAGTGTAGGAGTGCTCCAGGGGTACTTGTAGGAGTCCTGGAGGTCGGTGGCGCGATGTAGGGGGGCGGGCGCCCCCTTGGATGCACCGCCTTGCATCCTACGGCCCTCCTTCACCCTCAAGAGCGGTTGCAATGTCGGTTGGAGCTCAGGATTGGTGGTTTGCAACCCCAGGAGGATGACATGTGGGTCTTCGATCCATGGAACATCTCTTGATCACCATTGGATGAAAACTGACTTCATTTGATGGCTTCGATGACTCTTGGACACCTTCTCTCGGATTCTGGACGTGTCACTCAATTTGGACAGGGCAGGCGCCCTGTTGGTAGGGCCACCGGATCGTTGTGCCTTGTCTCTGAGCCGTTGATGTTGTTTCAATGTGCCACAGGCCATTTGGGCGGATGGCACATGGATCCGTGAGGTGGCAAGTGCCATTTGGCACTTTAGATAGGGCGGGCGCCCTACTAGGTAGGGCGGGCGCCCCCCTCTGGCCCCCATGTGGCAGCTGAGGTGTCAAGCTATCTTGGTATGCTTCAATTTTGCCTTGTTTCACCATTTTTCCTGCATACACAAGATTTCTCCAAGGACATGTGGAACTAGGTAAGTTTCAAAGTGAGTTTTTTTACTTTTCATGCTGTTTTACCTTGATTATGGGTGAAATGTTGACGGTAAAATAGGGTGTTAGCGACCGTCAACAACCATTGATTCCCTGTGGTGCCCCAAGGTTACTCAACTTTTCGCAGGGTCGGATCTTTCCTCAGGTAGTGAGACATGCTATTCACTTTCATATCTCGATTGCTTGCTTCAATAAGATTTCGTATCTCTAGATTATATGTATGCTTATTGTATATCCCTCTAATCCATCTTGCAGCGAGTCAGTGCCTGTTGAATCCGGGGCCAAGCCCACGGATACGGAACGAGGCCAAGCCTCTGAGTGACAACAGTTCTTGTCAGAGGGGCAGTGGTTCTTTGGTCAGCTAGGCAGATATACCTCGGTGCAAAGAATGCTAATCATGGTGTTGGATTGAGTTCGGGTGGTGACGTGTCACACCCAATTTTAAGGATAAAATTGAATGCATAATCTTACGTGCACCCAAGGATCAGTCACAAACATAAGCCAACAAATAGAAGGTAATATTAAAAGACAATGCTTAAATACATAACGTAATAATAATTAGAATATAACCTCAAGTAGCAAACAGCGGAAGTACACTCCGATCTTTAGGTGTAGACGCCAACTCCACAGGGACACAACTGACTGGTTGACCACAAGCGTAACTGTTGTTGATATAGCAAGAGTGAGCACATATCATACTCAGCAAACATAACATGGGGTTTATGAGGCTCAAAAAGGATAGACACGGATTTACAGCAATTTGCTTTTAGTGAGTCAAAGTTTAAACATTTATTTAACAATAAGTTATGCTTATCCCATTAACCCACATATTCATCATCATTGAATCCTTCTCTTCACAATCCCTGATCATCAATTCATCCATATCTCAATCCGTATGTCTCATCTTCCCCTAAGTATCCAATATTCTGTGAGTTTTCCGGGCCGCTCGTGACCGTGATCACAGCTGATATACCAGTTTTACACTCTGCAGAGGTTGTGCACTTTCACCATGAGTCGTGATTCCCAAGTGTTGGGGTTTGCAAGGCCCACACTACACTACCAAGGTGCATAACAGGGTCTCACTATGAAGTCTTTCAAAAGACTCCCCCTAACAAGTTAGTAGCCGCCAAGTGTAAGCAGCTAGGTGAATGGAGGCCCTCTAACAAAGTGGTACAGTACACGCAGCATATACACACTTTGAGAGACAAGAAGCCATTCTGCAACCGAGGCTTTCCTTGAGCACTTTTCGGTAACCACTAACAAGCTAGAAAATGTTCTCATACTTGACTAAAGCCAGAGCCATGTAGCTCTCATGGTTGCACTGTAAGTCCCAGCTTTTGCTGATAGATTACTTCTTAGGGAAAGGAGCCTAGAGCATCACAAAAACTATGCTCTAGCCCCTTGAGTCCATGTTGTTAAAAAGCAAGTTTTATCCTTCCTTGCATACATCCATAGATCAATGTTTAAACTATATTAATTTAAATCAAGCACTAGCAAAGTCTACCCATATGCATGTAATTCCCATAGGTATCAAGGTATAAGGTAAACAATCACTAGGATATCCTTACGGGTAACAAAATTAGACACATGCAACATGCATTAAAGTGATATTGTGGTGAATAGGTAACAAGGAAGATCCCATGCTATACTTTCCTTAGACTTGAGATCCTTTTCTCTGATCCAAAACCTTCAATGAAATGCTTCTTGATCACCACGTAACTCACCGACTGGACACGATCATAATGCACCACACAAGCATCCAACACATGCAAGCATAGCATACAAGTATAACATTCTATTAGAACAATACACCATTCAATACAAATAGAAGTTAAAAAGGTTATAAAATGAACAAACGTGTTGCTACGAGCACATAGACGGGAAGATCAAACTAATCAGAGCTATGGTCGGAAAGATGGAACTACCGGAGGATTTGCTTTTATTTATAGAGCAAGTGATTAATAGATTATCAAAATAAATTTTAATTTACGTGCTCTAAACATGTTAAACAACCTCGTTAATGTGTATTTTACGTGAATAGGAATCCAACGCAAGTTGAACGGACTAATTCGGAGTTAAAATGAATAAGTTATGAATTAAAAAGGATTTTACTTTATAGAAATAATAGATTAAATATAATCTCGAATTTCAAAAGGTAGTAATATATGAAACAGTGGTACCATCAGATAGACCTTTAAATTATGAATCTAAGGCAATTTGATTCATTCGAATCAGAACTAAAACGTGAAAAATATGGTCAAAACAATCTCAGCGGCAATCCTGTAAATATCGGAAAACATATTTTTGAATCTATTTGAGAAAATACGTTTTCGGAATAGAAAAGCGTATTCAACCGAATGCGCCAAGGGCCGCGGGTTTAGACTTTAAAAAGCACAGGGGCTCTTTTAGAAAATGGCCGGCAAAAGGGTATAGACGAATCTGATCCGTCGGATCTAAAACGGACGGCCAAGATTAAAAATGGGAGGGGTGAGGAGCTCTGCTCGCCGGAGGACGGCGGCCGATGGCGGCGCTCTCATCGGAGAGGGCGGTTCTAGGGCTAAGGTGGCTCGTTTCGCGTGGGAAAAGGATCTGGAGAAAGAGAACATCGAGGCGAACTCATCTAGGGCTTCAATTCGGGCAGTGGAGGTTCGGGTAGGGTGCAGTAAGGGCTATGGCAGATTAATGGCGGCGGCGAAGTCACGGGTGCGGCTGCAGTGCAGGAAACAGAGGAAAAATAGGCTGGGAAGGTTTAGTACCTTGCTGCGAAGCTCGGAGAACGACCAATTTCGACGAGGGTGGGCTCCAATCTCGACTTTGACAGCGGCAGGCGGACGGCTATGGCGGCGCGAGGCGTAGTGGCTGCTCTGGTGGCATGCAATTGGAGGCGGCGGCTGCGGCTAGGGCTCGGAAGGGGAACGGCAGAGGTGCGGCACGGCTTATGTAGTCCCGAGCAGAGAGGTTGGACTCGCCTAGGAAGTAGGAGATCGCAACGGGGACGGGCAGCGACGAACTCGCCGGTTCGTTCTACGTCAGGCTTGCTCGAGCAACAGAGGGGATTGGAGGGGAGGCGCTGACGCGTGGGTCCCACGAGGCAGTACGACCTTGCGCGGGGGCCTGGCTGTCAGTTTCAGTAGGGAAAGAGAAGGGAGGGGGCGCGCGGCCTGGCAGGCTGGCCGTGCTCTGCTTCCAGTCCTCCAGGGGAAGGAGAAGGAAGGGGGAGAGCGTCACTGCCCTACGTGCCCGGGACGTCGGCGGTAGGAAGAGAGGGTGCGGTGCGCCCTGGTCTGGCTCAAACCGGGCCGACCGGTAGACTGCTGGGCCAGAGCAAGGAATTGAGAAGGCCTTCGGGCTCTAGCTGGAAGGGGGAGGAGAACGGGCCGGGGGGGAAGAAGAGTTGGGCCCTCGGGCCAGATAGCACAGGGAGGGTGAGGTTCATTTCCTTTCCCTTTTTTTATATTCAAAATAGATTTTCAATATGCTTTTAATGGAGATCCAAATATTTGAAGTCAAAAACAAATCGAGCAATACAAAAGAATGCTCCAGCATGAATGCATCATACACGTGTTAAACCCTAGGTTGATTTTATTTCCCAAATAATTATTATTTCCTCTTTATTGAAATGACAGATAATGGCATGATTAAATTGGATCCCCTATGTTTTCATAAGTACCAAAATACAAAATTAAAGCATTTTTATCTCTATTTCTAAAATGAAAAAATTTGGGGTGTTACATGACGAGAGACCTCCACCTCATCCCTCGAGCCAGGACAAGGGCACGCAGAAGGTGGTAACCAAGAAGAGGAAGATAGAGGACCGGGACACTCTAGCAGTGATTGTAGCTGCAACGGTAGCTGAGAGAACAGAGAGAGGCGGTCGCCGAGGTTCTCTCAGGATCGGCACCGCTACAGTCACTTCACCACAGCGAGAGGCAGTTGAGCACTTTGAGGACTTGCAGCGCAGAGTGGAGGGGGATCAGAGGAGCTTCCAGGGACAACAGTTGTCGGAGGGGCTAGGGTTTCACTCTCCACCAGAGGTGACCCCTCCGAGGACACAAAGATAGAGCTGGTAGAGCAGACAAAGCAGACAGAGTAGTTAGAGGATACTCCACAGCTTCGCCAGTCCAATCGCGCTCGTCCCTCGGTTGCTCCTAGGCCGGAGACGCAGCGGTGTGGTTCTCGTGCACCTCCTCATCGTGACGAGTACGTCCACCAGTTCGACCTTCACAAGGTCACGGCATGGCAGGTCCAGTTTCTGAGGTGCGTGGACTTCCACATTTGGTTTCCTCCGCAGTGGGACCCCAGAGCTTCTGCTAGGTTCTACCACCCGCTGCACGAGGACTTCTACAGAGCGTTCCTCAGGGCTGGGACTCAGTTCAGTGGCCACAGGATTATTTTAGCTGAGTCCATCTGTGCAGTAGTTGGTGAGGAGATCCGCCCCTTCCTGAGTTACTTACCAGGATTGTTAGACTTGATTGGGAGGTCGGGGTGGTACGTCGAGCAGTGGGTCAGAGGGTTCTACGGCTCACTCTAAGTCGACCCTGAGCACCGGTGGATTCACTTTGGGTTTGCTGGCAGAGACCACCGGTTGTATGCTGACAGAGCTAGAGAGTTGCTGAGGATAGAACAATCTGACACGAGGATTCACACACTTTGCTATGGTGAGACTGACCCTCCTCGTCATCCTCATGGTGGCGAGGCCCCTCCTACAGACTTCGTGAGTGTTGACGGTGGATAACATCAACTTTTATTAGAACTTTAGACATGAAAGGACACATGAATATACACTAGTCTAGGGTTTTAACTGATAATTTCCATGAGTTTTGCCTATTCTGTATTTTCAGGGAGTATTCCAGAAAAGCGTAAAAGAGGGATTAAAGTGCGTAAAAGACACGAAACTTAACCGCGAAGGAAACATCGTCATCAGGTCGTGGGAAGGATCTAGAAGACACCTGAGCAACCGAGGCCCCAGATCCCACAAAGTGGGGTCGACCGGCCCTAGGGTGGGGTCGGCTAGCGCCCCCTGCTGGTCTGCGGGCCCCGCCTTCTGGAATCTTCCTCCACTGCCTTTGAGGAGTCATCTCGACCCCACGTTAAGTCGGTTTGATCCAACGGCGCCTATTCATCCCACCGGGTTATAAATAAAGGGGCAGACCCCCTGGAGACATCCCTATTCCTGAGCTTCAATTCAATATCTCCAGTTAGGGTTAGATGTAGCAATTAGGAGAGACTAGTTCTTCTAGATCTAGTTTTGTTTAGAGAAGTAGAGAGATAGAGTAGAGGAGTAGAGTTCTAGAGGAGTTTCGGCCTGTCGGCGCTTCTTCGTAGCTATATTCTTCTGGATTCAACTTCCTCGCCCGGAGCTGCATTCTGAGGTACTTTTGTATTCAACTTCTAATTCAAGTAAGCATTTTTTCTTATTCATTCTTAAGTTTGCAACTCATATTGAGTACTTTGATCTTGGTCATTACTTGATTGAAGTAGTATTTCGTAGTGTAGGCGTGGTGCCTAGGCTAGGTTTACTTGTGAATGTCCCTTGATTGACCGGATAGTGGTAGTTCGCGTAGGTGACAGCTACGTTGATTCCTCTGTAGTCCACTTCCCGTTGATAGGATCGATAGGTGTATAACTGTTTGGTAGGAGAAAACTCTGATTTCCACTCTTATTCATTTTACTGCCCTGTTAAAACGATATTATTCAAAACTTACCGGTAGTTGGAACTAGAAGTCAATAGCTATTTCCTCTTTCTTGATATTATCTAGCCTAATTGTAGGGTTAAATTCATCGGCTTGGTCGTTATCACCTACTGTTCCTTGTGGATGGATATTTAAAACCTCCGGGTGAAGTGCTACATCAGTATTATATCTATGCGCTTGTGGATAATCTGATAATAATAATATTTAGTAGAGTGCAGTTAATTTATACCAACAAGCATTTCTGGCGCCGTTGCCGGGGAACAGTTTGCTGATTTTGACTTAGTTTAGCTTAATCTTGTATTATACTTTTATCTTTTCTATTTTATCCCTATCTTTTCATCATTTTATGTTCATCCTTATGGATGCTTTAAATTCCACGCCTATCTATCTATATGGCATGCACAAAAGCTTTGAGCCACCAAAATCTTTAGAGCCTATCATAACACCTGGCTATGAGCTGCTCCTATGTCTAATTAATATGATTCGGGATAAACCCTTCTCGGGAGAAGGTAACGAAAACCCATACTTACACCTACGAGAATTCGAGCAGACCTGTGCATGCTTGCTTGCTGGCATGTCTAATAAGACCTTAAGATGGAAGATTTTTCCATTCTCTTTGACCGGAAGAGCTAAACATTGGTATAATCGAGCCGTAGGAAGTATGCGAGGTGATTGGGAAACATTGTGCTCTAAATTTTGTTTATATTTCTTTCCCATCCATAGAGTAGTTAACCTTCGAAAAGAGGTTCTAACTTTTAGGCAAGTAGAACAAGAATCTCTTAGTGCATCATGGGATCGTTTTAATGAACTTGTTACATCTGGCCCTGACCTTGGTTTTCCAGACCCTGTGCTTATTCAACATTTCTATTTGGGTCTTACCAAGAACTCTAGGAAATCCCTTGATTTATCTTCTGGAGGAGCATTTTCTTATTTGCCTATAAGTAAAGCAAGAGCAATGATTAACAAGGTTGCTCTAGCTAATTCCGAGCTCCCTGAGGAAGAGAAGGAATCATACCCCGAACAAGTAGAGGAAGCTTTGGTAGCTAAAACACAACCACTCCAATCCCAAGATTTAGCTGTCAATTCTAAACCATCGAAACCCCACTTTGATGATTTAGATTCCAATTAGCTAAGATGCTTATCAAACAATGTACATCAGATCTTCTCGGAAGAGCATCTTGGAAAAAATGTCGTCAACTTCCTTTCCCCCTGAATGACATTGAGAAGAATGTAAGGATGGCATGTCTAGTGATGCCATAGAAGGAGAGCCAAGCCACATAGGAATCAATTCTATCTTCTCCCCTTCTATGCTCACATTAAATGTCTCATCTGAACCCATCTCCAAACCCATCCTTGACCCTGATGATCTTTTTCTGCTCTCTCTCCTAAATCTCATAATGACCCTAGGATCCCATTAAGACATCACAAGAATAGAAGTCATGAAGATTATAGGAATGACCAAGAAGAGCTGCGACAATGGCAGGAATGCATATAACATACTAGAAACACATACGCTATTGTCAAAGAATGGATGGAAGAGGACGAAGCCTTAGTGCTAGAATCTAAACTTGGTCTAGATTCAAATGGTGAGCTTAAATCAATTTCTGTTGTAAACATAACACATCCAAGTTTAGAGAAAACCTTAGACGAGACCAAACTTAGAGACACCAATCTATGGGAAATCCTAGAAAATAAAACATCCAATGAATGTCTTAGACATGAAATAATAGAGACTTGTTGTCTATAGACATCTATGAAGAAACACCCTTGGAGTTTGAAAAGGGAGATCACATCACTGAGCATGGGAATTACTTCATTAGCACCTCATCGAATCCATGCTCGTATGAGAAATCTCCTGGATCAATTGGTCTCTCTAACATTATCACACACGAGATCTTCAACCCCCTCATTTTACCTATTCATAAATTTATGAAAAGGGTGGTTGTAGATGCATATATTTTTCATAAATATTGTAGATCTCGTTGTAATCTTGATATAGGTGCACAAAGACTGGTGTTCTAGAGGAAACCACCCCATGAACTTAAAGTACAATAATTAGAAGGTTTCCCAAGAACGACTTTGTGTCCTAAAATAACCACTCTTGAAAAATGAATTGAGCTTGCACTTTTAATTTTACTATAATGCCCTTGTGAATTGAGCATAGAATTATAATTATGAAAATATTCCTTTGGGTATTTTTGTTACTAACCATTTCAGGTTTGAAGTAGAAGAGTAACAACGCAAGGTATGTCAAACCAATCATCATGCAATATTGAATTATATCCATCCAAGCTTAACTTTGCTTTGCAAAATTCCAGCTTGGGGGAATGGGCTCAATTAGAAAATCTTATGTTGCTAATATTGGTTGTCTCTACCTTTCTAATCCATGTTCAATTGTTCGCCTTTTTGTCTCTAAATGAATAAATCTCTATAAGTGCTTTAATTTCACCTTTGTCTGCCATAGTGAGTTTTGGTTAGAGGTACTGATCCTAATTCTATAGGCATTTAAATTAAGCATGGTGCTTAGGTTAACTAGCCTTCGTTAACTAAAATTAAACATGGAGTTTGGTTTGGTTATTGAACTAGAAATTACTGTAGTAGACATTGGATATTTTGTTGGACTAACCCCTGCAGGAAACTTTCACAATTAATCTGGGTAAGTCATGAGATAAATTTCAAATTAGAGATGAGACATGGCGCATGCTGAACTTCAATAACTTTGCAGAGGAAGACACAGCTCATTCATTATGGATGGAAGAACTGTAAGTATTAATGATTCATTCACTTTATCTTCTGCTGCAAGTTACTTGGACTCAAGCCATGTCGGTATAGAACATAATCTATGCTAACATAATATCAATCCTATCTTCTTAATAGCATAGATGGAACATGATAAAATTCTGGACAAACAACCTATGTTCCAAAATTATACAATCCTTTGGGTATGTGTTGTCCACTAATCTGTTGCAGGCATAATAATAAATGGAGTGACAAGGTGTCATAAGATCAAAGAAGTAATAGATGGCAAAAAGGATAAGCAACAAAGGAGACAAGATGCTCATGAACAACTCAAGATGCAAGAGAAGGAAAGGACCACCAGTCATCTACCCTTCATTACTTAGTGCCATCACGCTCTAATAATGAAGGTAATATCTTAAGGTAAGCGGTCACTATTTTTCTCTTTATTTGGTATGCACATAAATGAAGATGCAAACATGTTAGAGTTATAGCTTTAATTGATTAATCTAATTAACTCAACATGCTTTGTCCTTTAGGATTGTTCATGGCATCGTTCTTTGATCTCAGTTTTAACCAAATGTGCTAAAACATTGTATTCTATCTTTGGAAGATGATAGTCATACTTATGTGAAAATTTATATATTATGTAGAGATAGACAACCCTTCCATTAGTTAAGCAATTTAAATCTTTTCTGACATATGAACTTAAATGCAACATAAATGCTTAATCTTCTGATCTTACCACTCATGTCATAAGTAAACAAATTATGCAACACCAATAAAGAGATAGATTTGGTTCTATTGGTGTTTTTCCACCAGTAGAGCCCATGCACTTGATCTCTACCTTGGTTTTGCAAGCAGGACAACACTTCGAGCAAAGTTTGTTAATTCCCAAAATTTCACAAGTGAAAGTTCTGTGAACATGCACGCTGAGTAAGATGCTGCCAGCTTTCACTATTAATACTCTACTTCAACCTGCTGGCCAAGCAAAGAACAAAAGTGACATCACCATCACCAGAGGTACAACCATCAAGACCTCCATCTCTAAGACGGAGAAATACACAAGAGTGGAAGAAAAAAGTCCTGTCGGTAGACTTTAAATCCCGCACCTTTGCCATAAGGTAATATGGTAGTTATCTAATTAATTAGTATTTCTATCTACATTAGTAATTTCACTTTAGCATATTCATCTTTATGCATATCAAAATGAAAAAAAATAAAAATATTTATTGTCTTATTTACTGCATCACAAAATATTAAAACCCCACGTGAATAAACTTATGGTAACCCTGTAGGAGTATTTATAGTGGTGGCATAAAAAGAAATGATAATAGTATCTGTATTTACTTTCTTGCATTATGAAAATCCTAAGCCCCATGAGAATAAATATTCTCAGTGGTGGCATAAAAATAAAATATACATCTTGCATACATATTTACTATTCTACATAAGAAAATCAGAAAATCTTAAAAAGAATCCTGCTAGAACCTATCAATTTAAAATCAACACAAAAGAATAATCAATTACTTATTGGCTGATCGCTAACCTCTTATTAATTTCGAGCCTCGAGTTTCTGTTTCTTGTTGGAGTATAATTCTGCAGGAATGACACTATGACAGAGTAGTGAGTCCATCAGTGAAGCCCACTAGGACTGTTGCTGACAAGCTTACTCTAAAAGATCATCAACACCAAGTATTACAAACATCTAGCTTGGGGGAGGAGCATCCCCTAGTTATCAGGTAACTATACCTATGCGATTAACAAGTCTGCTTTATATAGTCATAAAATACCAAAAATATGTGAACACATGAAAGTTCACCATAGTACCATAAGAAAATCTAAAAATACCAAAAACATGTGGGCACATGAAGGTCCACATTTTTTAGAAAAAAACCCAAAAATATGTGGGCACATGAAGGTCCACCCAATTAGGAAACTTCTGCTGGGAATATAAAATCAATCACTTATCATGGAGTGGTACTAAACCTAACCCCTCTCCATAAGATTTGGTATTTTTGTTGGAAATTGAGTTTCACAGGAAAATACAAGATCAAAGAGCTAGTCATACACTTGCTCCCTGAAGGATCACTCAATTTGCAACATTAAAAACCCTGTCAAACATCCAGCTTGGGGGAGGGCACCATCCATTTAAAATCCAGCTAAGTATAAGTTTTCCACCTTATTATTATTGTACCATATTGCTTTTTTCGCGTGAGTTAGCTAGTAAGATAAAATTTGAAAACCAAATAAAAACTTAACTATATATTAGAGTGGTCTTAGAGTGTGTCTATAGTCAGTCTAGGTTAGAGTCAAATAAAAACTGGAGAACATTAAAATTTTATCTTGGAGATGATGAATAGTTGCTCTGCCGTAATTCCTTTTAAGTGCCTAGTTTTCAACCTTAAATTCTCCCGAGTTTCGGATACTACTGTTTTGGCTTAAGAATTTGCTCTGAACCTGAAACTTATGGAGGCATATGCTTGAGCTAAGTCTAGGTGATTGATTGATATGATACATGAAGGTTGAGCTGCTATTTATCTTATTCCTAGCAATACTAAGTTCTGGAGATTTATTTTAAATTTAAAATCTTACATGATGAGCTCTTGTATGGCAAAGTGTGAATTCCAACCAAAGCCATATATGATACATTTAGAGATAGGAAAACCTTGCACATTTATGATGCTTGCTTTGCATTGAATTTAGTCAACCTTTGTTGTATACCTTATGAGAGTCTTATCATGCTTTTAAAATCAAGATCACTTACACTCCACCCACATATGCATTACTTCTACTCTGTGAGTAAGCGCAAGCAATTTCCACTTCCAACCAGATCCACCTTAAAAATGTTTTTCTCCTACATTGGGAGTAAACACCCAAAAATATACCCTATAGGACAGCTCCTGTTTAACTGCTCTAAGTTCTTATCATTATCTCTTCAATTATTTATATTCAAACGATGCATGTGGCTATGCAAAAGTATTGAAAAAAAGGGAGTAAAAGATGGACAAGTGTCCCAGCAATTAAAACAATGGGTATTAAGATGCCCGCCTCCCTGAAAAAAGGAGAGAGAGAAAGAAAAGAAGAAAAAGAAAATAAAGATAGCCCATGTTTTCCCGCGAAAGTTCTATGTTCTAAAAAAGAGAGTGAGTCATCTTCAAAGAGCAAAAGTAGAATTAGGATTAACCACCGTATATACACCCATCCACCATATTCCATACACATGCACATCTTGGTCTGATTGTATGACTTGACTCTCTGTGGATCCATTGTTTGACTTTACAATATATGAATTGTAAGTATGCTCATCGTTATTATTGCCACTCCTATAAGCTCCACTATAATCCTTAGTTGTAGGAAGGCATAATAACATCATTAATGCCTCAGTGAGATCCATAAATACCACATATATTAAGAGACTTGAGGGTGTCATACAATTAAGCTCTGAGTTTTATTTCGAAAACTTGCAAAACTCCGGAATATTGGTACTGTGAAGAATTTGAGACATAGTGCTTGACTTGATTGTTTTATCTTTCGATTGCTCAAGACTTATGCAAAAGCTGAGAAGCTCCATAGTTAAAGGTACAATGGGTAAGTTTGAAAGTTAGAGCAGTTTTGTCTAATCCGGAGGAGAATTTCTGTTTGAAAGCACGTGTACTTGGAAGGCATGAAAGCATTGTAGCAACTCCTAATCCAAATATATTTGTAATTAGGCTTAGGTTATTTGCCAAGGGACTGGCAAAAGGTAAGCTTGGGGGAGTTGTTGACGGTGGATAACGTCAACTTTTATTAGAACTTTAGACATGAAAGGACACATGAATACACACTAGTCTAGGGTTTTAACTGACAATTTTCACGAGTTTTGCCTATTCTGTATTTTCCAGGGAGTATTCTAGAAAAGCGTAAAAGAGGGATTAAAGTGAGTAAAAGACACGAAACTTTACCGCGAAGGAAACATCATCATCAGGATGTGGGAAGGATCTAGAAAACACCCAAGCAACGGGGCCCCGGATCCCACAAAGTGGGGCCGGCCAGCCCTAGGGTGGGGCCAGCCGGCGGCCCCCTGCTGGACTGTGGGCCCCGCCTTCTGGAATCTTCCACCACCGCCTTTGAGGAGTCATCTCGACCCCACGTTAAGTCGGTTTGATCCAACGGCGCGTATTCATCCCACCGGGCTATAAATAAAGGGGCAGGCCCCCCTGGAGACATCCCTATTCCTGAGCTTCAATTCAATATCTCCAGTTAGGGTTAGATGTAGCAATTAGGAGACTAGTTCTTCTAGATCTAGTCTTGTTTAGAGAAGTAGAGAGATAGAGTAGAAGAGTAGAGTTCTGGAGGAGTTCCGGCCTGTCGGCGCTTTTTCGTTGCTGTATTCTTCTGGATTCAGCTTCCTCGCCCGGAGCTATGTTCTGAGGTACTTTTGTATTCAACTTCTAATTCAAGTAAGCATTTGTTCTTATTCGTTCTTAAGTTTGCAACTCATGTTGAGTACTTTGATCTTGGTCATTACTTGATTGAAGTAGTATTTCGCAGTGTAGGCGTGGTGCCTAGGCTAGGTTTACTTATGAATGTCCCCTGATTGGCCGGATAGTGGTAGTTCGAGTAGGTGATAGCTACGTTGATTCCACTATAGTCCACTTCCCGTTGATAGGATCGATAGGTGTATAAGTGTTTGGTAGGAGGGAACTCTGATTTCCACTCTTATTCATTTCACTACCTAGTTAGAACGATATTATTCAAAACATACCGGTAGTTGAAACTAGAAGTCAATAGCTATTTCCTCTTTCTTGATATTATCTAGCCTAATTGTAGGGTTAAGTTCATCGGCTTGGGCATTATCACCTACTGTTCCTTGTGGATTCGATATTTAAAACCTCCGGGTGAAGTGCTACATCGGTATTATATCTGTGCACTTGCGGATAATCTGATAATAATAATATTTAGTAGAGTGCAGTTAATTTATATCAACAGTGAGGCCCTGCTTCAGAGAACAATTTAGAGAGGGGTGCAAGCGTCTTCCTCGTGACCTCACTTTTCTTGCTAGAGTTCTGGAGGCTGTGTTGAGGAGGACCCTGTTACCACGTGACGGCTATAGAGAGGGACTCACTCGGATTTAGCTTTGGCTCTTAGCTCAAGTGATCAAGCAGCAACCGTTTGATATTTGGGATCTGATGCTATCTGAGATGGAGGATTTGATCACTGACAGTTTCAAAGGCTACAGGCGTATGCCATATGGTCACTGGATTTGTTTCCTGATTGAGAGAGGGGTCACTCAGTTACCCCCGGAGATCCGTGCTGAGCTGACGATGACTATTCATTCCTACCCCATCTACAACGTCACTCAGTTGGCTCGTAGGGAGAGGCCACTTGCAGCACGCTAGCCACAGCAGCCACCACAGTGTCAGACTCGATGAATAGGGGCTGTGGCTCAATCAGAGGAGGAGCAGGACGAGGCCATCAAGGCCGTTGCTGAGGACGAGGCACAGGAGGGTGGTGGAGACGACGACTTCCCGTCCGACAGCACTGACGAGGACTACGAGCCTATACCCCGTGTGCTTCCTCACTCCCACGACCACGAGGCCGGCAGCTCCAGTGCTGCACCACCACAGACAGACCCTGTGTTGCTGTCGATTCTTCAGAGCCTTCAGCTGCAGCAGGTACAGCAGACACTTAAGCAGGCCCGTCTAGCTCGAGAGCAGGCCACCGCGTTCGCTCAGGTTCAGGCTCGCCAAGACGAGTTGAAAGGTCCTAAATGGCTAGAGGGGGTGAATAACCTTTAAAAATTCTACAAGCAACACTTAAGACAAGGTGGTTAGATAAATAAATGGCGAAGCAAGTTTTATGCTAGCCTACTCAAGGTTGCAAGCCACCTAACCGTTTCTAGGTTATTGTCTCTAGTTTCACACAAACAAAACTAAGTCACTAGGTTACTCTACTCCTAGGTGAGAAAACTACACAAGTAAACTTCTACTAAACTAAATACAAGAACGTAAAGAGTAGAGAGGTGATTCTTATACCGCCGGTGGGGAGAAGATGAATACCAATATGAGCAATCACAATATATAAGAAATCCTCGGCAAAGTGATGACACAAGATTTCTTACCAAGGTTCACTTGCTTGCCGGCAAGCTACTCGTCATTATAGCGATACACCCACTTGGAGGTTCACGCGCTAATTGGCATCACACGCCAATCCCTTCTCAAGGGGGCCGCACAACTAACACAAGATGGGGATCCACCAAGCTACGAGCAATCCACTAGAGTAGCCAACTCGCGATCTCCCGCGGGGAAGGCTCAAGAACCCCTTACAATCTTCACCGATCGGAGGCGGAGACAATCACCAACTCCTCTCAACGATCCTCACAGCTCCAAGCCGTCTAGGAGTCAGCAAACTCCAAGAGCAACAAGAGAATCCGCTACGAAATCCAATCACCAAGTGTCTCTAGATGAACACACTCATGCAATGCACTTGATGCTCTCCAATCTCACCAAATTGATGTTGCAATCAAGTAGGATGTGTGAGAGGGGAGTGGAGAGCTCACTAGCTTGTAGAGTCAATGAAAATGTGCAAACATTAGAGCACAAGCTGGCCACTCCATTATTTATAGCCCCCACTCAAACTCCAAATGTTCCACACAGTTTTCGGGGGCACCGGACGCTTGCACAGTAGCACCGAACGTGGGAAGCGCAGTGTCCGGTGTATGGCTGTGAGACACGTGTACTAGCTATTTGAATTCTACCATTTGTGCCAACAATTGTCATCTCACCAGACGCACCTGCTGCTCACCGGACGCTCCAGCGCTTAGCGTCCTGTGGATCAAAAAATAGAGGTTCCAGAGAGCCCCTGGACGCACCGGACGCGTCCGGTGTGGTTCCAGAAACATTCTAGAGAGGGCAGATGTGCACCGGATGCGTCCGGTGCACGCCCACTGGATGCTCCAGTGTCCGGTGCTTCTCTGTGCACTGAGCCACGCCTAGGGTTAGCCACTGGACTCTTCTGAAGTTGCACCGGACGCGTCCGGTGCGGCGTCCGGTGCACTTTTAAGCACTGTTTAGAGTTCCTCTCACCACCCTTGTTCACTAGAGCTAACACCCAAGTGTTCCACTGACTTGTGCATGTGTGTTAGCATTTTCCAAAGTAATTTCCAAGGGTTTGTTAGCGCTCACTAGCACTTTTGTTCTTTCGCAACGCGTGTCATCTAAATGCATCTGCACCAAGTAAGAACATCTAGTGGCACTTCGAGTTCTCCCCTCTTAATAGTACGGCTGCCTATCCTAAATGTGATCACACTCTCTATAGTGTCTTGATCATCAAAAGTAAAAGAGCTCCTACAAGATATACCTTTGCCTTGAGCTCCTAGCTTTTCTCCCTTTTTCCTTCTCTTCCATGGATGAAGCATTTGGACTCCTTCTTGATGATGGACTTACACCATTCGCATGGACGCCATCATTGCCCCTCATTTGTGGCCTTCACCAACCCAGTCACCTTGCTCCATCTTGATGTTTACTAATTCAACTCATGAAACACTTAGACCAAACATTAGTAAACTAGGTTTCATCAATTATCAAAATCAAACTTGGGCTTTCACGAGTTCTAGAGGCAGCTACAGCAGCAAGCACATGTTCAGCAGCAGCAAGTAGTCCTCCAGCAATAGCAGATGCAACAGCAGCAGTTCATGCTAGAGGCGTTGGCCAGGGTTACAGGTTTACAGTTGCCTTCTACTTCGCAGCCTAGCCCGTTTGCTTTCTCTGCTTAGGTGATTCCAGCGTTACAGCTCAGTGAGCCTCAGAGTCAACCCTAGCAGATTGCCAGTGTCATCATCACTCCCCCTCCTCAGGCACCTCAGTGGTAGCTTTCACAGTTCTCGCCGCTTATTACTGGGTTCACGCCAGCGTCAGCCTCTCAGCCACTGCTCTCACCGCAGCCGTCAGTGAGTAGAGGTCTGACGTTCACCTACAGCGAGTTGACTGGGCACCCCACTCCTCCAGACTTCTAGCCCCCAGTCATGACTATAGCTCTAGTTACGGGCACGACCACCGAGACGATCCTGTCGTCTGTTGCATCTTCTGAGCCAGCTACAGTCGACATGACAGCGACAGCGACGGATCTCGTGCCTCAGTCGTCGATGGGGCCGCCTGCTCCAGACACTCAGATAGCATAGCCACAGGTAGTTGAGCAGACTCTGGTAGTACAGGAGACCCAGACTGCTTCACCTCCACTTCAGCAGCCAGAGGGTCAAAGTAGTCCATGTCCCGAGTCAGACACCGACACTTTCCAGTTTCAGCTTGCTCCGCGTTCCTCACAGCCCGACTCGTCTGCTCCTACAGACCCATAGGATTTTGGTGCTTGACGCCAAAGGGGGAGAGAGAGCATAGATTTAGGATCAGAGAGCATAGATTTAGGGGGAGCGGAGGAGAGACAATTAGTGTTTATGGCTCTTTTTTGGATCTTTTGATGTGCCACACTCATGCATCATGTTTATTTTCACACATTGCATTGTGATATATATGTGTGATGAGACTTTGTGACATGTGGTTTAATGCTTATTCTATGTCATGTCACGCCTTTCGTTTAGCTCATGTGCTTTGCTTCCGCGTTTTTACTCCGATTCACATGAGCTTTACTTGTTAGTACTTGCACTTAATTCTTATATACTTGAGTAACTGTTGTCTTGGTTCATGTAAGCATGCCTAACCCCTTTGCTCTTATTGTCACATGCTTATATGAATCAAGTTTTGAAAACCTCACTTTCTAAATCTATTTGAGGTAGTAGTCATCAATCACCAGAAAGGGAGAGATTGAAGCATCTAGACCCTAGTGGTTTCGGTGATTAATGACAATGGAAGATTATCATGACTAATGTGTGTTTTGTAGAATTACATAGAGGTTAGGTCATGATAATGAGCAGGTTCAAGCCCTCGGAGATGGAATTCGATTCGGTTTTCAAAGGATGGACGACAAGGGTAAGAACGGACTAGTTCTAAGTGCCGTTTGGAGTTGAGAGGCACTTAGAGTAGTTTAGCCTTTGTTTTTCTCCTTTGGCCGTACTATTAAGGGGGGTTTTGAATGGGTAGCTTGACCTAGACAAGTCTTAGAGGTTAGGTGTGGTGCACACTTGTCAAACTTAGTTCTAGGTTGCTCAGAGAGAGTCCTGTGACCAAGTTGAACAAACTTTGTTTTGTAAAGTTTTTGATTCGGCGAAGTTTTGTGTCGATTTGGTGCACCGGACGCTGGGCTAGTGCGTCCGGTGCAGTCAAGGTCACAGCGGACACGTGTTTGGAGCCACCGGACGCGTGGCATGCGTGTCCGGTGTGTTACCCCACCTGGGTACAGCACTGGACGCTGCATTGGACGCTACAAGTCGAGCGTCCGGTGACAGTCCAGAGAGGTTCCAGAGAGGGTTTTTCTTCACCGGATGCGTCTGGTGGTACCTGACCGGATGCGGGCATGTCCGGTGCGTTTGAATTTACCGCCAATTCAGTGGCCGTTGGGGCACACCAGATGCTGCACCGGACGTCCGGTGCAACATAAACAGTGTCCGGTGCATGCGCAGACAGACTGTTTTGTGCCTAATGGCCATGGGTTTGTGTGGGGGGTATTTATACTCATCCGCCTCGTCCATGGGATGTCTCTTGCCACTTTGAACAGCTGAGAACACCTTGAGACATTGAGAGAGAGCAAGAGACCTAGTGAGATTGAGAGATTTCCAAATCCAGGTGAGCAATCTCATCTAGAGTGTGATCAAGAGCAACAAGTGTGCATCCACCCATCTCATAGGCTTGTGTGAGTCAAGTGAGAGTTCAAGCTTGTTACTCTTGGTGATCGGCATCACCTATATGGCCCGGTGGTGTTTGGAGGCTTGGAGATCACCCGGAGAGCTTGTGGGTGACCCAAGTCAAGTTGTGAGCAGTTGTGGGCGATTCACCGCACCGGAGAGAATAAGAATCAGCCTGTAGAGAGCACTTGGTCCTTGCGCGGATCAAGGGGGAGGAACACCTTGCGTGGGTGCTCCAACGAGGACTAGTGTAGAGTGCTGACTCCCGGATACCTTGGGAAAAACTCGCTGTGTTTCTTTCCCTTTACTTTCTTGCATTTACATTCTGCACTTTACATTACTAGAGATGAAATGCTAGAATAGGTCTTGGAACCTACGGTGCAAAATTGTTTTAGGAATAGTCAAGCACTAGGCACTTGTGGGGTGAAGTTGGGCTATCGATAGGATTACAATCTCGCGAGTAAATTTTAGAATTAGCCCAATTCACCACCCCTCTTGGGCATCTTGATCCTTTCAGCTATCTCAGTTGCAATTCCCAACCTACTTCCGCATGATAGGGACCTCAATTCATGAACATGGAGATGATGATATAATGAAACGACCTCGATTTCCACGAAGGGAAATCCATAGGCACGCATTGTAATTAAATAGATTTGTATCGAACAATCCATAAAATTACCCAAATCTCAATTGATTCCAGGATCCATACAACGAGTTCATAACAGAGTGTTACATAAATTATTACATCGCCACACTAGCGGGATTCAAAAGTTCAGAGAAGCTAATAAGATGCGGAAGCGATTCATCCTCCACGGCCAACTTGAGCGTAGCACGCGGCCCTACTCTTCCCAGTCGTCTCCATCGAAGTCGTACTCTTTCTCGTCACCTGACAGCAAATTTATCAGTACGATTTGTATTGGCCACGGAGCCCACCGATGATAGCAGTTGCTTTGTGGAAAGTGGATGCAAGGCTGATCAAACAGACCTATAGGCTGCGGTTTCCTAGCAAGCGTAATCATTATTTTATAGTCAAGTTTTATCTCATTAACTCCACCCATTTCCCAAATTCATTCCATTCCCATCCCATACTCCACCTCTCACACACACCTCGCACTCATTCCGCAGGCCCAACTCCCTCTCGGACCTGTCTCAGCGGCACACTGCCACATAGGGCACACTGCCGGAAAATATCATTCAGGGGGAGAAAAGAATATACCGCTCTCTAAGAAGTGCAACAGGACTCAGGAAAGGTCCGTAGCCGACGAGTCGGCATATGTATCGATCGATCAACCATACACTCTGCAGAGGTTCCACTACTCACAAGATTAGCCATCATAGGTGTTGCGCAAACACCTAGGCAGAATTCCGGGTGCTTTCTTGCCTAGGTCGATGCCACCCTACCACTCAGCCCTGGGACATTCCGGATCCAACACCATCACGCTGAGACTGGGAGACGCAATACCGGGCCCACTTAGTGGTACTGCGCATCTAGAACAGAACGGGAACCCATCGACCGTTACCGCCCACCCTTATCACTTCTCAACCTAGCAGTAGTGGCACCGCCCTACCAAGTAGTCCAGCCGTTCCCCGCCCATCGAAGACGAGTGAGTAGCAAAAGATTCCCGAAGTTCCCGGTCACCGGAAGTGTTGACTAAAAATAGACCAAGCAGGCTTTCTCCACCTCAAGGGGATACTCTCCCCGTGCCATCACAGCACCTCCATTCACGGGGCTTCAAACCACGCAGGCCATCCATCCCGGAACCTCCTTGTACACCATTACCCAACACAGGTATCTCTCGTGGGAATGCCCAGGTTGCACCCCGGCAAGACTTGCTTCTCAGCTTGTCGTAATTAGCCCACTTGGTCGACTCGACCCTCACCACGCACCCAAGACTCACGCAGCACGCTCCCTCGTTTGATTAAGTCCGGTTCACATATGCCAAACCGTTCCCAATCTTCCCACATATGCGTGGCATAATCAACTAGTAGTGGAAGAGCAATTAACTATATAACAGCGAGCATCTATCTTATCAGCGGATAGCAGGGTGATAGTTTAAACAAGGCAGGATAATCAATCATTCTAACATGCAACCTAAACAGTTCATATCATATGATCATAAAGCAATGGCATGAACGATATTTAGCAATGCATAATAGGTGCTAAGGATTTCGTGGGACGTGGCACCTTCGTAGTCGTCTCCTAGCTCCTGAAGGTACTCGTGGTCGTCCTCCTCAGTCAGATTCTCCTCTGGCTCTGAAAACGGAATCGAAATAGTCGCGTTAGCGACTCCTATAGATCATTCAGAAAAATCCTATAAGAATAAAGATCCAAATGCACTCAAACATAGGTTCAGGTTGTAGAGCTAATTTTTCTGAGAATTTTGATATATGGCGCGCAATTTTTGGACATCGTATGAATAAGTTATGAATTTCCGAAGTTCATCCTATTTTCTAAAAATGGAAAAGGGCTAATTACTCAGGGGTGACAAGTGGCAGGCTATGATTGGCTAGGGTACTGTTCACATTGACCGATTCAACGGTTTCGGCGGCAATGGTCTGCTGACGTCAGCATGACGTCATTGCTGACGCCAGTGTTGACTGAGTCAACGCTTCCTCTGACTGGTGGGGTCGGGTGACGTCATAGTGACATCATCATGACGTCACTGGCGTGACACACTTGGCTCATGGTGAACCGGGTGCACCCTTCCCCTCTTTTCTGCGGTCTACGGTGGACCGAGCCTATCCTCTATCCACTGCGGGGCTCATTAGCCCGTAGGCGCGGTGCATGGTGGGTCGCGGGTGCGGGACTTCGCACAGGGACACGGTCCTTGTGAACCAAGTCTACCTTGCCTTCCTCCCTTCTTTCCCCCTTCTCTATTCAAACTCGACACGGCGGAGCACCTCACCGCCGGCGAGCTCGCGCGGATTCGGTGCTGTGGTGGTCTACGAGCCCTCCCCAAGGGTCGATAACCTCCGGCGGGTGGGCTAGGCTCCGGTTAGATCACAGCTTCGCTAGATAGGGCAGCCCGGTGAGCATGTTGCATCGGTGGTTGGGAGCTAGCAGCGGCGGACGATGACGAGGTGGTGGCGGCCGTGTTTTCGTGCAATTTGGCGCAGAAATCCTCGATTGGCTTCGTCAGAGAGGCCTACAACCTTACGGCTTCGGTTGAGGGTCACGGTGGTGCCCGCCCCGCGGAGAGGTCAATCGGCGGCGCTCCGGCGAGGCATGAGGCTCACGGTCAGCGCGCGTGCGGCGGCTTTGGCTCCCATCTTACTCGTTTCCAAGCCAAAACAGGTTGTGAGGAACTCATCGGGTGGTCACACGATACTTTTGGTGGACGAAATCCATCGGAGACGTGGTTGCGACGGCGGCGCATCACAGCCGGCCCCCGCGACGGCGAGGCCAAGTCGAGACGTCCAGAGAACTTCTATGCATGTGTTCAGGCAAGGTCCAGTGGTGGCACTTCGTTGGATTCCGTGGTTACAACCCACGGTTATTGCGAAGCTTGTGCCGCGGCGGTGCCCGGGACAGAGCTCCGGTGAGCTCTTCGGCGAAACGCGTTCGGGTTGGGCAGGGTCCTAGAGCTTACCACGTCTTCACAGTTAGTCCTACGGGGTTACGGCGATTTCTCGACGGCCCTCCCTGCTGCGCAAGGTGGCCGGAGATGCTCGGAACGTGCGGAGTCATGGCGGTGCGTGTTCTCTGGGAACACGCCGTGCTGTGTTCCTGGCGGATAGGGGCTCGCGGTCTAGTGGCTTGGGCTGGTCTTGTGCGCGTGTTGTGCAAGTGTTCTCCTGAGCCGGTGATGGCTCTACCAACCGCGCTCCGAGGTTCGGAACGCGACGGCGTTCATGGCGGGGACTGAGAGGGGAAACTAGGAGCTCACCGTGGGGTTCGGGGAGGGAAGGATAGCGTAGCAGTGGAGACTCGTGGCCGTGCCGAGGGTTTGCAGTGCCGTGCCGATCCGCAACGGTGGCACCGGCTCCGTCTCCATCTCCGGCTCCGGCGTGCTCCGCAGCAGCTGCGCTCCAGCGGCTCCTTCTTGCCTCCCTCCTTCCTCTTCTCCCTCGCTCGCTCTCCTCCTCCCTTCTACTCTCTGGTGATGTGTGAACAAGTGAGGCCGCAGCGCGGCGGCGGATCGGTGGCAGGGCTCGGGCTTCTCCCTCGGTAGCTTTTATAGCCCCGAGTCCTCCCCGACGTGCACGGACGGCCTCGATGGCGTCCGGCGGATCGGAGGGTCTCGGTGTTGCGGTGCTAGGGTTCCTCTGCGCTCGCGAGGCTTCTTGGCGGCCAAGGCGAGGGGACAAGCGGGAAACAGTGGTGTCAGCACGTGGCCTTGTCGGGGTAGTGCGCGCGGTCACGCGATTTGCGTGATCCTCCCCGCGAGGAAGAAGAACAGGGCGCTGGCAAGCGGGCCCGGTTTGGCAGTGATAGCGAGCGAAGGTGTTGAGTGCGCGTGTGTTCGGCTGTGGCGACGGCGTGCGCGCGCAAGAGGTTGGGCCGGCCCAACTACGGGAACGACGCGGGCGAGCGGTTTGGCGGAGGAGCAGGCCGCATGGTGCTATGGGCCGCGCCATTGGATCGGGCCTGGCTGGGCTGCTTTCCTTTTCCTTTGCTGGTTTTTTCTCTTTTCCCCTTTTCTTTTTCCTTTCTAATTTCTAGTGTTCAAATGCACTTTCTTAAATACTTAACCAACAATAATCTTGCAAATAAATTCCAAATATGCAGCATAGATGGTCAACTTAATTTGGAAAAGAATTAGGGTGCAAGAGGCATTAACACATACTAATTTGCAAAAATTAAATCTACATGCATGCTCATGGAATGGTTTGGAAGAATAAAGGAAAAATTTTATTTGGTTGGTATTTTTGGGTTGTGTGGATTTTAGGGTTGTTACAGTTCCATTGGAGATAAACTCATAAACCAACAATGGCACCTCAGTCTCTCCTACCTTTGCTGAGCCCCTCGTACCTTGTACATCTACAGCTGAAATTTCATGGGAGGCTTCATGGGACTCAACATACCTGGTAGCGATAGGGGGGCTCGTGCCCCCCTGCCCCACCGCTGCCTCTGTCGTTGTAGGCAACATCCGTAGAGTTTGACCACATTCTTGTGGTTGATGTGTGAGAGGATTGCTTTTATGAACTCATCTATTTCTTCCTGGACTGTAGTCTTTGACTTCTTGATGGCAACGACATGTTTCTCTGACAGGATTCCTTTGTAAACTGTACCATGGTCTCCGCCACCAAGCTCACAATCTTTGTCGAAGTTATTTGTGGCCTTTGCAAGCTCATCCAATGGTATTATCATCCTTTCTGCAATGTCTGCCTTTTGGGACACCAGCTGTTGCAACATTTGTCCACGATTTTGTTTGATGTACTTTTGTCTTGTACTTTTATTTTGTGATGTTCAAACTTGTGGAGTAGGAACAATATATCCAGAACTAAGAGATGTAGCGTCGGGCCACTAGCAACTGAAAAAACCAATAATTAAACCTCAAAATGTACATAAATATACATCCAAAAAACCAAAGCGAAGGCCTACCCATGCAGCGGATCTAGGCCAACCACCGACACCAACACGGCCTAGGAACCGACCTGCCGAAGGCGGTCATGGGCAGGCACTGCCTGGGGGCGACCGCCCTCTCTAGCTATCGCGCAGGCCCAGCCATGACAGGAAGTTCAGCCATCTAGTGAGAAGGGTGGTGCACTGGGGGATCCGAGAATATTCCCTCCAAACTGACCAGTTGCAGCTATTAAAGGAAGGGAGGTGGAGAAGCTCACACGCACCGCAACATCACTCAACAATTGAGCTCTCTCTCCACTTACGTCCAGGTTCAAGCCCTCATAATCGGGTAAAAGCCTTTACATCCAGACGGCGTGAGCCTTTTGCGTTGGATTGCTTTTTAAGATTGTCTATACAAGGGGTGCACTTGGCCTCTCTTTATATAGGGAGAGAGGACGAGGAGTGCGTATCTAGTCCTAGTCAGTTACAAGTAAGGAGTCCTAATTTTATTAAAGAGCCTAGCTTTTTATGTAAGCCGATTAGGTCGGTTCTTGAGATCTTGGAGACCACGCCTCCTTGCTTTGTGTTCTTCAAGTTGAACCATGAGCCTGAGGGCCCACCTTTAGGAGTCGATCCGATAAGAAACCTCTAGGATCCTGTATCGACACAACTCCTCTTTTATCTTGCACCTCAACTAATGCATCTTAATTTCTAGTAACGTTGGGATTAGTATTCTATTATCTCTGATACTTTGTACTAGACGCGTCAATCTTCGATTTAGATCATCTATAATAATGGTAGTGGATAGATTATATTATATACAAATTTAGATGAATGGCTAAGACAATATTTCATACGCATAAGATGGTCCAAATTTTAATCTGAGTAAATTGCATTGCAAGTACCTAAACTATTTGGTGTTTTCTAGATGGGTACTCCAACTGAAAAACGTAACTTCTGGGTACTAGAACTATACTTACGTAACTTCTGGGGTACTCCAACTAAAAACGTAACGTCTAGGTACTGAAACTATAGTTATATAACTTCTGGGTATTTGCGCTTGAGCAGAGAGAGGGAGCAATAGGGTCCTTGTGGATCACGTTGTGGTGGGTGCCTAGCGTGGCCATCAGCGCCGCCGGACTCCACACCCAGAGCACGTAACAGTCCATGTCGGCGAGGGCAGCCACTGGTGGGGCCTTGGCGCGGGTGCTACGCGGCCGCAGGCAAGGCGTGGTTCCCCACGGCAGCTCGCCTAAGGCGGCGTGCGCAGTGCGAGCGAGCGGGTGCTCTGCTACACCTGTTCCATGGCGAGCAAGCGCCGCTGCCGTCAACGTGGGCACTGTGCTGCTCAAGCTCCTTGTACCCAAAAGTTACGGAAGTATAGTTCTAATACCTGGACCTTACATTTTAGTTAGAGTACCCAGATGTTATGTAAGTACAGTTCCAGTACCCAGAAGTTACGTTTTTTTAGTTGGAGCACCCATGTGTGAAACAACAAATAGTTTAGGTACGTACAGTGCAATTTACTCTTTTAATTTTTTAGAACTGGATGAAGGAACTGAAAGCTGGCATTGATTTTATTCAAGAATGAAGATTATCAAATAAATTAAATACTATTTTGATTTGACATCATTATAAATTTCATAACTACTTGATAGGAATGGGAAAGAAGATGACAGAAAGACCACAATAGTTTTAAATGGAGAAAAAAAAGGGAATAGATGGTTGTCCATACTGACAAATGCAATTTAGATAAATAAAGGGATGACCACTGTAACAAACAAATGAAAATACTGTTTAGAAAAGATAGTTTAAGAAAAATACAAATGTTAATTATATGACAAATTTTTTTAAAAAAACTAGCTAGACCCCCACAATTTGTGTGGACCACCTTGCTTTTTATATATAATGCAGCACCTGTATCGTCTAGGCCGGTGAGCAGTTAGGCCATGACCACTAGTACACAGGAGCTCTACAGTGACGCCGGACATTTTTTTTACTGGCGGTTTCATTCACCGGCCGCTAGTGCAAATAAAATAGAGGGTCAGAGTTAAGAACCGCCTATGCAAATCACTTAACACTGGCAGTTTTCTTAAGCCAACCGCCAATGAAAATCGTAACTTAACACTGGCGGTTGGTTTAAGGAAACCGCCAGTGTAAACACTATTTACACTGGCGATTGAGCTAAGCCAACCGTCAGTGTTAAGTTACGATTTTTACTGGCGGTTGGCTTAAGAAAACCGCCAGTGTTAATTGATTTGCACTGGTGGTTCGTTAGGCCAACCGTCAGTGTGAAATCTGCTATAAATACCCATTCTTCTCCCCCGACCGAATAGTTACTCGTAGCCAGCCGCCATTGGAAGCATTTATGGAGGTCCAAGATCTGCCAAAATAAAAGGGGGAGGTTTTCTTCTTTATTTCTTTGGAGGAGGTTGCTAAGAAAGGTTAGTTTTTGTATCTTTTGCCCCTATTTAATCTAATTTGCTCAATTTAAGCCACTTTTTGGATCTAGGGTTTGCCATGAGTTAGAGACAATGATTGCTAGGTTATTGCCTTTATTTATTCAAATTAAGTTGTTTGTGATGGTTAGATAGTGTATCTCTTCTCTCCCTTTTCATAATTACTTCTCAATTTAGGTTATATTAGTTGTTTCCATGAATGGTGTGTGCTCTTGTGTATTCATGTAGGGAGATCCAGTTTTTTTTAGTTTTTTCTATTTTTTAATTGGGTGTCTATATTCAATACTTTGTTAGAACATATTATTCTTCTATTTTTTAATTATGTTAATAGGTTGTTAATTAGTTTTCTATTTTGTTTATTATAAATTATCTTTATTATTTGCAAAATATTCAATCTTTGACACTGGGAATGAGTCTTAACACACATTATTCTTCTAAATTTAGTGAACTAAGGTTTGAAAGTTCGACAAATTCAAAAATTCTCAAGTGAACAGTTTTCATCTGTATTTCTTCGAACAAGGTTGCTGAAAAAAAGGTTCGTTAATTAAATAATATCTATAAACAATCATTTTTATTTTACATTGGTCATAATAAACTCATTATATTTTTACAGTTAATGATAGAGAGGTCATTCTGGATGTACAATTTATCACGAGTTGATCCATCATACATACTTGAGGTGCAGAGGTTTATCGATGCCACTAAGATTTATGCTTGGAGGTCAAATGCGAAGCACATATATTGTCCACGCATAAACTGCAAGAATGTTATCGTATTTGATGACACGAAAGCAATATTTTCTCATCTCGTGTGCCGAGGATTTATGGAGAATTACCTGATTTGGACAAAGCATGGAGAGGGTAGCTCTGCAGCTTACACAACTGGTACTCCTGTGAACATCGGTGTCAATGGTGCAGATATACTTGCTGATGGATGTCATTTCATATACGAGAGACAAACACCTTGTCCTCAGAGTGAACCTGTTGTGCCTAATGCTGATGGTCCGCCCAATGTTAGTGCTGAGGAAGATGCAGACTTCTTAGATGCAATATTGCGTAGTCATCTAGATCCATCTATCTTCTTCATGAAAGGTATGGAGGAAATGAGGAAGGCAGCACAAGAGCCTTTTTCGATGAGTCTAAGGGTTGCACGAAAGATTTCATAGCGTTGCGGTCAGTGCTAAAGTTATTGATGGTAAAAGCCCGGTATGGTTTGTGCAATGCTGGCTTCGATGCGTTCTTGAGTATTCTCGCAGACATGCTTACAAAGGAGAATAGAGTTCCTGCTAACACGTACTACGCAAAGAAGCTAATTAGTCCGCTTACAATGGGTGTCAAAAAGATCCACGCATGTAGAAACCATTGTATGCTATATCGACGTGATGAATACAAAGACTTGGATAGTTGTCCTAATTGTGGTGCAGGTAGATACAAGACGAATAAAGACTATCAAGAGGAAGATTGTGCCACCTCCGTGTCTACGGGGAAGAAGCAAAAGAAGACCCAACAAAAGACCAACCCACCAGGAAAGATAAAGAAGAAGTAGACTACTACGCGCAGAAGAAAATTCCTGCTCTGGTGATGTGGTATCTTCCCGTGATTGATCGATTGAGGTGTTTGTTCGCAAACACTGAGGATGCCCAACTTATGAGCTGGCATGCTTCAGATGAGCACAAAAACGATGAAAAGTTACGACATCTAGCCGATGGCAAGCAATGGCAAGATTTCAATGCCAACCATCCAGAATTTGCTAAGAAGCCAAGAAATGTTAGATTCGCTCTGAGTACGTACGGAATGAATCCATTTGCCGAGAGGAGTAGCAAGCATAGCACATGGCCGGTGATCCTCACCATCTACAACCTTCCACTTTGGTTGATGCATAAGTGTAAATACCTTATGCTAACCATTCTTATTTCTGGACCTAAGCAATCCGGCGTTGACATAGATATATTTTTGGAGCCGTTAATGCAGGACATGAAAATATTGTGGGAAACAAGAGTTGAAATATTAGACGAGTACCGCCAAGAAACTTTCACACTGTATGCAATTATTTTTGTGACCATCAACGATTACCCTGCTCTCTTTACATTATCAGGGCAGTTCAAAGAAAAGCTTGGATGCGTAATCTACATAGATGGAACCGCTTACGTGTTCCTTGATGCATCAAAGAAGATAGTGTACACGAGGCACAGACGATTCTTATCGAAAGGGCACAGGTACCGCTTGCGAAAGATGGATAGGTACTTCGACAATAATGATGAATTGCATTCTACTGCTCCATCGGGTAACAGTAAAGATCAAACAGTTTTTAGAATAGTCAGCAACATCAAATTTGTTTTTGGGAAGAAAACAAAAGATGAAAAACCAAGAAAGGATGTGAAACCAACTCCAAGGGCTACATTCAAGAAGATGTCTATTTTCTTCAAGTATTTGCCATACTGGAAAGAGTTAGACATACGACACGTGATCGACGGTATGCACGTTCAGAAGAACGTCTTTGAAAGCGTCATTGGCATGTTGTTTGACATAAAGAGCAAGACTAAGGATGGACTCAACTCACGTATGGACATCGTAAATTTTGGCATAAAAAAGGAACTGCACCCTGCTCTTCTAGAAAATGGGAAGTATCACCTCCCGGCAGCAAGCTACAACCACAACACATAGGAGCAACGTGCGATGTGTGTGTTGTGGAAAAATTTGAAAGTTCCATCTGGATTCTGCTCTAGCATAAAGAGTATTGTGTCAATGAAAGACCTTACACTAACCAATTACAACTCACATGATTGTCATGTCATGCTGACTACTTTCCTCCCTGTTGCCATCAGGGCTATAAATCCGGTGTTCTTAAAGATGGCAATCACCAGGTTGTGCTACTTTTTCAACAAGGTCTCACAGAAGGTTATTGACCGCGATGAGCTGCCGTCACTTCAAGAATTCACAGTGGAGACTCTGTCATAGCTTGAGATGTGTTTCCCCCCATCATTTTTTGATATAATGGTTCACCTTGTGACGCACTCGGTGCCGCAAATAGAGGCATTGGGGCCCATGTATTTGCATGAGATGTAGACTTATGAGCGTTTTATGTCAGTACTGAATGGCTATGTATCAACTCATGCTCGTCCTAAGGTGTCCATGATAGAAGGGTACTGTACCGAAGAGGCCATTGTTTCTGGTGGCCCATTCTGCAATAGTATCCTAAAAGACCAGATTGCAATAGGTTTGCCCCCATCACGACACGAGGGTAGGCTGCATGGAAGTGGGAGGATTGGACGGAAATCTTTCATCCCGTCAGATTACAAGGTAGTCCTCGAAGCACACTATAGCATCCTGCATCAGCTCTCGATAATGGATCCTTTGATCGAGCATCACATGAATGATCTTCGCCAACATAATGGTGGGTACACGGACGATTGAGTCAAACAGGAACACAAGCGTCGGTTCTTCGCATGGCTAAGGGAGCAGGACATTCCAGATGGGAAAACGTTTGAGGAACAAACCATCAAGAAGTTGTCGTGTGGACCATCACGCCAGGTCACGACATGGCAAACCTACGACATCAGTGGCTTCACGTTTTGTACCAAGTCCAAAGACAAAAAGAGCATGGCACAAAATAGTGGTGTTCGATGCGAGGCCATAGATGATGCAACTGGTGAGATTAGTACATACTTTGGCTTCGTTGAGGACATATGGGAACTAGACTATGGTACATTTCAGATACCTGTGTTTCGATGCCAATGGGTTGAAGACAAACATGTCATAGTGGACAACTATGGGCTCAGAATTCTTGATCTAAGTAAGGTAGGTTACAAAGATGACCCGTGGATCCTTGCTAACCGTGCCGCACAGGTCTTCTATGCTGAACAAATCCTTTCTAAAAATGAGAAGAAAAGTTCTGACAAGCCGAAGCATATAGTTTTCCCTGGGAAGCAACAAGCTCTAGGAGTTGATGGTATAACTGATCTGGAGGATTTTAACCAATTCAGCGACATGTCTGTCTTTGTAGACCATCCAGTGAAGATAAGACACGTTGAGTGAAGCATCCCACAAAGTTTGTTGCCATGGGTGCGCCCCGATGGACAAGGAAGAACAGTAGCTGGCTAGATTCTATTTGTCATTTGTCATGTAATCCATTTTCCATTTCAACATGTATCCTATGCTACATTTAACATGTTTATATTTATCTATTTTAAAATGTTTACATTTCTCTATTTGAACATGTTTACATTTCTCCAATAACCCTAAACCCCTAGGTAAACCCTAAACCCTAGCTAAACCCTAACAAAACCCTAAAACCCTAGCTAACGACTAAACCCTAAACCCTTAGCTATACCCTAAACCCTAAAAAACCTTAAACCCTAACAAAAACATAAATCCTAGCTAAACATTTCTGGATACCACCCTAGCTAAGCCCTAAACTCTAAACCCTAGGTAAACTAAAACCCTAGCTTAATAAAACATAAAGACTCTGTATTGAAAAATTAAATTTAAAAATATTTGAACTGACGGTTCACATTAAGAACCGCCAGTGTAAATGGTTTATATTGGCGGTTCACAATGTGAACCGCCTGTATAAACAATTAACACTGGCGGTTTTAATGTGAACTGCCAGTGTAAATATTTTACACTGGCGGTTCTTAATGCGAACCGCCAGTGTAAATCATTTACATAGGCGGTTCCTTAGGACAACCGCCAGTACAACTCCTACCAGTATATAACGTGCGCTCCCCGTCCGAAATTTGGCTAAGTCCGGAGGAGCCCGCCATTTCTTCGGCGACGCCGTCAGGCTGCCGGATTTTTCCGTGCCCTCACCGCAGTCGGTGCGCTCGCCCCACCGCGCGCCTCGCCGAAATTTGTGACACACTTGGTGCCGCAGCCGTGCGCTTGCCCCACCGCGCGCCTCGCCGTAGCCGTGCCGGCTGCCTCGCCCCACGGCCACGCTCCTGCCGCGCCGCCATCGTCGTCATCCTCGCCGCGCCACCAAAGGACTTCACTGGTAAGCCGCCAAGCTTCCTTCCCCTTCTTTGGTGGAACTGTGTGGTGCGCGTGCGGTGGCGGTGGGCGCGCGGTGGCGGGTGAGCGCGGGCTGTGCCCTGGCGGCGGCGGCAGCTGTCTGGGTTTAGGGGGCGCAGGAGTGCGGTTGGGCCGCGTGCGCGCGCTAACGGGCCAGGCGAAGGAGAGAGGCACTAGGCCGCTCGGCCTGGGACAGTGGAGGAGAAGGGATGCTGCGCAGTGGAGGAGAAGGGATGGGCCAGCTGCTAGCTGAGAGGGAAAGGATGAGAGAAGAGTTTAACTTTTATTAGTTAGGTTTTTCATATTGTTTAATTAGGATTTAATTTTTTTAGTTAGGTTTATTTTAGGTTTTTCATATTGGGAAACAATATTGCATATACAAAGACATTCTCATATTGTTTAATTATTAGTTAGGTTTTTCATATTGTTTAAATAGTTTTAATTATCATGTGTATTTCATTTTTTGTGATATATGTGATATGTGTATTTCAATTCCTCCAATTATCATGTGTATTTTAATTTTTGTGATATATGTGATATGTGATATATGTGATATATATGCCATCTCTTATTTCAGATGTAAAATGCTAAAATAAAAAATTATAAAGAGAGATGTATATGCGCGATGTGATATATGCAAGCTCGATGAACTTTGTTTCAACACATTCATAAAATTTAGTTTAATTAGAGTTATATTTTATGTTAGATTACCGCGATGATGACTTCACGATCAGAGTCCTCTCAACATAACGAGCCGAGTGAGCAACAATATCAAAGTCCAAGTGATCCGTATCCTAGCGTAGATAGAAAGGCTCGTCGTGAAATGGAGCGCGACCCTACTTACGATCCACGAGAAGACGAGGTAACATACACGGAGTTCAACGAATCCCTTCTATCTATATATGTACTCATCCATGATTTCATGTGTGCGCCCAATTTTATGAACAGGAGGTAGTGTCTCAAATGCGACAACTAGGAGAAGAAGAATTGCAATACGAAGACCAAGGGCCAGAACCTACCAATATGAGCACTGAAGAATCAAGGAAGAGGAAACTGAGTGATCGGAAATGAGGTGACAGGGGATCAAACAAGTGGGATAGTAACACATATAGGGTGCTAGACGTAAGTGCAAAAGGAGAGCCCCTAACTCCACAAGAGGTGCAATCTAAGTTTCGGAACGCGATTGGTTTCTTAGTTAGGGATAATCTTGATATCACAATATCTCAGTGGAAAGATGTGCCAAATTCGGTCAAGACAAACTTGTGGCAAAAGTTGTCAAAGAAGTTTGTTCTGCCTCGGGATTCAGAGGAACTCGTAAAGGGTTATGCAATGAGGCAGTTGGCCATCACATTTCGCAACTGGAGGTCTGAATTGAACAGCAAATATGTGAAGACAGGGTTGGACCCCACCAGCAAGTACAACATTACAGAAGGTCAGTGGGCTGTTTTCAAAGAGCAGAAGACTAACACAGAATTCTTGGCCCGGAGCCAAGTGAACTCAGCACTTGGTAAGAAGAACAAGTACCACCACCACCACCTTGGCACAGGTGGTTACAAGCGGCAGGTTCCCAAATGGAGGGAAGAAGAGGCTGCGAAGAAGGCAGCAGGGTTGCCAGTGTTGTCTGAGGAACTTGGCGAAAGGAGCGCGAACTGGCTTCGTGCTCACAAACCAAGAGAAATATCTGAGTCAAGTGCATCTTTTTCTGATCCAATGGTTGAAGAAGCCGCAAAGAATATTTATGAGGCGGCAGCTCATGTGAAGGAAGGAAGTGCCAGGCCACAAAGGGAGCGGGACATCCTTACTCTTGGTCTTGGTAACCCCGAGCACCCTGGTCGTGTACGAGGCATCTCGTCAAGGCTAGGATGGAAAGAAGGATTCGGCGAGGAGTGGGCCGGAATGTACAAGAAGCGTGATCAATACAAGAAGGACTGGAAAGATTTTTTTGAGGAGCAGGCAAAGCAAGCCTTCAAAGACATGGTGACTAAATTAGTAGCAAATCCTGATACCGAGCTTGCACAGCAATTGGTGGGTGTCATGTCTACTGTTCAACAAAGGACGAACACCCAACAGTCTCCGCAGATGCAGTTGGTGCTGGTGACACAGCCCTTGGGAGCTCAGCAGTTGATAGCACAGTCTCCAAATGCTCCAAGTAGTGTCGCGTCTACGGCAAAGGTTCGCTATCCAGTTGATGCAATTGACATGCCAACGCCTTGCTCACTAGTCATAATCTATGGCATTACCAATGTTCGTACTAGGGAAGTAGGCACTGGCTTCGCAATCCCTGGACGGACGTTTCATGGTGCAAACATTCCAGATGAGTATTGCAGGGTCGAAGTGGTGACCGTAGTGCAAGGACATGAGGATGACATGTTGGACATCTCTGCACCTGAGGGCATTGAAACACTGGGACAAGCCATCAAGAATTTCATCCTTTGGTCTTGGCGAGACATCAGGTTGAGTGGGCCACCACCATCTACCGAGCATAGCATTCATAATGACCCACCGCCGTCGTCATCACCTAACCGGCCTCTTCCTAGCTCACCAAATTCGCCTGTGCATCCAATTTCAGAACCTCCGCCACCAGCATCTCTTATCAACTATCCACCTTCTCCAGCAAGCAAAGAGAAACAACATGAGGAAACATCGACCCCAACGGGCCCACAAGAGAAACAACATGAGCAAACATCGACCCCGTCAGCCCCACAAACCAAAGAAAAAACCCCCCACCAGCAAAGAAGAGGAATGTTGTTCCTAAAATGGTCTCGCCACACCGGCCAAAGCAAAAAACTGCTGGGACCATGCTGTGGTTGTCAGGAATAGCATGCAGCCGCACAAGTCGTGTCATTGAGTATTCTGAGGCTGAGAAATCGGGGAAATTTTCTGTGAAGACCATACAGATCAGGAAGCTAACGAAAGAGGATTATGAAAATGTCCCTGATACATATGTGCCGGGCAGGCCGCTTCTCACTTGGGAAAAGGTAACCCAAATCCCATCTCTAATTAAAAGAATGCATGACTGGTACATGAGAGCAGCTTCTGTTGGCATCGACGCTCTGAGCGTATGTATACCACCAAGAGCTTTTATGAACGGGCGAAGTAAAGCTGTGGTCACGTTCGAGGACATGCACTTGATGATGAACCTCAAGAGACTCGACGTTCAGCTCGTAACAGTGTGGGCATTGTAAGTGTCGCTCATATACTCACTTGATTATTATTTTGATGTATTATGTTTCAGTCTATGAGATTCATTTGCACATGTGCCTTGCAGACTACAACATGACCAGCAGGAGGAGAGATTTGGTATCGATCCTTATTCACACGCAGAAGAGAGGATTGGCTATCTCGACCCCACCGAAATATGCGAGGAGCGGCACACATTCAGGATCGGAAAGGACAATGACAAATTGAAGGGTAAGACTGAGGAAGAAGCTCAGCAGATTATTACTAAGCTAGAAAAAGAGATGGAGGACAAATACTGCCTATACTTAGGAAATTCAATGCTTCAATTTCAAGATAGGCAAGTCATAATGGCCCCATACAACTTTAGGTAAGTTCGAGTTTCTTTTTGCAATTAATGTTATTATTGTCTAATCCATATGTATACGTGACCCCGACCCATGCATCACGAGAACTTGATTCGTGTAGGGACCATTGGATTTGTTTTTATATTTATCCAAGGCAGGGAAGGGTGCTTGTCTTTGACTCCGCAGATTTGATCCTACTACGTATGCGACATTCTTGACCTTCTTAGAGAGCTACGTAAGCCGAGAAATATTTGCATTCTTTTCTCGACGAGAGTTTGCATTGAGAATATATAACTTGGTGATTCTTTCGAAATCATAGGGCATATAGGTGATATAAATTAAAAGGCGGAAAGCACATTAAAAACAAAAAAGGACCATTAACAATAAATTATAAGTGGCCGGTATGTTAGTTATTTATGACTATATATTTATCATCCATGTACAGCACATAAGACAATGTTGCAACTAATTAAATATTCGCTTATCTGTTTACATATATAGTGCCACAAGTAACCACCCAGATCGGTCCACTGCGGATTCTATGTCTGTGAGTTTATGAGGGAGTCCGGACGATACATCAAGAACGTTGATAAGGTAAGTAATAGTCATTATAACCTTAAAGTTACAAATGTGTATATGATGTTTATACATATTAATTAATATAGTTATAACTACAGTTGCGGAATTATAAAAAACTCAAGGCGCAGAACATGAGCACGGAGATTTTATACAACATAGTTGAGGACATGTACTCATTCATCATGAAACATGTTATTCTAAGCAACGGAAATTATCACGACAATCAAGACACTCTAAGTAGTGAAGAGTTCAGAGAGCTAATGGAAATCAGCATGTTAGGGCTTACCCGAGAGGGTTATTAATTAGATGTGTAAATTTGAGATGTTATCACACGAATTTGATGAACATATATATATATGTGTATATATTATGAGCACAGTCCTTTGATGTATATAAATATACTGTATAATAATTAAATTTTGTTTTGCTATATTTGATCATGATCTAATATAGCTTAATATCTACAATAAATAAATAAATACATATATATGGCTGGGTAGGGGGCTGAAATTCCCTAAAAAGGGCGGAAATCTCTACTGACGGTTGCCTGTGAACCGCCAGTGTAAATATATTTTCACTGACGGTTCCTTAAGAAAACCGCCAGTGTAAATTTATTTCCACTGGCTGTTTGACCGCCAGTGGAAATATATTTACACTGACGGTTTTCTTAAAGAACCGCTAGTGGAAATATATTTCCACTGGCGGTTCACAGACAACCGCCGGTGGAAAGATTTATTTTCACTGACCGCTTCCACTAGCGGCCCTGTGAAACGCCAGTGAAGATGGCTTATTAACCGCCACTATAGAGCTTCTGTGTACCAGTGAACATGTACATTGTGGTTTCATATATATATATATATATATATATATATATATATATATATATATATATATATATATATATATATATATATATATATATATATATACACACACACACACACACACGTCCCAAAATGTGTGTCTTTCTCGCTTCCCGAGAAACAACTTTGATTAAATATATATAAAAATATATTAATATTTATAGTACATAATTAATATCATTGGAAAGATATTTGAATCTAGTTTTATAATATATTTATTTAGAAATACAAATGTTGCACGTATTTTATACAAATTAAGTCAAATTTGTGGAGACAAACATTTTGGCATGGAGGGAGTATATATATATATGTATATATATACATATATATATGTATATATATACATATATATATATATATTTTATTAATTAACTTAAGTAAGAGAAGCACTCAGCCAACTAGCGTGTCTATATATATATATATATATATATATATATATATATATATATATATATATATATATATATATATATATATATATTAATTAACTAAGTTAAGAGAAGCACTCAGTCAACTAGCGTGTCTACTACTACATTCCCTGCTCTTAGGAAACCTAACCAAAAGCATAAGGCTATTCCTTAAAAAAAAAAAAAGCTTCTTCTCAATCATACTTCTGGTCAGACATATGAAAAACTACGGTATCTTTCCACAAAGTTAATGATTTAGCCGCAACAACCATATGATGGTCTACGGAGCTTGCAAACATGTAGTACCACGGCGCATAATTTATTTTCCGTGTATTTAATAAGGTGAAGAACACGTACACAAAACTGTAGGAATGATTGAGGCAAGCAACAATTGGTCGGCAGCTGGGCGTCCGTGGTGGGGAGGTCTTTAGAAGAGAGTGCGAGGAAGCTCGGTCTGTGCCTCTCCCTCTCATGTCTTATTCATGCCTTTCACATGCATGCATGGCTAAAGCGCTAGTTTTCTTATAATCGTCCCGGCCGGAAAGGAATCACCGCATCCACGCAGCATGCCCAGCGAATAAACCTGTGAAGTCGGTATATAATATAAAGCTGGTGGACTCTGCCGATCGCCGGCCGGGTAGGACACTCGATCAGAGTTTAGCCAAAATGCGCATGTCGCGACCATCAAATAAACTAACCCATGAGCTGCTGGCAGTTCAGGTTAGAGGCAACGAGAGATCTGTCATCGGTGTTACAAAATATTCCAGAGGATATTTCAGGGATGATCTCAACTAATTAACCACTGTTGGAATAGGATTCTCCCTCAAGGGGTACGCACATTCTTCCCCTTACCGGGAAGGTCGTTCCACCAACGGCTTATACGGGGAACTCCCCCACGATCCCATTCGTGTACTCATCATGGTTATCGTGGTTACTTGACGGGGGAGTTTCTGTATAAATACCGACTCAATGGTCAATGAAAGACAAGCACTTCATTTCATTCCCTATCTCTCTGTGTCATTTACATTCTTGCGATTACTCGCAACACGTTATCAGCACCCTTGCTCCTCCCCATTTCCCTTTCTGTGCCCAATTAGTTCATCGATCTTAGGATCTTAGGAAGGCAACCAGAGAGGTAATCAAAGGTAATACATGGCGAATCATACATTCGTCCCTCATCAACGGCTCGTCAGACGTCGATCCCGCGCTAGCTGCTCCTCCACCACCTCGCGCGGCGCGGCTCTGCCCGCAGCCGTCCATAGCCGACGTGGCTGCAGCCCCTCGCGGCAGGCCACGGCCGACCGGCACGGCTGGACCTGGCCCTCAGGCGCGGCGCTCCTGCAGCACGGCTGGCCACAGCGGCCCTCATGGCCTCGGCTCCACGGCAAGCGGACAGCGGTCCTCGCGGCCACAGCAGCACGGTTCCCCAGGCGCGGGTGCGGTCATCCCTCAGGCACGGCACGACCTGGCCACAGTGGCCAGTGGCCACCGCGCCCTCGGCTCCATGGCCAACTCCCGATGCGGCACGGCGGTAGCCGGCCACAGGTGAGCGGACACGGCCACGGCGGCTCGGGTTCCCTGCTGCTGCCCACGGCACGCCATCGGTAGCACCTAGCCACAACGGCCCTCGGGCGGCAGGCCGGCAACAGCGCGGCCGCAGCCTGGGCACGGCAGGCCCTAGCCGGCCACGGCACGCACGGGCGGTCCTCGGCCGGCCACGGCCGCAGCCCGGCTCCAGACGAGGCCACCAGCGCAGGCAGCAGCTAGTCAATGGTCCCGGCCTTCGCGCGGCTCGGCCCCATGCGAATGCAGCCACAGACGGCCACCGCCTTGGCGCGGCAGCGACACGGCTCGACACGGCCACGGCCGGCCTCCACGGCCCGCAGCTGCTGTTGTTCGCCTGGCACGGCTCGGCGGCGAGCGGCAGGGCGACCGCGGCCTCCACGGCCCACGCGGCCACGGCGCACGGCGGCTGGCCCCTGGATGCAGCGGCGCGGCCACGCGGTCAGCCCCCAGGCCACAGCTCCAGCCTCCAGGCGAAGGCGCGGCCAGGCCCTCGGTGGCGGCCCCTCCGGCGTGGCTCGGCCCTGCTGGCCCGACGCGGCACGGCGCCCTCGTCGCGACGCACACCCGACACAGCCCGGCCCCACCCACGCGCATCCCGAGGTAGGCACACCAGGCGCGCGTGCCCAACAGACCCGGCGGCGGCGATGGCCTGCCCACAGGCCAGGGCGGCTGTGGCTGATGAGTTGGTGGCTAGGGTTTTCCAAACCCTAGCCACCCAATTTATATGGGCTGCCCCCCCCCCCCTCATGGGCCGATTTCAAGGCCCAGGCCAAAGTTGGGGCCTGCGTGCTTTCAACCTGGCCCAAGTTATCTGCATATTTTCTTTTATTGCAGTTATTTCTTTATTTCATTAGCATTTTCATGCTTTATTTCACAAATTAGTTTACCTAATTACTTGCATTGTAAATATTTTTACGCTGCACTATGAATACTATTTTGTACTTATTATATATATTTTGTTTCATTACAATTTTTATAATTCGTACGCGCAAATGCAATAATTAATTTTGTTCTCGCATGGAATTCAATTTACGCGATGTCACCTTTTGTTTTCTCAAATTGTCAATCACAAGGTAGTACCACATACTACTGCAGAATTTATTCCTCAAAGTGCACTTCTAATTTGATGATGAACATGCGAGGACTACATCTTGATGTAAATTCATTATAAAAAGGTCTACACCCTCACGGTGACTACCTTAATTCCAAAAATACGAGACAAAATACATCCTCTATAATTCAAGTTTACCTTGATCTTTGCATTTGCAAATTCATTATTTCAACTGTGCAAATACTTTCAATGATTACCTCATCATTTGTGTATATTAATATTCTAAAACTTTAAATATTGGCCATACACAAGGTAGTACCACAGTACTACTGTAGGATCTACACTGGGCTACACATAGTGATTATCCTCAATGTGTGTGTCTATTATCAAGTTTTAGGACAAATGACCTTCACCCTCACGGTGACAATTTTTGTTCATTTTCGAAATTGGTCATACACAAGGTGTACCACAGTACTACCATGGGATTTTATCCTCAATGTGGGTACCCAATTTTGAATGTGAACTGCAAAAGGGTCTACACCTGCAAGTGATTGCCATGATTCATCCTTCAGATTGGTCATACACAAGCTAGTATCTCAATACTATGCAGGATCTACACTATGTCCACCACATAGTGACTATCCGCATGTGCTTACCCAATAAGGTCTATGTCATGTTTTCAACATATGACTACCTTCAAAGTGTGATCAACCCATACTATTAGCATAAACACATACGGTAGCGGGATAACATCTACTGCATATATTTGCAGATTATGCACAGGTCAGCAATTTGGTTTGCACCTTTGTGTGTCAACTTTCTCATACATAATTGACGGGACCATTTCTTGGCAATATTACCATACACAATGATGATAGTAGTGATTTTGCATCACCTATCCAATATGAGGTAAACACTGCATGTGATTCGAGATTCATCTTGACTTCACAATATTTGCATATGCCAATTCAAGACGCATCTTGAATATGAAGTTATTTAAGTAACCTTTTACTTAAATAAATAGCAATATATAGTGCATTATTTTGGGGCATCTTTTTATCACATATAGAGTCTATGTTTTTGCAATGATTTCACATCATCTATTCCCACAGGAATGGATTCCAAAACATTTATAGTATGATCAAGTATCACCATGAACCCCAAAATTTTGCCTTTCTTGCTACATAATTTACTATCAAAGTAAACTCATATATGATATACTCATGTAGGACATGGCTAATATTTCTAGTTTGAAACATTTTCCATACTCGCATTGGATGGGATTTATTTTCCTAATATGAGCACTAAGATATCAACAATATCATTGGGGCATATGGCACCACTGCTGCTATTGCTCGACCCCAACCAAATGCTCAGTCCATTATGGATATTACCACACTTGCGTGTTCACATCTCTTATGCAACTCCAACACTTGGATTCCTACAAATCCGTGTATTCAAAGGAGTGAGATCCATCTACCTTTTGCAAGTCCATCATCAGGATTTCGACAAAGGATGTTATATTGCCCAAATCATAAATGATTGTTCACTCACTCGCTTATCAAGGATCTTTGGTCCATGGCAATTACAACATAATGGATTCTCATGAACGCAAATGTCATTTTTCATTTAGAAAAGTGATCATGTGCGAAAAATCTCACATTTTTTTCACAAAAAAGTGATTGTACAGTCCATGTGCACGGAAATGACAAATCAAATATTTGGCTCAACTATACCTCCAACTCATTGGAGGCAAGCGAGTTCTTTGGAACAAGTTTGAAGTTCACTTCAACAAGCAAGACTTCCAAAAGTCTTCATATTTCATTGGAATATTTTTAGCCAAATATTGTATTACCACATGTAGTACGTTGTCCACTACCAAATAATATCATGTACCTCACACATGGTATACAAATTCTATATGAGTGCAAATTCATAATCGAATATTGCCTCCCTCTATATAGAATTATTTGGGATTCAACCGGATAGAAAGGAATCTTGTTTAGTGGACCATTGTACCGCAAACATAATTATTCAAGATTACGGTCTCTTTGTGGGTATTCAATTAATCTTGGGTGCATCTATGTATCCTGATTCTATAAGTACCCCCATGATGTTTTCATGCTATCTAGTTGCATGGTTTCCATATCGAAACCCAATACTATGGAGTGATGATGGAAATCTTCACTCGACTTAGTGCAACATACATGAAAACTATATAATTGTGCAAATTCCTTCAATATTATCTGGGGTGTATTATACATACATCAATCCCATAATACATGTTGCGTACAAAATAATTTTCTCTCTTGATCCCATCAAGATCGGGCATATCTGCCTTACATTTAGAATGATGAGAGAATTATTATCAATTCTATTGGTCACAACATCAAAATGAGACAATAAATTTCTTGAAGAAATTCAAGAACATACACGTGACTCCATTTTCCATTTTATGGACGATAAAGATACCATATAATGCATATTCATGCATCCACAATGTTGTCCTAAGTGTGTGCCTTACTTATAAGGTACCACTAGTTTACCAAACACATTGCTCAAATTCTCAAATTTAGAGCAAATGGTCCTAGACGTGGAATCCAATCTATTGATATGGAATTGTTTGGTTTTAAGGACTACATTATTAAGTATCTCATGTTCATACACATAATGGCCCGACTAAATCTCTCATCGAGAGAATCAAGTATGTGTTTTGTTGACCCAAAATAGAATTGCAATTTACCAACATCTAGTTGGTGGCATGCGGATTTACACAACACATCATACATCCAAATTTATCAAACTGCAATCATATGGCTACCTCCATTGCAGTTAGTACGTGGAAATTTGGCCCTATAGCCAAAATATTTCCCATCAGCGAATCGGTAACGTATTGCACGTACCGATATCACCATCGCAGCATACATCAATGGGCATTGGAGATCTATATGAGGTATCATTATCCGTCATTCAATAATACCTCATGTCTCTAATTAGGGATTCATTTATTGCCCGTATGCTAGACATATTGAGGAAAATTCCAGGCATTAGGGTGAGATACTGACCACACATAGAATGCCAAGAATCAAAACAGAATGTCATTACTGATGTTCGATCCTCGTATCCACGTACCAAAGGAATCTGAACCAATAGTTCAGAAGCTTATATTTGTAACACATTGCAAATTATTTGCCAAATGCATTTACTTGTCATAAAAGTGTCACCAAATCTGATCCCCACTTCAAGCTCCACAATGAGTGGAGGTACCTCACAAAACCACTCATCTCTCGAATCTGAATAAGAGGGGGAGAAGTATGGCCACATGGGATGTAGCTTCTTGCAAGCACTCTTGGATTAGGGGGAGAGAACCCTCCAAGACAGTACATGCAAATCAACATCAAGTTGATAGACAATATGGATATTTACTATCCAAAGCCTATGGATGTTTAACATCCAAAAGCCCAGCATAATTTGTGCACAAATTCAGGCACTGGGTCATTGGAACACCCTAACTCTGTTATTGTGGGAAATGACATGGAGTTCAAAGGGTAAACATTTCCACATGCTCAATTGGTTCCATTGAATCGATCATACAAAAAAGACTACAAATTATCGACATACTCCTCAATATTGCCATACACCTTCAACTGGATCCAGACCAAAAAGTCCTAAGCAGAGTGTAGCAACACTCATATTGGGTCAACTAAAGGTGGCAACTAAGGAGAATTGCTTTCACTCAATAGTGAGGAGTCTTTACAATTGTAATGATTTCTCCTCACAATGCTTTCCCCATGGAAGCATATGGATTTTCAAATCCATACAGTGGTGAAATAGTGAGAGCTTGTAGCATACGGTTTCACGCAGAGACATAGCATAACATACCCATTGGTATGTGTGGAAATTATGTTCCTATATTGATAATTGGCAGATCAAACTTGATTTGGATTATAAGTCCCAATAGACTTAATCGAAACACAAACCGCAACATACATCTGTGTACAAATCAAGTCACTCCATGACTTGAGATAGTCAAGTTGATTGTGGTACAACTAACTAAATGAGTTCCTTCCACAGAAGAGTTACTCACATTATGATGATTGCACCTGTGTGTTCATAATAAAATCCCCATTGGATTTTATACATCTCATATGACACATATCAAAACATGTAGTCATCATATAAGACCGAATTTGAGATGAAATATTTGTGTGAAACCAAATCATGCTTAAGTCCATAGCTTGAGCAAACATATCAGTCTTCCAATATTCAATTGATATTGTATACCAATATCCAAAAAATATTGGACAATCAACACCAATGGTCATTCAATCCCTAAATATGGATCAATATCCATTCAGACCCTAGGATGATAACCCTAGTGCCATCAAAGCGCTTATGTATCTTGCATGTCACAACAGGCCCGATATTTCATTTGCAGATACTTGCTATAGCTTGAAATAGCGCAACTTCTACAACACCATAAGGTGGGAGTCAAAGAAGATATCCATAGATATCTATATGGCACAAAGAATCTTGATTTATTATTATATAGATTACTAGGTAGCGTGCCCGTGCGTTGCTACGGGACGACTAAACATTTATCTAAAGCACATAAATCGCACAATAAGATAACAATATGGAAAATCAAATACTAACATTAAAGTGACATCTTACAGGCTTTCACTTCTCTACAACTATGAATAATATACACGGGGAATTAAAAAAAATCAAAATTTAAGTTCACAGGTATGATCTTTCGACAGACGGTTTAACAGAATCGGTAGCTAGAGGCCAAAAGAAACAGATCATCACCATACAAACAAGAACATCACAAATGACACATCATTACTCATTAGTGATTTTTCCTTGGAGAGGGGTGGCGGCTCTTCATACAAAGGTCGGCTCAATTTGCTGCACGGTGGATGGAGAAGGGCAGCGCTGCTTCTTGGTCGCGGAAAATGGAGAAAGACGTCACTATTTCTTCGCATCCAAGGTCCTCTTACTTTTCTTGTTTGCTGCAGTGCATGAAGAAATTCTACTTGCACGAAAAAATTCTACTTACTGCCAGTTAGTCATCTGAACGAAACGCTCGATTCCAGCTCCAACGACATTCCATGTATTTGTAAATAAGCTCATTCCATGTCCCAAATTCAGTGAGATAAGCTCATTCGACACATATTCTTAATTTGAAAATAGGTACTTGAAGAAGAGCAGCCTGTCCTGAAATATCCACATCTGATTAAAGAAGCAACTCTTGCACAACCAAAATGCCCTAGCTTCAGCAACAGCATGCCTATTTACCCCGTTGTGCATCACTAAGCTTTGTAGTGCACAAATAGCGTATTAGCAAGTTCCAGAATTAGCACCTCCAAAAATCAGAAAAAGAGGTGCCATGTATGTAGGTTGCATACATTGAACAGAACATACGTTGACACATGAACCTATTTGAAAACAATAATCAAATATTATATAGTGCATAATCAAGATCCACTGACTCCTCAAAGGATGAGAATTTTGTGCCACACACCATTTGCTCAGGTTCTTATGACCGCATCCCAAACCACAAGCTAAGTCAGATTTTTCTGGCATAACCACTGTTCTAGCATACCCACCCAGGCTTGTAACAAACTTATTCACCTTTCAATGAATTCACAGTAGGGGTGCCCCTCCTGTAGTACCTCAAAAAAAAAGGGGTGAGTTTATGATCAAGGGTGGATTCACATTGTATTTTTTTGGCATCTATATAGACATTCCCCTGGTGATTTCTTGTGCACAATGAAACCCCTGCTTCCCTGTAAAATGATGTCTGGGTAATCATATCCACTAATTATTCTCTAGTCTCCATCGCACATACCGGCATGAATTATCTGACACCTTCTAAATCCAAAAGAAACCCAAATTTTTCTAACAACATATAAAATGTATTTTGGCTTCAGTTGGAGATAAGTGTATGTTTGCAACCATGAATTTAAGAATTTGTCCTTCTGTTATTCCACCCTGAAAACCTTGACCATTAAGCAATACAAATGGTTCTCAAAGTGGCCTGTATCAAGCCCTCCACCACTCTATCTTTTGTCCTAAGTCGTAGATTTGCCGGTTGCATACCAACATGAGAAAACTCTGTGTCTCTAGTCACTACTTCTAGCTTTCTACAATGTCCATAAGTAATGCTGACACAATAAGTTTGGATTAAAAGGACCCAAAAGTATGAGGGTAACATGTTTGGATTTGGTACCAGCAATTTTTGCCTCTCTCCCAATGGCCTCGATCCTCCTATGTCCTGAGCAACACCTTCAGAATTCGTCACTGGATGTCAGAAATATATCAGTATATCACAGAGATTTTAATAAGTACAAGCAAAAGGCTGTGCCACACCCATGAAGGACAACATGCATCCTTCGTTCAACTGCATGACATGCCATTATTTGTAATAATCTAACTTAAGTGAAGAAAACAATAATAGAACCTCTTCTTCCTTTCTGAAAATCTATAAAGTTCAACCAAAACAGGCTACACTTTCTACTTAGGCATCCACTACCTCTGAAAGATAACATTCTAAATTCTAAAATATTAATAATGCATATTAGCAAACAATGTTGAGCAACTATTTCAGATTATTCATTTCCAATATCTGAAACTTGAACTTTCACGATGTGTTTGGCTACGGATAGGGAATTACATTTTAACCTACAAAATTATGATATGCTAGTCACTCCAACAACTTTTAACCTTCTTTTTATTATCTTACGGACAGTGTATGTTGAGATGCAATCCAAATGCCAATCAGCTCACTGGATAACTTTGATCTAGTGTTTCTAGGACTATGTACGTCAGAGGATAAGCTAAACCTAGTTTTGTTGTTATGAATAGTGAACTTATATCTAAACAAATGCCACAAACAGATGGATCGGATGCTACACTTGTATTTAAAATCAAAATCTAGCTGCAGGCAGCACATCTGTATATACACCTGACGCTGTCACCATGCAAGACCATGACAAATCCACCAATATTCGTAGAGTTTGGAGAGGGCAGGGGCGGAAAATGCAGACAATAGATTTAGGAAAGAATGTGTACCAGTCAAATACGAACCGCAAGATCTTCAATACAGAGGTCGACGGGCAGCGGGTCGATCTGGAACAGGTCGGTGATGTCTCTGAAGAAGTCATCCACCTGCTGCCACCTTGCTGTTGTCGTGGATGCGCCCCGCCATGGCCATTGTTGATGCGCGGATCTAGGTCGTCCTCACCGGATCCAGGTCGTGCTCACCGGATCCCGCCTCCACCATCGACGAATCCTACGAGGACCATCGCGCAGCTAATAGGTAGGGTTTTGGTGCTCGGTTTCACACAGCAGAAAGGGAAGAGAAGGGATTGGCACACCTGGTGATGCCGGACATGTGGGAACGGAAGTGCGGCTGGAGTGGAGGAAGTCCGGCTCCCTGGTCACGTGGGGGTCGGCGTCGGAGTCTGTCCGGCGCCCTGACCCAGGCCGCAAGTCCTGATGAGGGTGGTCGCCGGTGGGGTGCGGCAGCATCGTTGCCCGCCGCGCTGAGGCCAGGCCGGGTGGTCGCTGCACCCGAGCGCCTAGGAGCAGGAGGGCTGGGGCCCGTGCTAGGTGGACGTCGCGCGGGGGCACCAGGGGCCGTGCTGCCGCACTGCCGAGCGGGGGCGCAAGGGGGCGGACGGCCGGCGCCGCCGCAGCCGACTGCCATGCCAGGGCCTGCCCCTTGCCCTTGCGAGAGAGGGAGAGGGCCCTCCGCCATGGCTTGATACCTTGTCGGCCTGAGTTGATTAACAAATGATGCACCTCTTAATGATGCGCGAGGGAGGGGCGACGGCGGCGTGGGATCGCACGGGCGTGCGTCGACGGCTGCGCGAGGGAGGGGCGACGGTGGCGCGAGCGACGTCTGCGCGGGGGAGGGGTGCGGCTAGGGTTTGAGGGAGGCGTTTCCTTCTTTCTTTCGTCGCAGACTCGCAGGGGAGCGGAGAGCGCGTGGGTAGGGGGTCGAACCCTGGCTGCCGAGTGTGGGTAGAGGGATCGGAGGGCGCCGCGGGACTGCGGGAGGGCAGGAGCGCGCGAGGAATCGCAAGTGAGGGGCGGACGGACGACCCCAAAGAATGTCGCACCAAAAAATTGCCTCCTTTTTAGTCTTATTAGTTGTAGAGATAGGTATGAGATATACCTGCAAAAAAGGACTCAGGCAGATCGTATACATTATGGAATTCCATAAAAATACGAGGAATTTGAGCAAACCCAAAAACACTCGCTGATGTATTTACCATAGTGTCAGGGGATAGATACACGTAGAAGTCCAAACTTAAGCGGAAAATATAGCTAATTTCATCACCCAAAGTAGGCAAAAAGCCTACTTTCACGAACTCATATTCTTGTCCTTGCACAAGTAATTCGTTAAACCTCATGGCTCGGTTGCCGTCGGCAACAGCTTCCATTTTTGTCCCCTGTAATAAAACATTAAAGACACAATTAAGATTACAATTGTGTGTAATGTAAACCAAAAATTTTAAACATGGTACAAAAAATACAAGATCTAAATGTACCTCCTCGTCCTTCAAAATGACACGTAAATATGATCTACCCCGGTGCTGCCGCACATTGCCTTTCCAGAAAACCAGAGCACTTAACTGCCACATCCTGAATACATGATCCATACCCACTTGATGGAATTCAACCCATCTACAATTCCGTTCGTATCAATTAAAATGGTAAATATACATGAATAAACATATGAACATATAAAATGATCGTCTGATCAATCAACTACAAGAAAAATATTAAATCTGTAGCTGTCGTGTATGGTTGCCACTGGCGGATCAGCGTAAACCCTTTTTCTTTTGAGTGAGACGATGCGGCAACTGGGAATAGGAGGGTTCAGCGTTGTGGTGGACACTCCGTGATAGAAGAGAAGACGTGGTCAACTTGTATTCGATCCCTGCTGGTGTTGCCGTTGTTTGGCTGTGTGGTCTGCGCTCTTTTATAGGGATAAGCACTGCACCGTCCGACAGTCTAGGCGCCAAAGTGCAAAAAAATAAATTTTGAAATGTGCCGGAGTGAAATTTGTGCTGCGTGAAAATCTCTCCCGCCAATAATGCTCCTGCAATATGATACTGAGGGGATCGAGGCGCGTCAGCGGCCGCATGCGAGAATTGAGGGCAGATTAATTAGGCGCATCAGCAGGGTTTGTTTCCTTTTTTTTCCTCCGTAGGGCCACCCGTGCGCTGGTGAGGAGGGATGGAGCCATATGGGCTAGCGATAGACGGCGGGTAGCACTCTAGAGGCAGCGCGATGGGATCAGAAAAAAAAAGGAAAACCAGGAAATCAGAAGCTTGTATTAAAGGAATCAATCACAGCACTAAAATAGGAAATAGGAAAAAAATTACCAACCACGTTCCCTTCTTAATCACAGCACTAAAATAGGAAATAGGAAAGAAATTACCACCCACGTTCCCTTCATTGTCACATCACCTGTCCCATTATTTTTATGAATTTTTCCACTGCGACAACAGAACCCGGGCGGTTCGTCCTGAAATTTCTTTGCGTTGCAGTGCTGGCAGTTCGGCACTGGTGATAACGTGTGCGACTTTGATGGGATATTAGCATAGACATTGTCATATGGATCCGGGACATCATGCTCAGTGTTGTCTTGGTCACCCGCGTCGACGTCGTGCTCGACGTCGGTTCCCTCTTCTTCGTCTTCTGCTAAAATAGTGATATGTTACGCGTAGTAATGAAGTTTGTTCAAAGAATATTTTGAGTGTTAAATGGCGTACCTTGTCCGGCGAAAAAGTATGCCTCATCATCTTCCTCGTCGTCCTCAAATATAAAATTGCCATCATCATCTGTGAAACACGACACATATATGACACACAATACATAATTACTTACAGAAAGCATGTTAGGGAATATAGAAAATACCATCCTCGATGCAATAGTCCTGTGTATGAGCTTGTGCATAGTTTGCAGGCTTTGAAGAGCTACCGTCAACTATAGAGGGTTGTGTCTGTGTACCTAGGCAATTATGCGGCGGTGAAACTGGAGGTTCCTGTGTGACACCATCTGTTTTATGAAAATGTGTGAGTTTGTGGAATATAAGAGTGAACTTGGAAGTCCCATTAAGAAATAGTTAGCAATGCTAATTACCGTTGCAAACCACACTCGATTGAGTCGGGTCGCTCGCATCATTACACTTTCCATCCGCAGACCCTCTAGCCCTTCTTCCAATGTTTGCTTCGAAAGCCCGATTACGACGAGATAGAAGGGAATTTCTCTCTCCATTATTCACTCGATGCCTATGTATGGTTTGCGGCACATCCAACTCAGGGCTTTCGACTTCTGGATTTTGCATGACAGTAGGCGTCAGGCAAACAGACGTGCCCATGAATTCGGGTATTTCAAAATCGTGTGAAGTCACTTTAGGTGAGTGGGGTGAAGAAGGGAAAATAAGTTGTGGGTTGAAGTGAGGACTCTCCATGGCTATTGAGTCCGGATGCAAATTGTTGGTTCGGTATTCTCTCACCACCCTTTTATAGTTTTGGTGACTCTCTTTTCGTTTGAACATCCTTTCCTCTCTAGTCATTTGCAATTTTCTTGCAGCTTTTTTGGGTGCATTTTTTTCTGCATACAAGTCACGCCGCCTCTTATTCATTAGTGCCCTTTGTTCAGGAGACATTGCAGCCTTCCGTGCTCTATCTAGCTCATGCTTACGCTCTTTTGGACAAGTGACAATATTGTCGATGGAACAGGTTGCATTTGTAGCACCTATATATAATAAAAAGACAGATGCCAATATTCAATCAATTGTATTCACATAATAATTAAAATTCTATAATAAATTGTCAGCTATGATCTTGTTCAAACTCTTGAATTAAATTGAAACAAAATCATAATTCCATAAAGGCGTACCCGTTCCATGAGCAGTGTCGATATCCATCACGGTTAAATTATCATCAATATCACCAGGAACTCCAATGGTTAAAGGGATAAGACCATCTACAAATTAATAATTTAATAAGTGTCCTGAAACAGCATTAAATTTTTTAAAGGATTCGACAATAAAACCATACCGGTTGAGTCAGCGGTCTCGTTTCGACTCATTTGTAGCATCTTAGCGGTCTTTTTTTCTGCATACAATTCACGACGCCGCTTACTCAATTGCGCTCTTTGTTCGGAGGACATTGCAGCTTTCCGTGCTCTGTCACGTTCACGCTTACGCTCTTTTGAACATGTAACAAGCTGGTTGCTGGGAGTGAGTGCACATCCAGAACCTATACGATATAGAGACACCCATTTTAATCAATGCACGCGACGATGGTCTCTAAGCATAATTGCAATTGTAATCACCAAACTTGAGCTCGTCTCACCAAACTATCACACAAAGGATACAAAATTTTACCCGCTTCATGAACAGTATTATCATTTTCCTCATTGTTAATGTCATCCACGTAAGCGGTGCCACCGATGGAGCTTAAAGGCACTGTACCGTCTACAAATATAACAGTACAATACAAATTAAACTATACAGTATACAAACTATGTGATCAAGATAATTCCAGTCACCACACCAAATTAGAAAGAATACAAACGTGTGTAACGGGAATCTAGATATTATGACAACGCACGGGTATTCATCTAGACAATGCATATAATAGCAACCTGATAATTGTTGCAAGCCATTAATATAGGTGGAGTTCATATGGAGCCAGTCACTATTTGAGTCTCTTTCATTTGTTGTATTCCCATCTGCAAGTTTAAAAATTATATAAGTTGTTTTGTATTATAGCACATATATGGCAATTAATGTGACACTCCACCATACCACCATACCTGTTGAATGAGCAGCCATCTGATTACCAATCTCAACATAACCTTGGTTATTCATCTTATACCTCTGACGGGATTTCTCGTTTCTTTCTCTCCTCTTTTCATCAGACATTGTAGCATACCGTTCTCTATCCCTCTGTCTCTTCCGATCATTAGGATCGCAATCTAGTACGACGAACCACATTCAGGTATGATTCCATTCAAAAAATTTCAGTATATAGAGATCCTGAAAAAGATTATATACCTCCATGTGATGTATTTGTAAGGTCCCCCAAAGGTACCCGATCACTGGTTGGCCTTGGCGTGTCCATCAACACTGCCCTATCACTACCTGCATATGAGAATTGCAAATTATATGTTAATCTCAAAACCATCTTTTCTTATATGGGCATGTGGCTAGATGGCATATTCTGCCCAGGTCAGCAAAACCAGATGGATATCTACAATTATAAAAGCAAGTACTTATTGTGAGCTTGATCATGTTAATTCCCTTGTCCAGGAGCTTACAGATAAGGTTCCGCTTACCACACGCATTCGTTTTATTTTGTTATTTTTATACGTGTCTACACTTCTTTGCAATGTCCCAGTCTTGACTGAAGATGGTTTATTTGATTTGATCCGAAAATCATAGCCTGCAAAGGCTCCTGTAGACATACATGAAAGCAACAACAGTTCTGAAAAGCTTCAGAAATCACAGGCAAAGAGCGCTCCAGCTGAAGTTGAAAAACGTGGTAGATTGGAACTCCGATGCACTATTCCTTCATTCTGGCCAAAAGGGTAAAGGAAAGACACAAGTTGACAGTAGAACTAAAAAGGATGTGTTGCTGAGTGGACCTCCTAGTATTGGTACGCTAGTATTGGTACGACTGCAACTGCTAAAGTTGTTAGTCAGATGCTTGGATTGCAGACCATTGAGACATTTTTGTAGTTTTTGCACTATTTATTCCTCATTTTACATGACACACCAAACTATTTATTCCTAACCAAAAATACCTCGATCTGAGTTCAGTACTAAAAATTATGCTTGATGTGACGGCCTGATGGCGATCGGAGCGACGTCCACTTTCAGCTGGCGAGGGCTTGCCTGACGACGTCGAGGCGGTGGTGGTACGCAGGTGGCGTCGCGTCCGGCGGGGCCCCGTCCAATGGAGTCGAGGCGGCAGTGCTTCCGGCGGTGGGATGGCGGCGTTGCGTCTGGCAGGAACACGTCTGTCGACGTTGGCGCCGACTTGGCGGCGATGAGGAAGCGACGCTTTCGGAGGTGGCTGCCAGCCGACGGCGGCGGCGCGACTTCACGTCCGAGTGGGAAGTCAGGCCGAGCAGGTTGGCGAGCCGTCCGACGGCGGCGGCGAGACCTCACGTTGGGGGCGGCCTCACATCCGAGTGGTAAATCAGGCTGAGCGGATTGGCGAGACCTCACGTTGGGAAAGGTGGAGGCCTGGACGGGAGCGACGGAAATCAGGGAAGCGACGGAAATTACGGTGTTTTTTTTCCTTTCCTTTCTTCGCGCGCGCGTTGGCGAGGGACGCGCTTTTCTTCGCACGGCGCAGGCAGACGGAAAACGAAAACGGATGTCGCACCAAAAAAATGTCTACTCTTTGGTCTTATTAGTTGTATGTAAGAGATTAGGTATTTATAATGCTTGCAAGTGTAATGATTTATGGACAAAACTAAGCATGATATGATAAACTTATGGGAATAATCTATTTTAATAATATCACCTAAATTGCAGAGCTACATATGCTGGATAAAAACACGCAATTTGTTATAGTTTGGTCCGATATGTCTAACATCTAACTGTAATCAGCTTATTTATATGCTAAGCAAATTAAACTTGTGGAAAGCACAGAGAAGGAACAACCCTATATTCAAGTTGTTAATGGCTGGAGAATAAGAACTATAGAACTATAGCGGTGAAGCTCACAAGGACAATTATACACTAACCCATTGTGCCCAAATTTTTGTGTATATAATTCACTCTGCTGGCAAACCAGTGCAGATAAAAATAATAGACATGCAAGGTCCCAAGCTCTAACATGTTCTACATGGAATCAGTGCATTTATGCTGACAACACGTGCTGATCATATTCCACCGATGCAAGCATGAGTGGTACTTGTCGGTGCTAGTTTTGGCGGGGCTAACACCGGCTAGTAAATATGTGTTTTGCAGTTGAGGCTACGGATGGTGTGCAAGGGGGAACACAGGGATTATACTGGTTCAGGCCAAACAGGCCCTACGTCCAGTGGAGAGGAGAGTCGTGTTGCCTTGCACCGGGGTGCTTGTAGTAGGGGGTTACAAGCTAGGCGAGAGAGGGAAGTGCTCCCAGGTCTCTTGTGTGTCTAAGTGTTTACAAGTCGTTTGCTATGGATACGTTTGTGTGGGTGAGAACTTAGAACTTCTCCCTCTTTCTCCTAAAGCTGGCCTCTGCTCTCCCTTTTATAGTCGCAAGGGAGAGGCCAGGGTAGCGCCTACAATGCTACCTATTAAAATAGTGAGGAGTTGCTGTTCCCCGTTTGACTAAGCAGCTACTGCCTTTTCTCCGCGTCTCCGGGGCATGGCTGTCGTGGTTCGCACGTCCTTGGTGAGTTTCAAGGCGGCAGCAGTCGTCGGATTACGACGTGCCGTAGGGTCACACCTATCGGCTATCTTTCCGTACGATGTGACAAGAGGGTGAGTCACCTTAGGGCGTTGTTTCCGAGGCTCGGGACTATGGAGGCGTGATGGGATTGAGCGGGGGATATCTCCCCTGGTCATATTTACGGTCTTTGAACAGCTCTTCCCGCGGGTCAGGTGGGCCCGGATGGAAGGCGTGCTCGTCCTTTCGAGTGGACAGCGCAGTAGGTGCCTTTTCCATTCTTGCGTAGCCCATCGTCAGGCTCTCGGACTGTCACAGTCGGAGTTGATAGGTCCCGGCGGAAAACGGGACGGCGCACCGTAGACCATACCGTGGAGGACAGGTGGTATGGCCGTCAGGGGCGTGCGAAGCACAGTCGCGTCTAGAGTCTCACCTGATGGGACAGTGCTTGTAAAGTGGTCAGAGAGATCTCTTGTGGTCCAAGATTGCTCCGCTGACATCACCTGTGCCTTGGATGCCTTTGCGAGATTGCGCTCGAGGGGGATACGAAAGCTCGGGCGAATCGGAGATTTGGGGCGCCAAGGGTGCCGCTCTCCCGAGCTCTCCCGGGGAGGCTCGGGCGCTCGGGCCGCTCTCCCGAGCTCTCCCGAGGAGACTCGGGCGAGTCGGAGATTTGGGCGCCGTGGGTGCCGCTCGCCCGAGCTCTCCCGGGGAGGCTCGGGCGAATCGGAGGTTTGGGCGCCGAGGATGCCGCTCTCCCGAGCTCTCCCGAGGAGGCTCGGGCGAATCGGAGGTTTGGGCGCTGAGGATGCCGCTCTCCCGAGCTCTCCTGGTCCCGAGGAGGCTCGGGCGCTCGGGCGCTCTCCCGAGCTCTCCCGGGGAAGCTCGGGCGAATCGGAGACTTGGGCGCCGAGGACGCCGCTCTCCTGAGCTCTCCCGAGGAGGCTCGGGCGCTCGGGCTGCTCTCTCGAGCTCTTCCCGAGGAGACCCGGGCGAGTCGGAGACTTGGGCGCCGAGGACGCTGCTCTCCCGAGCTCTCCCGAGGAGGCTCGGGCGAATCGGAGGCTTGGGCGCCGAGGACGCCGCTCTCCCGAGCTCTCCCGAGGAGGCTCGGGCGAATCGGAGGTTTGGGCGCCGAGGACGCCGCTCTCCCGAGCTCTCCCGAGGAGACTCGGGCGAGTCGGAGACTTGGGCGCCGAGGACGCCGCTCTCCCGAGGTCTCCCGAGGAGGCTCGGGCGAATCGGAGGTTTGGGCACCGGGGACGCCGCTCTCCCGAGCTCTCCCGACGAGGCTCGGCCGCTCGGGCCGCTCTCCCGAGCTCTTCCCGAGGATACTCGGGCGAGTCGGAGACTTGGGCGCCGAGGACGCCGCTCTCCCGAGCTCTCCCGAGGAGGCTCGGGCGAATCGGAGGTTTGGGCGCCGGGGACGCCGCTCTCCCGAGCTCTCCCGAGGAGGCTCGGGCGCTCGGGCCGCTCTCCCGAGCTCTTTCCGAGGAGACTCGGGCGAGTCGGAGACTTGGGCGCCGAGGACGCCGCTCTCCCGAGCTCTCCCGAGGAGGCTCGGGCGAATCGGAGGTTTGGGCGCCGGGGACGCCGCTCTCCCGAGCTCTCCCGAGGAGGCTCGGGCGCTCGGGCCGCTCTCCCGAGCTCTTCCCGAGGAGACTCGGGCGAGTCGGAGACTTGGGCGCCGAGGACGCCGCTCTCGCGAGCTCTCCCGAGGAGGCTCGGGCGAATCGGAGGTTTGGGCGCCGGGGACGCCGCTCTCCCGAGCTCTCCCGAGGAGGCTCGGGCGCTCGGGCCACTCTCCCGAGCTCTTCCCGAGGAGACTCGGGCGAGTCGGAGACTTGGGCACTGAGGACGCCGCTCTCCCGAGCTCTCCCGAGGAGGCTCGGGCGAATCGGAGGCTTGGGCGTCGAGGACGCCGCTCTCCCGAGCTCTCCTGAGGAGGCTCGGGCGAATCGGAGGTTTGGGCGCCGAGGACGCCGCTCTCCCGAGCTCTCCCGAGGAGGCTCGGGCGCTCGCGCCGCTCTCCCGAGCTCTTCCCGAGGAGACTCGGGCGAGTCGGAGACTTGGGCGCCGAGGACGCCGCTCTCCCGAGCTCTCCCTAGGAGGCTCGGGCGAATCGGAGGTTTGGGCGCTGGGGACGCCACTCTCCCGAGCTCTCCTGAGGAGGCTCGGGCGCTCGGGCCGCTCTCCCGAGCTCTTCCCGAGGAGACTCGGGCGAGTCGGAGACTTGGGCGCCGAGGACGCCGCTCTCCCGAGCTCTCCCGAGGAGGCTCGGGCGAATCGGAGCGAGCTCTCCCGAGGAGGCTGTCATTAGTGGAATGATGTCGTGGGCCTCTGTACAAAATAGAAACGAATCACAGCACCACACGCGCCCTAGCTCGGCACCTCGGCACTATCGGAGGAGGTGGGTTGGCGAGGCCGAAATCGTGTACCTCGGCACAGCAGTTGCGAGCACCGCGAAGCTCGATGTCTTCCCCTACCAGAACCGCGCTGGAAGGCCAGGAGATGGAGTCGGCCGGTGAGGATGACGACGGCCATGCGTGGGGTGGTGACGGCTCCCGGCTGAGGGCCTCACGACGGCGAGGATGGCGCGGAGGACTACGGCGCCCTCCCGGCTGAGGTAAACGCGACGGAGAGGGCAGTGCGCGGCCACGCATGGGGCGACGACAGCCCTCTCGCGTTGGGCGATGACGGCGCCCGACTGAGGGCCCGTGACGGCGAGGATGGCGGCGATGACGACGGCGACCGGCTGAGGCAACGTGAGGGCATGCACAGCCAGGTGTCTGAAGGAGGAGGGAGGCGTCGCGGTGGCAGGGAGGAGGGAGGAGAAGCCGACTGCGAGGGCGAAGGCAAGGGCGAGGGCACGAGGGAAACGACAACGGGGAGCGCGTACCTGCTCGAGATTGTGTGCGACGGCGATGGCGAGCGGAGGGGAGCGACACAGGGCGAGGAGATTGCCGGGCAGCGTGCACCAGCTCGAGATTGAGCACGACGGCGACGACGAGCGTAGGGGAGCGACGCAGGGCGAGGAGATTGCGGACGGGATTTTTTTTTTGGTCCTGTCCCTTAATTTCGCACGGGCACGGGCGGGTCTCGGTGCATGGTTGTGACGGAGATTGCGGAGGAGATGGCTGGAGATTTGTTTCTTCCGTTGCAGGGTCGCACGGGCGTTGGAATTTTTCTTTCCTTCGCGAGCTCGCACGGTTGATCGGCGGACGGATGACCCCAACAAATGTCGCACCAAAAAGTTGCCTCCTCTTTAGCCTTATTAGTTGTAGAGAAGATATGACCATGTGGAGTATCAAAAAGACTAGCTATTTAATCCCTATAATGCTAGACCACATACTGATGTCATAGTGGTAAAGTTCTCATGGGAGTCATCATACTAGATCCTAATGGCTACTTCCACTCCTCGTTCTGAAGTATTACATGAACTGTATGACTTCATTGAACTGTCACAATTGATTCCATCGAATCACCGGCCATTATCATCAAAGATAATGCACCTTGTGTTGCTTGGATGTAAATAGGTTCCATAAGAGCAATATCACTATATTGCCTTCTAGAAATGTTTTATTCTCACCAGAGTGGGAACACAAACATCTTGCAAACTAAATCAAGTGGTAACTCCATGAGATTCATTCACAAAGTTCCTACCAATTTCCACATTTCACAATTTGTTGTTGAGATTGGTATGCTAGGACTTTGAGAGTTGCAAGGTTCAGGGGGAGATTCCTCTTGAAACTATAACCTGCCCAAAACATCATATTGTACTCTTTTCCTCTATGAGTTTTTTCTCACACAGGTTTCTCATAGAAGGTTTTTAATGAGGCAATATCAATACAAGTTCATATGTCATATCTCTTATTTTCTCCACTGGGGTTTTATATGGGGTATATAAGACATAACTTATGTCATATCTTCTGTTTTTCCCAAAGGGGTTTTTAAGAAGATATCAAAGACATATGTTGTCCTCTAAACTATATATGAGTTTTCTCCTCACAAGGCTTTCTCATAAGTTTACAATGAGACAATAATCATTATATGCTATACTTTCTCCTTTTTCTCACACAGGGTTTTAAGGAGTTTTAATGGCATATCTACCAGTATTCTTCCTCTTTTTGTCCTACAGGAATTTTTGGAGGAACAATACATCATTCATTGATCTCAGAGAGGATTCGATCAAGGGGGAGTGTTACAAAATATCCCAGAGGATATTTCAGGGATGATCTCATCTAACCACCGTTGGAATAGGATTCCACCTCAAGGGGTATGCACGTTCTTCCCCTTACCGGGAAGGTCGTTCCACCAACAGCTTATATGGGGAACTCCCCCACAATCCCCCTCGTGTACTCATCATGGTTATCGTGGTTACTTGACGGGTGTATAAATACCGACTCAATGATCAATGAAAGACAAGCACTTCATTTCATTCCCTGTCTCTCTGTGTCATTTACATTCTCGTTTACATTCTTGCGATTACTCGCAACAATCGGGACACACACTATTACAAAAATAATTTTATGAGACATGTCTCACAATTAGTAAAGTCGATTTTGTTTTGAGTCACCTCTGTAAATGGTCATGTGAGTCTTAAGACAGAATGTTGACCTCTCTTAATCATTTATAGAACCTTGTATCCTTGGGAGACCATCTATGTTAATTGAATAATTTTATAGAGACAATCATTTATTAGGATATCCGTCTCTATTAATTAGGGATGCCTCTGAAATTTATAAAAATCGGTGAATGGAAGTGGCAAGCTTAAGAAGCCCACCTTTATAAAAAGTCATTCAAAAAATTAATGCTTACTTGTGTACATGCAAGGGAAGAGAGAGAATTCTGGATGAAGACCTACATATCCATTTAAATGCAATTGTGGCGGCATGAGTTACTTTTTAAGTATGAAGAGTTATAGCCAATTGATATATCTAATTGAACCCAATAATCAATCTACACATTCGAGAACCTGAAGTGGTTCCCTAGGCTTGCTACCTAAACCTTGGGAAACCCTGCGACATCCATGCCTTGACAGGATCCTTCCCGAACTGAGGACGGTCTCTGTACTAGTTTGCCCATAAACTTAACCATTTTTCGACATGTATGCATGACATGTAGCTTTTACTAGTTATCATTCTTGGGAAAACTCCCAAAAGAAAATAGCCAGACCAAAATTTGAATCTAGCTAGATGGGCTTCCTGGCCGTTTTTCATCACATAAACATTACAGTTATCGTTCTTGGGAAATCTCCAAAAAAAAAACAAAAAAAAAAAGAGAGAGAGAGAGCCAGACCAATTTTTGAAACTAGCTAGACCGGAGTCACGCCTTTAGCAATCCATCCATTCTAGCACCTTGGGTGTCGGACAGGATTTGGATGAACAGAAATAAATCCAAGATGATGGAATTAATTATTAGACATGTCCGCAACTTTTTCACCAACTAAAATGCGGGAAACAAATCCTCCAAAAGGTGATTTGATATAAGAACTACATAAAGAGCATGTCTGGACCATAAATATATATTACGAAAGTATGGCTTATTGATATTTATAGGCTATTCAAAGTTGGATAGTCCCTAGCAAATAGTTTGGGTGTTTCTATCACTCAAACATATATTGTTGCACTATTTGTTGTAGGTATTAATTGTCTATGATATAAAATAGCAAGCTAGGGAACACCAGTGCAACATTGATTTTATGAGACAAGCCATTTCACTAATGGAGGCGATCATGAAATATAGTTGTCTCCTAAAATACTTGAGGATTTTTGGAGGCGATCATTTTATTTACTGAGACAACAAAAAATGCATGTCTTGCAAATTATGTCTATTTACATAGGCATCCAAAAAAATATTTGCCTCACAAAATCAATTTATGGAGGCGGGCAGATCTGAACTTAGACACCATCTTTGGAGGTGGATTTCTTGAGAGGCCCGTCTCCGTTAATAGGCTAAACCTATGCACACTGCTATCTTGGTCTGTTTTCGGCTACATAACCTAGAAGAAAACCCTAATTTCTCTTCAACCGCCTCCAGCACAACACCCGCTCCTCCAACGTGAGCGGACTCCTCCCTGCGCCCGCGCCTCTGAGGTGAATGGACTCCTCCCAGTGTACTCACCACCAACCGATGGCTCGTTCTTGGCGGCGAGACCAAGAACAAGACTTAGCAGTAGCTAGCACCTCCTTCGCGAGACAAGCTCCGATGACTAGGGCCACTCCTGGCTGCACATAAAGCAGCCAGGGCCCCCTCTTGATAGCGCGCGGGTGGCCTACGCCCTATCCAGGCGCCACAGGGGTGGCCAAGGCCCTTTCCAGGCAGCGCACATGCAGGGGCAGTCAGGCTCCCTCCAGGTGGTGCTTGTGGGTGACAAAGGTCCTCTCCTAGCGCAGTGGTGGATCTGGTATGATGGCGGCGAATTCGGTTGGCACACACTTCAGCACGGCAGCAGTAGCTCCACCAGACCACCACCCACCGACTCCGCTCCACTAACAAGGATCTAGCAAGCCCTAGTGGATCCGGTCGCCGAGTCCCTGGATACTATAGAGCTACAAGGACCGGTGAACGGAGGTGACGGGCTCGCTGGCGTTATTTTTAACTTCTGAGTTTCTGTTGGGAGGCGGGTATTTGTGCAGACAGTGGAAACCAGGATTAACATACAAGATGGTTTGGAGGTGGACATGTTACCCGCCTCCAAAAATAGGTTTTGGCCAGGCAATGTTTTGGAGGCGAATGTGTTGCCTGCCTCCAAAAATGAGTTTTGGCCATCCGGGAAAATGTTCTGGTAGTATTATTATACTAATTATATGGATGACTGTACTTCTATTAGCTACACAATAATCCATACCACTATTTAGATGAACACGTACAAAAAGTATTAATTGTCATGCAATGCCACATACTTATGAGATGACTGACTGAAGAGGTATAACATGTACAATTGGATGTCTTTTAAGTTATCTTGTAGTAATTCTAGGGTACTTAATTTGTGCATACAATGCAAAAAAATTATGAGTTGCATGACTACAACCACTTCCACTTGTACAGTGGTCTATAAGTTGTCTCACTACTGGAGGCACTGGCTTTGCCGAGTGTCTCGGACACTCGGCAAACGGCGAAATACACTCGGCGAACGGTTTGCCGGGTGTTACACTCGGTGAACGGTTTGCCGGGTGTTACACTCGGCAAACAGCACTCGATGACCGAAATACCAGCAAAGAGCCCTTTGCCGAGTGTTTTCTGTCGGGCACTTGGCAAACCGTTTGCCGAGTGTCACGGTGACTGTCGGCGAACCATTTTTGCCGTGACGGCGGGCGAAACGGTAACGGCGGGTTTGCCGAGTGCCAGGACTGAGACACTCGGCGCCGAGTGCTAGGGTTGAGACACTCGGCAAAGAGGGGCAGTTTGCCGAGTGCATCGTCAGTGAGTGTCTCAGCCCTGGCACTCGGCAAACTGCCCCTCTTTGCCAAGTGTTTTGGTCCTCACACTCGGCAAACCGCCTTCCCATGTGCTCGGTTAGTGTCCCTTTGCCGAGTGTCCAGGGCACTACACTTGGCAAAATAAGCAGGAACAGCCTTTTTTTTGTTTCTTGCACTCCAACGACACAAATAAAAAATATATCACATATATGGCAAATATATATCACATGCATCACATATAACACAATTATATCACAAACATCACATGCATAAATCACAGATTATCACAATTCCATCATGAGTCCATCACAAGTCCACAAGTCCATCTAGTTCATCACAGTTGTCCAAACAAACGACAAGTCCATCACAAGCTATCACAAGTCCATCACTCACGGCGACTGTTGGGGTTGATGAGGGCCAACATGAGATCCCAGCAACAATTGGAGGTCAAGAGGCCCATTATTCGATGCCGCCGATTGATTCTGCACAAAGAAAAAGAGATTGCATGCGTGAGACAAGATAAGTATAAATCATAGATAACTAAAACATTCACACTACACTAGGTTCCAAGTAATGTTGTGGTTGACCCTAAGCATGAGCATATAAACTAAAACACTCATACTCACCGGAGTGTACTGAGGTGGTGGAGGTGGAGGTGGAGCGAATAGGCCAACTGGCGGAGGTAGACCCTGGGCGGCACCAAGACTTTGCATGTACTAAAGAAGCTCCGCCATCCTCCCTTGCGCGGCCTCTTTCTCAGCCACGAACCTGGCCTCCAACTCCATGTGTTGCCTCCTCTCTTCTTGCAGCTCGGCCTACAATATTTCACCCCAATGCCACAATAATGCAAATAAGGTAAGGTTTGTATAAATGAATGACTGACGAATAAAACTCGAATACCTGCAGTGCCTGCATCTGATACTGTGTAGTGTTGGGCCGAGGTCGTATGGCCGGGCTTGCGCTCGTGCTCCTAGCTCGAATCTGAGAGAGACTGGGCGTAGGGGTTGTGTCGATTATGCCGTCGCCGATCCAGTACCGCCCATGCTTCTTGCCTCCTTCTACCCTCATGACGAGCTCTCCATCAAGGTCCTGGATGCTCGGATCATACTCCAGCCCATGCACCTCCCTTGCCATCGACGTGTACTCGCTGAGGCGGCTGTGGATGGTAGCGTTGCTTTACACCAAGGGAGGGTCCTCCAGGTTGTAGTCGACGTCGGACGTCGCCTTGCCCTTGTGGGCCAAAGCCCATGCATTGAACTGGGAGCAAGGCTGGCCACCATGAGACGACGACTGCCAGAAAGACATCAAGATTAGTAGAAATCATGCAGAATTGTGTGTTCGAATAGATAAATGGAATTCATGTACCCATGTCTGTGCATATGCGCTGAGGGTGCGGCTGCCTTGATGGTGTGCTACACTTTGCATCATCAGACGCCACTCCCGGCAAGCTGTGTGCGTCTCCTCCCATTCTGGGCCGCACCACTTGTCCACCATATGTGCCCAACACTCAGGATGTGGGGCGCACCAATACGGAATCGCCTACATGTCATCATGTATGTGACATATAAGATATAATTAAGCCTACTGAATCTCAATATTATTGTTCTATATTTACCTCGATGTATTGTTGCCGTGTCAACGTCATCCTTCTTGCGTCAGCTTTGGTGACCTTCGCGCCAAGGAACACCCCGTGGTATGTTATGATAGCCTGGATGCGCACCTCATAATGCATGTCCTTCAGGAGCTTCTTACAGACTTTGGTAGCCACCAAAGCCGCCCTATCCTCGTATCCTTGCTGGCATCTAAAGAAATCCTGCATATAGACGTGATGTATCCATTCATTATTTGAAGAATGTCTAGTCAATGTAATGTATTGAGCCATATAGTACGAGTAAGACTTACCCACAGCTCCGCCTTCACCCGCTCCACCTTGTTAGCGAATTCCCTGCCATCCTGGTCTCTAGCTTTGGTGGCGACAGTGTAGTGCTCGAACGTGTCCGCCGACGCGGTCACTCCAGCGTACTCGACCATGCCAGGAAAGTGTTCCTTGCACAGGAGACCCAGGATGCCATTGACTTGGCGTGTGTGACAACCTGCGGACTCAACAATCATCCAACTCCTGCCCAAGTGATTTAGAAAAATTATTAGTTTCTATTATGAGACTCAACATATCATAAGAAGTAGTGACACAATCTTGAGTTGCTTACTTTTCCCCATTGGGTCGAATCATGGGGCGTCCATGAACAGTTATCGAGCGCTGAGGGAGGCTCGCGGGACCACGCAAGTAGACAACAGCACCAGAGGAACAGGAACCCCCTCCTGCCGCTGCGTCGTCGTCGGGTGTCACCTGCTCGTCCTCCTCCGCGTCGTCATCAGGTTTCACCTGCTGCTCCTCCGCGTCCCCTCCCGTGACTTGCTCCTCCACGGCAGGCGATGGGTCCCTCCTGCGGGCGCTCCTCCTCCTCCACCCCCTCCTCTCCATTGCCTCCTCATCTGCAGCGGGCGCTACAGGGCGTGTTCTGCCGTAGATGGAGTTCACCCTCCTCTGAGCACCGCCCACCATATTTGTTGAATCACCTGCAATTAAAAAGAGTAAACAAGACGCAGTTAGAAAGACAGGCAAAATAAACATACTAGGTTGCAAACATAATAACAAAATAACATAATATTACATGTATTAGAAATAATCTTCATGATCGGGATTAGCTGGATCATAAGTCTCATCATCACTATCGACTATGTCATACTCAGGACTATCCGAATGAGCAATGCTTTCATCATTGTCATTGTCCAAATGCAATCTCTCAAGCATTTGTAAGTCCTTTACATTTTCCACCTCATCTCCAGCGTCCTCATCAACAACCATTTCGTTGTCTCCTTCTATTTCGATCGCTTCGGTTAGGTCTATCTCAAACCTCCCTTGTAGCCCCTCTTCTTGAATGAACTCTCCATCATGTGTGTTCGGGTCTAAGTTGTAATGTTCATCTATTGGGACAGGTACTTTACCGTGTGGCGATACCTTGTGCACAATATACCAACCCTATAGAAGTTCATTGGTTTGGCACGCATATGGGAGATAATAAACTTGCGTGGCCTGTTGGGATATAATATAGACATCGTCTCCTGGTAAGACGGAATCCTGTCGAATTTCGACTAGGCCAATATTAGAATATGTTCGTCTCATTACTTCAGGATGAAACCAATTTCATTTGAATATGACGGGATTAAGAGGTTTGGAACCACGAAAATTGAGTTCGTATATTTCTTCTATTCTTCCATAATACTCGACCCCATCAAGGATGGGCATAAAGACTCCGGAATTTGTGGTTCTTTGATTGGGCCGACTCTGCTCGTAGGTTGTTGTGTGAAAGCGATATCCATTCATGTCATAATAGGTAAATGACCTAACCCTATAGACAAAGCCATCGGCAACCTGTCTCAGCTCGGCACTCATAGACGCATAACTTTGGCCCTGCAAACTCATGCAGGATAGATCGTTATATTAGTCGCACGTATGTGCAACTTGGAATGTCAAACTAAGTACGAGCTAATTTGGACGGTACCTTCTGTTTGAACCAAGAAATGAAATCGGGCATTCCACTTCCCGCACCCTGTCTAAGAAGGGTATCAAATTCCTGCGGGGTAGGTTCCCTTGATTCATTCCAGAATCGTTGAAGAAATTCCCTGTTCCAACGAGAAACAAGTGGGTTGGATGCAGAAAAGTGACAGCTTGTAGAACAAGTTAATTGTGAACTTACTGCATGTACGGCTCCACTTCATCAAGGTTGGTCAACACATATAGCATGATACTGCACCACTCTTCAGGTTTCAAAGTCTTGGGGTAGATGCACTTGCGGTCCTGAGTTGTCCTCGGAAAAGGCTAAGGCTCGAGTCATTTTCGCCAGCATTGTAACGAGGGGGTGGATTATGCACGCTAGGGAGGTTTTCACCATAGTATGATGTTGTGATGTTTGACACCTCCTCCAGAATGTATGCCTCAGCCATGGAAGCCTCGATTTTGGCTTTATTTCTGCATTTCTTTCGAATGACCTTTAGGCATCTTTCGATTGTAGAGCACCAATGGAACTGCATGGGCCCCCCATTCGTGCCTCATACGGGAGGTGCAAAAATCAAATGCTGCATTGGATTGAAGAAACTGGGTGGAAAGATCTTCTCCAACTTACAGAGCAGCACAGGTGCCACTCTCTCCAAGTCTGAAATCACGGTCTGAGATAACTCCTTGGCACAAAGCTGGCGGAAGAAATAGCTCAACTCTGCAAGCACCAGCCAGACATGCTCAAGCACATAGCCTCGAACCATCGCTGGAAGAAGCCGCTCAATCCATGTGTGGAAGTCATGACTCTTCATCCCTAAGACTTGCATAGTAGATAAGTTCACTCCCTCCTCAAATTAGCTGCATACCCATCAGGGAACTTTAACATCTGGATCCATTCGAGTACTTCGATCCTTTGGGGCTTTGCCAAGACGAAATTGGCCTTAGGCCTTCTCCATGTCTTGCCGCGACTAGGAGGCTTCATCTCTTGGTTTGGCCTGTCGCATAACATTGGCAGATCCACTCTAGCCTTAATGTTGTCCTTTCACTTGTCGGGAATATCCATAGTCGTTGCCCAAAGTACCTGAAACAACCTCGATTTCCGCGAAGGGAAATCCACAGGCTCGAATTGTAATTCAACAGATTGCTTGGGACAATCCATGAAATTACCCATATCTCAGTTGACACCAGGATCCATACAACGGTAATTAAGTCTTACATAAACATTTATTACATCGCCACATTGGCGGAATCAACATTCAGAGAAGCTTAGAAGATGCGGAAACGTTTCATCCTTCACGGCCAACTTGAGTGTAGCACGTGACCCTATTCTTCGCCATCGTCTTCCTCGAAGTCGTACTCATTCTCGTCACCTGACAGCAAATTTATCAGTACGATATGTACTGGCCACGGAGCCCACCTATGCAGCATTTGCTTTGTGGAAAGTGGATGCAAGGCTATACAAGCAGACCTATAGGCTGAGGTTTTCCTATGCAGCTGTAATCAATGTTTAATTAGTCAAGTTTTATCTCCAATTACACCATCATCCCTTTTCCCATCACCACATCTCACATACCCACACCTCACTCTCATTCGACAGGCCCAACTCCCTCTCGGGCCTATCTCAGCGGCACACTACCACAACGGGTACACTGCCAGAAAAATGTCATCCAGGGGGAGAAGAGAACACTCACTACACTAGTAGAAGCTTCACAGGAAAGGTCCATAGCCAACAAGTTGGCATATGTATCGATCGATCAACCGAACACTCTACAGAGGTTTCACTACCCACAAGATTCGCCATCATAGGTGTTGCGCAAACACCTAGGCAGAATTCCGGGTGCTTGCTTGCCTAGGTCGATGCCACCCTACCACTCAGCCCTGGGATATTCTGGATCCTACACCATTATGCTGAGACTGGGAGACACAGTACCGGGCTCATCCAGTGGTACTGCGCATCTAGAACGGAACGGGAACCCATCGACCGTCTCCGCCCACCCTTATCACCTCTCAACCTAGCAGTAGTGGCACCGTCCTACCAAGTAGTCCAGCCGTCTCCCGCCCATCAGAAGCGAGTGAGTAGAAAAGGATTCCCATGAACCTGAAACTAGTCCGTCCTAGGTTTGACCAAGCAGGCATCTTCACTTAGGGGATACTCTCCCCGTGCCATCACAGCACCTCCGTCCACGGGCTTCAAACCGCCAAGGCTATCCCACCCGGAACCTCCTCAACAACTTTACCCGCCACAGGTATCTCGCTTGGGGATGCCCAGGTTGCACCCCCGGCACGACTTGCCCCATGGGCTTGTCTCACATCCCACTTGGTCGACATCAACCCTTACTACGCACCCAAGACGCACGCAGCACTCTCTCCCAGTGGTTATAATCAGTTATACACCGTCCCAATTCCACCACACAGCATATAGCAAGTAGTAAGTAGTGGAAGAGTAACAGTAAATTAAGCAGCAGCTAACCTAGCAACGGTCAGCAGGGTAAAGTCTTAACAAGGCAGGGAATTCAAATATACTATCATGCAACCAATCCATACATAATCATAAAGCAATAGCAATAATGTCGTTTGCAATGCATAAATAGGATCTAAGGATTTGGTGGGACGTGGCACCTTTGTAGTTGTCTCCTAGCTCCTAAAAGTACTCGTGGTCATCTTCCTTAGTCAGATCCTCCTCCGGCTCTGAAATCGAACACGAAATAGTCGCGTCAGCGACTCCTATAGAGTATATCAGAAAAATCCAATACAATAAAGAGCCAAATGCACACAAACATAGTCTTAGATTGTAGATCTCATTTTTCTGAGAATTTTGATATATGGTGCGCAATTTTTGGACATCGTATGAATAAGTTATGAATTTCCGAAGATTATCCTATTTTCTGAAAATGGAAAAATGGCCGATTAATCAGGGGATGGCAGCTCGGGATTGGTCCACGTGGCGCGCGGGTCTAGTAGAGCGGCATGTGGCACCTCAACAGAACACAGACCCGATGGTCGCCCACCAGGTGTTCGATGCTGGTTCCCAGAGAGTCGCCGGCGTCGGCGTAGCTCGGCGGTTGGTCGGGCGAGCTCGACGTTGGTCGGGGGGCGTCGGCGTAGCTCGGCGGTGGTCGGGCGAGCTCGACGTTGGTCGGGGGGGCGTCGGCGTAGCTCGGTGGTGGTCGGGCGAGCTCGACGTTGGTCGGGGGCGTCGGCGTAGCTCGGCGTAGCTCGGCGGTGGTCGGGGGTGGTTTGTGACCTTGGCCGACCATTCGGCGTGCCATGGCTGCCGGCGGCAAGCTGCCGCAGGGCTAAAGCTCCGGTAGGCTACGTTGCAGCCCACAGCGAGGCAATTTCTCCCCTCCGGGCCCCAATATTCATTTCTAAGGGACCCAATTTGGCTCACAGGGTCCCTTTTGGTGCTCGGCCACGGCACAGGCGCTTCTCCGGCGACGCGGGCGGCGGTGTGGTGGCCGGGGTTCGGTTTTGGCACGAACGGGTGTGGTTCCCTTCTATTGACATAGTCAGTAAGGCCCTCGGGTCGTTGGTGGCAACTTGGTGTCACAGCAGGGTCTCCTCCTGGCTTCGGCACGCGGCGGAGCTCCAGCGAGGTCACGGCGCACTTGAGCAGGGCAGACGAGGCTTCCTCTAGCGCTTAGATCCGCGTAGCTAGCTCAAGGGGTCGTGGCGGTGCTCCACGATGCTCTAACCTATACGGGTGCTAGTCGGATTGCTTGGAACGGGTGATTCGGCGTCGGAACGCGTCGGTGGCGAGCGCGCTTCGCCGAGAACGCGTCGTGCTGCGTTCTCGGTCTAGCAAAGCTTGTAGTCCGGGGGTTTCGGCCGGTCGCATGAGTGCATGGTGCAGGTGATATTCCTGAACCGGTAAAGGCTCATGCCTGCGCGTCCCGTGGCTGGAACGCCGTGGCAAAAGCAGGGTGAGGTTCGGACATGGCGTGCGGTGGCTCACCGTGATGTCAGTGAAGCTAGGATGGCGGTGCAGTGGCGAGTCGGAACCGTGCAGAGCGATCGCAGTGCCGTGCCGCTCCTTGTCCGCAGCTCGGGCTTCTCCTCCGTGCCTGGCTCCGGCGTGCTCCGCGGCGGCAGCGCTTCGGCGGCTTCTCCTCCTCTGCTCCGCCCTTCTCCCTCTCTCTCTCGGCTATGCAGTGGGGTGCGGTGGCTTGTGCCGCGGCGGCGGCGAGTGGGATGAGGGCTAGGGCTTCGGAGCTGGTCTCATTTATAGGCGAGCTTGGCAGGTTCCCATGGCGGACGGCCGCGATTGATCTCGGTAGATCATAGGGCTACGGGCGCTCGATGCTAGGGCTTTGGTTGCGGCCGCGGCGGTTCTTGGCGGGCAAGACAGCGCGACAGGCAGGGGACAAACCTGACGGAGCGTGGCGCTGTCGGCTGTGGGATCAGGGTCACGCGAATTGCGTGCACTCGTCCCCGTCGTCTCTGCGAGGAAGAAGAACAGTGGGGGGGGGGGGCGAGAGCGGCTGACAGGCGGGGCCAGGTGGTCAGCGGCTGCGGGGGAGCGGGTGAAACGGTCGCGCGCGTGTGCGCGGTGTTGGGCCGGCCCATTGCGGGAAGGCGGGGTGGAGCGCGCGCGCGGGTGAGGTGAGGACAAGAAGGCCGGTCTGGTTTGGGCTGGCTTAGCAGACCGGCTGGGCCGAATGGCTGGCCTAACTCTCTCTCCCTTTTTATTTTCTTTTTCTTTTTCTATTTTCATTTTAGTGTATATATACATATATTGCCCATTTTAAATATTGAGTAAATACAAACATAAATTGCAATAAATCCCAAATGTGATGCATAAGTTATTATTCTATGTGAATGGAATTAAAATGCAAACTATACTCCTTTATTTACCAAATTCATAATGAAACCTATATGCTTGCACAAGAAAAATGGGTTTTCACAATAAATAAATGAAAAAAATTTAATTGGTTGGGATTTTTAGGTTGTGTGGATTTTTAGGGTTGTTACAGTACCTCGGCGACATTTTCTTCAGTGTGCATGACATCAATGTTTTGTGGAAGGAGTAGGTCATCAAAGCAGGGGAGCCGAGTCAAGCCCGACTTATGAGTCCACATATGTTGCTCACCATATCCCACAAAACCACCTTTTGGATTGACAACGAGAGCTTTTATCTGTTCACGAACCTCGGAAGCAATCATCATCGGGGGTGCAGGGTCTGTCACTACAGCACCTTTCGTAAAGTTCTTCGCGTCTCGTCTGAAAACATGATCAATAGGGAGGAATTATCGATATTTGTCGAATGTCGAATACTTGCCACCCTTCTTCAGCCAAATGAACCTAAGATGGTCCTTGCATACTAGACACGGGAATTTGCCACCAGGCGCAGAATATTCCATACGCCAGGAAGTCATGGAGGGAGTAGTGGTACCAAACATACATTTTGAAGTTTTTCTTCGTAGCTCAGTTGTATGTCCATACCCCTCCCTCCCAAGCACGGACCAATTCATCAATCACAGGCTCCATGAACACACCCATATTATTCCTTGGGTCTCCAGGAATTATCAACGACAAGAATACATTCTGTCATTGAAACCATACACCGGGGGGGAGGGGAGATTGAGGGGCATAACGAACACGGGCCAACATGTGTATGGGGCAGCCATCATTCCATAAGGATTGAACCCATCTGTTGCTAGCGCAACATGTACATTACGAGCCTCTTTAGCTTTCTCATGATGAATGCCATCAAAGTGGGTCCACGCTTCACCATCGGATGCATGAAGCATCTTGTCAAGATTGTATTGTTTGCCATTTTTGTGCCATGTCATCTGTTTCGTGGTTTCCTCGTTCATGTATAGCCGTTGGAGCCTCGGTATGAACGGAAGGTGCTGTAGGACTGTCATGGGGATATCAAGCCGCCTCTTCTAGCCATCCCCAGAGTCTACCTCCAGGAACCTAGAGGACTTACACTTTGGACAGTACTTTGCTTGCGCGTGGTCTTTTCTAAATAGGGCGCACCCCTTCGGACAAGCATGTATCTGCTCATACGGCATCTTGAGTGCACAAAGGAGTTTTTGTGACTCGTACATGCTCTTTGGCAGAATGTGACCCTCTGGAAGCAGGGTGACAATAACAGTCAACATACCATTGAAGGCGTCTCAACTCAGACTATACTGAGACTTGAACGCCATTACGCGCCCAATGGAATCCAGTTGTGAAACCTTTGTGTGCTCATGAAGGGGTTTCTGTGCCAAACATAGAATATCGTAGTATGTGTTGGTATTTGTTAACACACACAGATAAATTCGCAAGCGCACGGATACCGCTGTAGCTTTCATCCGGGAGCATTCTAGAGTATCGATTTCCATGTGGAACGTGAAGTGTACTATCAAGTAACAAGGTCGCCCAAGGATAATGATAGTAATAATCTGTTTTTGGTGGGTAGAGAGGTGCTTTCTAGGCTTATACTAGATAACTAAGGATCAAGGTTACTATACTTTACTTACTTTGGAGCAACAGTACCTTTCCGATTCTTGAAAAGACTGGGAAGGGGTAATCGGGAGAAAGCTGCCAAAAAGATCTACAAACACCAACCCTAACGTGGTGGATTGCAACGGCCAGACAAAGCTGTCACCTTCTGGGGTTACCACAACTAACTGAAAGATTCGGCGTAAACTCAGGTAAACACTAGCCTAGACACCACGTCTACACTAATGATTACTACTCTAATTCAGATCTTAAGACTAGAGCACTAAATACAAGCAGAGTTCTTGTAAGTAAAATAAAGTAAAGAACTGAATTTAATTAACTAGAGAATACGAAAATGCCAATAGAAGAACCTGGATGTAGCTCATAGATGAACGATCCATCGAGGTACAAGGTCGAGGAGAGTCCCGACAGGCCGGCTTCTCCTCAGATCTCTCTGCTCTCCTCTCTCCCTATTTTTTAAGACTAGATCCTATTGAGAGGTTATCCTTTCTTTGGACACCTCTCAATTAGGGTTTACATATAATTGAATGGAATAATGATTCAAAACCCTAGGGTCTAGGGCTGCTTATATAGGCCGTAGTGTGAATCATGAGCCCTTGGATCAAACATACTTAAGCAATGGCTTAGATGGGCTCTCGCTGGCGGTGGGGATCCTTCCAGAGAAGCAGAGACTGATCCGGGAACCCTAGGGTTCGGCCGAACTAGTGGTGGGTTTGGCTGAACCCACCTGGCAGCGTCTTGCGGTCTGTTTTGGTGTGATGGTCTCTGGTGTCCTCTAGAACTTTCCTTGCGAATTTCATATCTTTTTACTCTGAACTCTAAAAATAAAAAAACTATAGGTCCGTTTCGATCGTCTCGATGAGCTCTACACAATGGTGAACTCCAATTCCTCATTTGAGATACTTTTATTTGGTGAAACCTTGCTATTCCTTGCATCTCCTACAAAACAAGTGAGAACACCAAAACTCGTGGAACTTGTTAGAATCAAACCCTATACCTATGTTGTGGATTGTTTTAAGCCCTTGATTCTTGTTTAGTTGATGATTAAAAATGAGCAATAACTACCGTCAGCAAGTTCCCCCAAGCTTACCCTTTGCTAGTCCCTAGCAAAGCTAGACTCAGCAATGGATCAAGAGTTGCTACAATGTCTTCACTCCTCAAAGGTACACATGCATTCAAATAAGAATTCTCCTTCGGATTAGAATAAATTATTCTGAATTTCAAACTTACCCATCTTACCTTCAACTATGGGGCTTCTTATCCTTCACTTGGGTCTTGAGCAATTGAAAGACAGAACGATCAAGTCAAGCACTATGTCTCAAGTTCTTTGTTCAACCATTGTTCCAGAGTTTTTGTATGTTTTCAAAATAAAACTCTGAGTTTCCATTGTATGACACTCTCAAGTCTCTCACAATGTAGTATTTGTGGATCCTCACCAAGACAATAAAAGTGTTATGCCTTTCTCTCAACCTACAACTAAAGGCTTATGTGGAGTTCATAGGTAGGGAGAAAGCTAGAGCCCACTTGCAATGCATATATTGTAAAGTCAAACAATGGATCCAAGGAGAGTTAAGTCATACAATCAAATCAAGATGTGCATGTGCGTGGATATATGGGTGTATATGGTGGCTAATCCTAATTCTGCTTTGCTCCTTGGGAACATACCTCTCTTTTTGGAACTTGAAAATTACGTTGTAGGACAAAATGGGCTATCTCTTTTCTTTTTTTCTCTTTTTTTTTCAGGCAGGCATCTGAGTGCCCATTATTTTATTCATTCGGACACTTGTCTATTTTTACCTCTCAGGCAAGTATCTTTGTACCCTTTGTTTTCTCTCATCTCACATTTTGCATAGCCACATGCCTCTTCTCTGCAACAAAACTTTTGAGAGATAGTAACAAAAACTTAGAGCTTTTATTTGGGGGTAACCTATAGGGTATTTTTGGTGTTTACTGCTAGTGTAAGAGTGAAACATTTTTTTAGGTGGATCTAGATGGGAGGCATGTTTTTTGTATTCCCAGTGTAGGAGTAGCATGTATATGTGGGTGGTGTGTACGTGATCTTGATTTTAAGAGCATGACAAACCTCTCATAAGGGTCAACAAAGCTTGACAATGCTCAATGCAAATTTAAGCAGCATATATGTAGAAGTTTTCCTATCCTAAATAACATGTATGGCTCTGGTGGGAATTCAAGCTTTGTCATACAAGGAACTCATCATGTAGCATTTTTTATGTTTTTTCAAAATTAAATCTCCAGAACTCTAGTGTCACTTGGAACAAGATAAATAGCAGCTCATACCTTCTCATATCATATCAGTCAATCACTTAGACTTAGATCAAGCATATGCTACCCACAAGTTTCAAGTTCAGAGTAAATTCTTCTATCAAAACAATCATATCCAAAACTTGGGAGAATTCATGGTTGACAACTTGGTACTTAAGAGAAATTATGACAGAGCAACTATTCATCATTTCCATTTTAAAGAGTTTACCTTCAGAGTCCATTTTATTCAGCTCCTAAAAATCAAACTTAGACACACTCTAATGACTTAGACATATCTTTATTTTGTTTTATATTTTATAACTAAAACACACTCAAAAATCGTAAAGGGGATGAGAGATAATACTTAGCTGGATACGTAGGGGATTCTCCTCCCCCAAGCTGGATGTTGACATGGTAGCTTATGATGTGCTTCAATGTCTTCCATCAATGGGAGTCGGCACGACTCTCACACTTCTCCAAAACTGTACCTGACTTTTATTCATAGACAGAAAATGGTGGAAGCAAAGAGACTCTTTTGGTGGGTGAGAAACACCACAGAGACAAAATTTTATTGATCTTAAAGAAACAAGAACAAGATTGAAATTTTTAGATTGGATCATTAAATTACAGAAATTCAATCGCGTCAATTTCTTCTAAGTTTTCAGGTTCAAGGAAAACTTTCAAACGTTGGCCATTTACCTTGAAGATATTACCTGTGTCGTCTTGTAGCGCGACCGCACCATGTGATGAGGCTTCAATCACTTTGAATGGCCCTTCCCATTTGCTTCGAAGTTTTCCATGACCAAAGAGCTTCACTCTGGAGTTGAATAGTAGAACCTTATCTCTAGGCTTGAACTCCTTGTGCTTGATTCTCTTGTCATGCCATCTTTGAGTTCTTTCTTTGTAGATCTTGGAGTTGTGATAAGCCTTCTCTCTCCGTTCTTCTAGCTCAGATATTTGCATCTAACGATTCTTGCCAACTAGATGGAGATCCATGTTCCATTTCTTGATTGCCCAATGGGCCCTGAATTCCAATTCGACAGGCAAGTGGCATGTTTTTCCATATACAAGCTGATAAGGTGACATGCCAATGGGTGTTTTATATGCTGTTAGATATGCCCATAGTGCATCATGAAGCTTGTGCTTCCATTTCTTTCCCATCTCATCCACGGTCTTTTGAAGAATGTTCTTGATTTGCTTATTTGATGTTTTAGCTTGACTGCTTGTTTGAGGATGGTATGGAATTGCAATATTGTGCTTGACTCCATATTCTGCTAGGAACTGTCTGAAGATCTTGTCGATGAAATGTGATCCTCCATCACTTATGACTAATCGGGGTGTTCCAAATCTTGGGAATATCACTTCATGGAACATCTTCTTAGCGTGCTTGGAATCAGCAGCTCAACATGGTAATGCTTCTACCCATTTGGACACATAGTCCACTGCCACCAAGATGTATTCGGTGTCTTCAGACTTTGGAAATGGTCCCATGTAGTCAATCCCCCAGACATCAAACAATTCTACTTGGAGGTTGTTCATGAGTGGCGTTGCATCCCGAGTGTTGATGTTTCCATGCTTCTAACATCTGACACATCTTCTAACAAATTCCTTTGTATCTTGATACATCGTTGACCAAAAGAATCCACTTTGCTAGATCTTAGCATGTGTACGGAATGCTCCATAATGTCCTCCATAGGGTGACGGATGACATCTGTCTATGATTTTCGTGGCTCCTTCCATTGGAACAGATCTTTGTAGCAATCCATCAGAACAAACTCGATAGAGATATGGATCATCCCATAAGTGGAAACGATTTTGGTACTTGAGTTTCCTCTTGTCCTCCCCTGGTGCAACATATCCTGCAAGCATATAATTCACAATATTCGTGTACCAAGGGTCGAAGTGTGTTACCTTGAGGAGTGTGTCGTCCCTCAGATAGTCATTAATTGGTAACTCATGTGTTTCCTTATATTGAAGCCTAGACAAGTGATCGGCTACCGAATTTTCTACTCCTTTCTTATCTCTTATTTCTATGTCAAATTCTTAGAGTAAAAGAATCCAATGGATCAACTGAGGTTTAGCATCTTTCTTAGTGAGGAGGTATTTAAGAGCAGCATGACCTGTATAAATAATTACCTTTACCCCCACTAAGTAAGATCTAAATTTGTCTATTGCAAAGACAACAGCCATCAACTCTTTTTCTATGGTAGCATAATTGAGTTGTGGCCCAGACAAGGTTTTGCTAGCATAGGATATAGAATAGTGCTTTTTATCCTTTGTTTGGCCAAGAACAACTCCTACATCAAAGTCGCTAGCATCACACATGATCTCAAAAGGCAGCGTCCAATCGGGTGGTTGGATTATTGGAGCTGAAATGAGTGCCTTCTTTAGAATTTGAAAGGCTTCATGGCACTCATTGTAAAAAATGAAAGGTGTATCTTTAGCTAGGAGGCTAGTCAGGGGTCTAGCAATTTGAGAAAAGTTTTTGATAAAATGCCTATAGAACCCTGCATGGCCTAGAAAGCTACGAATGCCCTTCACATTTGTGGGAGGGGGAAGTTGCTCAATGACTTCAATTTTTGCTTTATCCACCTCTATCACATGTTCGGACACCTTGTGTCCTAGCACTATACATTCTTGAACTATAAAATGGCATTTCTCCCACTTCAGGACTAAGTGCTTTTCTTCCCACCATTGTAAGACTTTGTCTAAATTCTCAAGACAATCATTGAAGGTTTTGCCATAGACAGTGAAGTCATCCATGAACACCTCCATGATTTTCTCAATCATGTCTGAGAAAATAGACATCATGCACCGTTGGAAAGATGCTGGAGCATTACATAATCCGAATGACATCCTTCGGTATGCGTAAGTTCTATATGGGCATGTAAAAGTGGTCTTACTCTGGTCATCAAGGTGGATTGGAATTTGGTGATATCCAGAATAACCATCAAGGAAACAAAAGGAGGAATGATTCATGAGACGTTCTAACATCTCATCAATGAATGGTAATGGAAAGTGATCCTTCTTAGTGGCCTTGTTAAGTTTTCGATAGTCAATACACATCCGCCACCTGGTGACAGTTCATTGAGGAATAAGTTCATTCTTCTCATTCCTAACAACTGTCATTCCTCCTTTCTTTGGCACAACTTGGACAGGGCTAACCCACTCACTATGAGGCACGGGGTAAATAATCCCAGCGTGCAAAAGCTTAAGGACCTCTTTCTTAACAACCTCTCGCATAGCGTTGTTAAGTCTCCGTTGTGGCTCCCTTGAAGGTTTAGCATCGCGATCAATAGGGATACGATGAGTGCAGAGAGTGGGACTAATCTCTATGAGGTCCTAGAGTGAGTAACCTATTGCGGATTTATGTTTTTCTTGAACAGTGACAAGTTTATGGGTTTCTTCTTGGGAAAGCTTGTCACTTATAATGACAAGGGTTTCTCTGTTTTTGTTCAGAAAGACATATTTTAGGCCAGAAGGAAGAGCTAAATTGAGGGTTGTAATGGCACCTCCATTTGGTCTAGTTCAATAGGTTCAGCTTGGTCCTCCTCTTCTTGGATGAAGTGTTCATCATCGAGAGTTGGTTGGGCCATGTCTTCTAAAGATGCCATTAAGACGTTCTCAATGGGGTCTTGTTCAGGCTTGGGTTCTACTATCGCGTTGTGTGAGCGTGCAAGTGAGACAACAATAGGAGAATTTCCCAGCTTTAAATTCAAGAGACCCTTATTTGGTCTTTCCTGGGAAAATGTCCCTAATGGTAAACCAACCAAAAGGGATGTGTCCGAAATATGATAGATATGAAAATCTAGACGATACTCGGAGCCTTTTATGCGTAATGAAATAGACCTCATGACCCATAACTCTCTAAAGTAACTCTTGAAGGAATTCTTAAAAGCTTATGAGATGGGATCAAGGATTCGTTGGGGCAAAGTTTTTCAGCTAAAGCCCTTGAAATGATATTTATCCCAATGGTAGGACTATAGTGAGCCTCTATGGGTGTTTCCCTAAGAGTGCAAGATAGGACATCTGATGGTGCAATGATTCGGGCTATCTCAGTGGATAACTCTGTTTCTGCCAACCATTCACGACTCATGATGGCTGAGAGAACTTTGATGTGTTCCATAAGGAAGGACTCATTTTGCGAACCATCATCATCCTCAGATGTCACAGAATGTGTCGGAGGCTTCAGTTGAAATGGAAATTTCGAGGCATTGCCAAAATCTTCAAAGTGATCTTCCTCGATTTCAAAGGGGAACATGGAAGGAGAAAGTTCATCATCTTCCAAAACATGTTGTGTTCCCATGGTGGGAGGTTCTTCGACAACCAAATCATCAGAACAATTTGAAGGGATTTCGCATCCAATTGCGTGTAACTCCTCCTGTTGGTCGGGGCTTGACTCCACTTCTTTTTCTTCTTCAGGAAACTCGTCAAAGATGCCAGTGTAAGGGGTGTTTTCAAGGATTTTCTCAAGAATGGATTTTCCCTCATTAATGGTTTTATGTGAGAACGATCCTCCGGAAGATATGTCGAGATGCAGAGCAACTTCCTTGCTAAGGCCAAGATGAAAGTGGTATAAAAGAACGTGGTCTGGCAAGGAAAGGTTTGGACTAGAGTTAATAAGGCTCATGAACCTAGCCCATGCTGCTCCTAATGTCTCCTTCTCTTTTTGTTGAAAGGTAAGAACTTCTATTCCAAGGGCAGCGATTCGAGAAAGTGGGAAGAAAGCAAGACAAAATTTATCTCGAAGTTCATCCCAATTTCCACCTATGCCTCCTATGGTATGAGCATACCACTGTTTTGCTCTACCCAAAAGGAAGAACGGAAACAACTTCCATTTAATGGTCTCTTGTGTCATGCTAGCAATAGACAGGCATGAACACAATTGCTCAAATTCCATAAGGTGGGTGTAAGGATTTTCATCTTCTAGCCCAGAGAAGGATTGCTCCCGAACCATGGCTATAAGGCCAGGATGAAGTTCATAGCCAGAAGTTGTGGAAGTTGTGATTGGCTTTGATGACTGTGGTGGCTCTAAGAACTCGCACTTTGGAGCGGAGTATTCATGAATAGGAGTGGAATCCATATGGTAAGGTGTGGTAAAAGGTAAAAATGATAAATAGACAATTGGTTCTCAACTAGCACAGCTACCATTCCCCAGCAACGGCGCCAGAAAGCTTGTTGTTATTTGTTAACGCACATAGATATATCCGCAAGCGCACGGATACCGCTGTAGCTTTCACCCGGGAGTATTCAAGAGTATCGATTTCCATGGGGAACGTGAAGTGTACTAGCAAATAACAAGGTCACCCAAGGATAATGATAGTAATAATCTGTTTTTGGTGGGTAGAGAGGGGCTTTCTAGGCTTATACTAGATAACTAAGGATCAGGGTTACTATACTTTACTTACTTTGGAGCAACACTACCTTTCTGATTCTTGAAAAGACTGGGAAGGGGTAATCGGGAGAAGGCTGCCAAAAAGCTCTATGAACACCAACCCTAACGTGGTGGATTGCAATGGCCTAACAGAGCTGTCACCTCTAGGGCTACCACAACTAACCGGAAGATTAGCCATAAACTCAGGTAAACACTAGCCTAGACACCACGTCTACACTAATGATTACTACTCTAATCCAGATCTTAAGACTAGAGCACTCAATACAAGTGGATCTCTTGTAAGTAAAATAAAGTAAAGGACTGAATTTAATTAACTAGAGAATATGAAAATGCCAATAGAAGAACCTGGACGTACCTCATGATGAACGATCCGTCAGGTACAAGGTCAAGGAGAGTCCCGACAGGCCGTCTTCTCCTCAGATCTCTCTCCTCTTCTCTCTCCCTATTTTCTAAGACTAGATCCAATTGAGAGGTTATCCCTTCTTGGGACACCTCTCAATTAGAGTTTACAGATGATTGAGTGGAATAATGATTGAAAACCCTAGGGTCTGTGGCTGCTTATATAGGCTGGAGCGTGAATCATCAACCCTTGGATCAAATTGACTTAAGCAACGGCTTAGATGGGCTCTCCATGGCGGTAGGGATCCTTTCAGAGATGCCGAGACTGATCTGGGAACCCTAGGGTTCGGCCGAACTGGTGGTGGGTTTGGCCGAACCCACTTGGTAGCGTCTCGCGGTCTGCTTTGGCGTGGTTGTTTCTAGTGTCCTCTAGAACCTTCCTTGCGAATTTCATATCTTTTTACTCTGAACTCCAAAAATAGCAAACTATAGGTCCATTTCGATCGTCTCAACGAGCTCTACGCAATGGTGAACTCCAATTCCTTATTTGAGATACTTTTATTTGGTGAAACCTTGCTATTCCTTGCATCTCCTACAAAACAAGTGAGAACACCAAAACTCGTGGAACTTGTTAGAATCAAACCCTATACCTATGTTGTGGATTGTTTTAAGCCCTTGATTCTTGTTTAGTTGATGGTTAAAAATGAGCAATAACTAAAGTCAACAGTACGCCTTTGCGGTTGGCTCTGGAGCCCCCTCCGAACTTCCTTCAGCGAACTGTGCCTCGTGATAGTCATCTAACATGTCTACTACCCTGGCATCAGCATCAAAATCCTCAACACGTGCTCTTACCAGCTCCTCCCTCATACGATGGCCTTCACCATGGTAGACCCACCAGGTATAGTCTACTGTAAATCCATGTTTGCAAAGATGTTGCCCCATGACCTCCTTTGCTTGCCTCTTCTTGTTTGCACATTTGCTACAGGGACACCAACTTTTACTCGCTCCTTTAGCAGCATCGCCAAATGCCCGCTCCAAGAAAGCATTGGTCTTGTCGATCCATTCATCGATGCATTGACCCTGACTTGAGCGGCCCGTGTACTCACGGTCATCCATCCTCTAACATATATATCAGCGACTAATATAACCATCACTTGCATATACACAATGTTCCTATTATCTAATAGGTGATGATAGGTCCTAATCTCACCCGCGGGTGTTGACATAAATTAACTTGACACTTGGATGAGCTAACTAGTCACTTGAACTCTTAACCTCTATCTCTTAGAATAACTAAGTTGTCATTCCTAACATGAATCTAAAAGATCTTATGGAATTCTACATAGCAAGTGACTGAAATAATATAACAATATGATCACTTAGGTATCCGCAAGCGCACAGATAATGTATATCATTGTAGCATTTTACCCTAGAATATTCCTGGGTTGTCGATTTATATTTTACCACTGGAAAGGGACTGGCATGAGTAGAAAATAGATAGATCTCATATGCACATGGAATGGAGAAATGACCATGTACGCTCAATTTACTCGTAACAGGGTTAAATCATAGGATAGATAATAATAAATGATAAAGGTAAATGATCAATTCATATATGAAATAATGTAGTTCACTTAGAGCACTCCCTATCTAGGCAATAGCATGGATTAGACAGAAGTACAAGAATATTCCTAAGCTATTCTATCAAAGTCATACTTAGATTAGTGCAATTATACTACCAATCATGGTGAGAATACTTCATACCTTCACATAATGGAAAATTACTAAGGAAGATCAAGAACAGAGCAAGCCTTCTATAGTAATAATACGTTCCTACTATCCCTATATTCGAGGAGCGAACTACAAAGGACTCATTGGGAGTATCACTTCCGCGATCTATCACATGACCTGGAATATAGGGTGCATTCGCAGACAAATAACATCGAAGCACCATGCTTACATGCCATCGGTCACTCACCCATGACGTCAAAGAGTGAGCGCTATACGATCTTATGTATAAATGTAAAGACATCCTAACTATGCTAAGTATATAATTTAGGCAAGCAATGAATAGCGCAATTAAGAACATAATCAATATAGAGCAATGTCAATGTATCAAGCAAAGTAATTACAGAAAGATACAAGAGAACTTACAAGAGCTCCGGTGAAGCCTCGCTCCCAACACGATCCGGAATCCAAGCGAAGCTTGCCTTCTTCTACTTCTAAACCTATGTAGCTATGCTCTAGATGGTGGAGCTCTAATGAACTAGGGTTTCTGGTTCTGAGAACTTGATCAAATAACTAACTATCAATTGGACTTATGAAACCCTAGGGTCTGGGGCTGCTTATATAGGCCGAAGCGATGAATCTCAGCCCTCGGATCAAACCGACCTTGAGCAACAGACCATATGCATCCTTAAAGGCGGTGGAGAACCGACGTTGAAGCGGGAGGCCGACAGGTGGGGCCAGGGTTTGGCCAAACCTATCTCACTGCTAAACGGGCCCTGCTTTCACAGGTGAGTCTCTGGTGTTCTCTAGAATATTCTTGATGCGGAGTCCACGTGGAATTTGATATATTTGTATGACATGTGGGTCCTCCTTTGGTTCTTCTCCTGTTTACTCCTTGAAAAACACAGATTCACCAAAACTTGTGGAATTCTATTAGTAGAGCCCCTATTCTATGTTGTTGATTGCCTTTATACCCTTTTTCTATTCTGTTGACATATAAAATCATACAATAACTACCGTCAACAAGCTCCCCCGAGCTTAACCTTTGCTAGTCCCTTAGCAAAGCCTATCTCATAGAATTTGTTTTTAGTTACCCCTTTTTGATATCTGTGTGATCAAACAAAAACTTCCAAAGGATTAGAGTAAACAATTCTGACCTTCAGACTTACCTTTATTACCTTTAACTATGGAGCTTAAGGCCTTTTCTTGAGTCTTGGGTAATTGAACGATAGAATGTCTAAGTTAAGCACTATCGCTCAAGCTCTTTTGCGCAACTCTTATTCTGCAGTTTTTGCAAGTTTTCAAAAATAAAGCTTAGAGATTCCATTGTATGATCCTCTCAGGTCTCTCAATATGTGGTATTTGTGGATCCTCACCAAGACCGTATGATGTGTGCCCTCTCTCTCTTACCCTATTACTAATGGCTTTACGTGGAGCTCATGGGTAAGGAGACAGCTCATACATACTTGCAGTGCATATATTGTAAAGTCAAACAATGGATCCAGAGAAACAAGTCATACAATCAAATCAAGATATGCATGTGTGTGGATATGTGGTGGTAGGTGGATATATGGTGGCTAACCTAATTCTACTTTTGCTCCTTGAAAACATACCTCTCTCTCTTGAGGAACTTTGAATTTTTGCGTTGTAGGACAACATGGGCTATCTCTTTTTCTTTTCTTTTCTTCTCTTTCCCTTTTCTTTTCAGGCGGGCATCTATGTAGCCATTGTTTTATTCATTTGGACACTTGTCCATTTTTGCCTCTCAGGCGGGCATCTTTGTACCCATTGTTTTCTCTCATCTGACATTTTGCATGGCCACATGCCTCTTCTCTGTAACAAAGCTTTTGAGAGATAGTAAGAAGAACATGGAGCTTTTATTTTGGGGGTAACCTAAGGGCAATTTTTTTTGGATATCTTACTCCCAGTGTAGGAGTGAAACATTTTGGGTGGATCAAGATGGAATGGGTTGACTATGTGTACTCCTAGTGCAGGAGCAGTAGGTGTATGTTGTGTGTACGTGATCTTGACTTCAAAAGCATGACAAGTTTCTAAGGTATCAACAAAGCTTGACAACACTCAATGCAAAGCAAGTAACATATAAATGTGTGTTTTCCTAGTTTAGCATATATAGCTGTGGTGGGAATTTAAGCTCTGTCATGTAGGAACTCATCATGTGGTTTTAATGATTTTCAAAATAAGTCTCCAGAACTCAAGTATCACTAGGAACAAGATAAATAGCAACTCAAACTTTCCATATCATATCCCTCAATCACCTAGACTTAGATCAAGCATTTGCTACCCACAAGTTTAAGGTTCAAAGTAAATCTTTTAGTTAAAACAGTTGTGGCTAAAACTTGGGATAATTTAAGTTTGAAGACTAGGTACTCAAAAAGGGATTATGGTGAAGTGCTACTTATCAATTCTATGCATAGTTTCCATCTATATGAGCAAAACTTTTGTAAGCACTCTCACTTTCTGTTTTATTTATTTTATTTCAAACCTAGGAAACACACTAAACTAAACTAAGTAAATCTTTATTTGGTTTTAATTTTATTTCACTAGCTAACACACTCAAAAAGCAATATAGAACAGTGATAGGATGGGAAGCTTATACTTAGCTGGATTGAGTAGAGGATGCTCTCCCCCAAGCTGAATGGTGACATAGTTGCAATGTTGAAATCCTTCTTAGAGCAGGTGTGTCCCAGCGGCATGTAGATGCCAGGTTGGACTAACTCTTGATCATCTGCAAAACTCAATTGCCAATAGAAATACCAATTCTCATGGAGGGGGTTAGGTTAGTACCTCACCATGGTTAGTGATTAATGTCGGTTTTAATTCCAGCCGAAAGCTCCCTTAATGGGTGGACCTTCATGTGTCCACATATTTTTGGTATTTTTCATAAAGGTGTGGACCTTCATGTGCCCACATATTTTTGCTATTTTTATTTTTATGAATGCGAAAATTAGATATGATGCAATAACCTATTCTAGATGCATGCAATTTATTTTTGTGCCACCACAGTGAATAGTCTTGTGAGATATGCCATGAGATCAGTCACGTGTGGCTTAGAGTTTTTTCCAATGCAATAACTAAATACTTTTATTTTTCTTTTCTAATGCAAATGCAGAAAAGTAAATATGCAACTACCTAGACTAATATGCTAAAGAGAAATTATGCAATGCTGAAAAGGCAATATGGATATATACCAAGTTACCTTTTGGTGAAGGCTCGGTGGTTTAAAGTCCTCCGAACCGGACTTCTTGTCTTGTTCATTCATCGCTTGGTGCATCGTCGGGTTGAGATGGTCACCCTGGTTGCACCTCTGATGATGAGGTGGACGGTGAAGTTGATGTTGATGTTGATGTTGAGGTTGGGGACTCATCCTTCGCAATCTCTTCTTTCTCACCCTTCTTCTCTTCTGATGTAGGAGTCTCGTCACTTCTTACAACTTATCCTTCATAATCCACCCAACCATCCTTGGGTGGTTGGTTCTTCTGGGGTTGGGATGAACGGCGTCTCCTCCTTGATCTATTCTTCTTCGGCGGCTCATAAGTTGTATAACTGTTGAAATAGCAGCGTACCTTCTCTATGGGGAATTGGAAGTGGACCTCTGCTGATCTCATGTAGATGATTGCTCATGTGGTGTTGAGGAATGGTCTTCCCAGTACTATCGGTGGATCATACTCTTCCTCTCCTATGTCCAGGACCAAGAACTCAGTGGGGACATAGTGATATTGAATCTTTACCATGACATCCTTTGCAATCCCCTCTAGAAATCTGAACATCTGGTCCGCCATCTGTAGCTGCGTGTAGGTGGGCTACAAGAGTGTCTTGCCAAATAAGAATTCATAAGTTACCTTGACTATTATGTTGACACTAGATCCAGTGTCGCAAAAGGTCTTGTGGAAGATTCTTCGATTGATTGTCCACTCAATTGTCGGTACGCCTGGATCTTCTAGCTTAGGCAGGTTGTTGGCATTTCTTAACGTCGTTACAAAAGATAGACTAAAAGTCCATCCCCGGCAACGGCGCCAGAAATGCTTGTTGGCATTTCTTAATGTCGTTACAAAAGATAGACTAAAAGTCCATCCCCGACAACGGCGCTAGAAATGCTTGTTGGCGTTTCTTAGCATTACTACTAAAGATAGACTAAAGGTCTGTCCTTAATAATAATACTTAGAAACATAAATTGACATTCCCAACCACCATTACTTCAGAAAGGTAATCCTTGGCTCTTAGTGGCGCCGGCCTAGGTAATGTAGTCTGGTAGTTAGAAGTGCCCGATTGGCCTTCCTAACCGTCATTACTTACGATATGCAAAACTGTGGCACGATGCCGTAGGGTGCAACAAGAATTACAATCCTTAATTAACGGTACTTAGGTACGCCAATCGATAGCTCAGTAAGGAATAAGATTACTCTGCAAGTGCACAGAACTATCATTGTAGCATTTCAACCCGTGAGTATTCAAGGGTGTCGTATTTATAATTTCCCGTAGGAAGGCAACATGCTTCAAGCATGGTGTAAACATGATCACTTATTGAGTGCAATGGTAGGCATAGAGTAAACAGGAATAAGATATGATTTCAAGATAGTGGACACACATATGGATCAACCTCAAGGATAAAAGGAAAATAAAGAATAAAAGAATATATCTAACTGAGCAGGCATTGGTCATATATAATTATGCAAAGAACTGTTAGCAAATCATCTAATTAGTAGTTCTAGTATCAGGACTAAGTCTGGGGTGATACGGAGATCCCCGCAGCTGGTCTGCCAGCCGATAGAGACTTTTCGAACTCCTACTCAATATCCGAACATGGGGGAATGCTAGGGATGGACAGGGCTGTCACCACCTGTCCACCTACCCCTCTGCCCGTGGGATACCGACATATCCGCCGATCTCCGCATACCCAAGCTCCATGCTTGCATACTTGGAAACAACTCCTAACCCCCGCGGACCACAACCCTTCGGATTGACAGGCTAGGTTAAGAGCAACCATGACAGCACGACGAACCATCACCTCATTCCTAGTTCTTCCTCTATTCATACTAATTTGATGAACAATGAAGAACGATGATGAACAAGTCAAGAACATGATACATAAACTATATTCCGGCTCATGTACTATGGTCATAGCAAGATCATAACTAGACTCTAGTTCATATGCATAATCATATAAGTATGATAAGAACTTGCTCATGGAAGAAGACCGAATTGTATTCATACCAAGATGATCCTTTTCTTCCAAGGAGACAAGCTCTCCTTGATAGCTCTTGCCTTGCTCACAAGCTACTAATACTACTCTAAAGATACAAGTGAGAAGTGTGAGGTAGATGACTCCAAAATGATGTGTGTATTGAAGGGGATGGAGCATCCTCTATTTATATTGAGACTATGACGGTTTGGGCATTCTAAACATGGAAGTAGGTGAAACCGCCATCAGCAAACCGCCATCAGCACCGCCTCCGAAGATGGGCCCGGGTGGCCCTACCAGGGGGGCGGTCGCCCCTGGGGGCGGTCGGTCCCTGGGATGCACCAATTGGCCACCGCCTTCAGGTGGTCGGTTACTCCCTGGGCCTGGGTCTCCCCCGTGGTTACGGATGGATCCAATTACGCCTTGAGGGTGGGCTTCTTTAGTATTCTTTGTTTGCGCATTTGTCGGATTCGTCATTTGACTTTGCGCTTTCTCCATGTTGATGTGTATTTCCATTTGTTATGCCATAAAACCTGTAAAACATGAATGCTAGGGGTACAAGTGGAACTTGTTAGTAGTAAAGGCATATGTGCTAGAATATGATTGTTAATCCTCTTTTTAGTCTAAGTTGGTGGTATAAAATTTATCCATAAGGACCACCAACACAGGTGTGGTGATGCAATGAGGTGGTCATTCTCGGCACGAACTGAGTTGATCATCCTCACTGCTTCAGTGTCTGTCTGCTTAGCCTTGCTCTTCCTTCTAGTTGTCTTCTTCTGTGTTGACTTGTCCTCGTAGATGTACGGTGTCTGCGGATGGGCAGGAGTTTGTAATGTCTTGTTCTTAAAAGTGAATATCTCCTTCTTACCCTTGATAGTGAAATAGAGCTTGGCACTGTCGGCGTAGATGATAGCCTTAGCAGTGCTCAGGAATGGTCGTCTCAAGATGATGGGCCATTTCTCATCTCCTCCTGTCTCAACTACCACAAAGTCTGTAGGTACATACGATTGTCCAACTCGTACACAAATATCTTCAAGGATGCCCTTCGGGTAGCAGAGTGACTGGTCTACAAGCTGCAAACACATAGTTGTGTGTAGTAGTGCATCGCCATGGATTTTCTCATAGATTACCTTAGGCATGATGTTGACACTTGCACCGAAGTCACATATTGCTTCGTCGAAGATGCCTTGACCAATGGCTATTGGTATGATGGGTCTTCCTGAATCTCCCTTCTTCTCTGGCATAGAGTCATCTTTCCATCCTCCAGTCTGCTTATTTGTGTGGTACCAACTCGCATTGAATATGACCACCAGATTTAAAGTTTCTAGTTCTTCAGGCTGGCCTGGAATCTTTACTTCATTGGCCGGAGGAACATGAAATGACCTTAATCACGATGGGAAATCCACAGGCACGAGTTGTAATTAAATAGATTGTGTTGATCAATCCATAAAATTACCCAAATCTCAGTTGATACCAGGATCCATACAACGATTACATAACAGAGTTTACACAAATTATTTCATTGCCACACTGGCGGAATAGATCAAATAGAGAAGCTTGAAGATGCGGAAGCGTTTCATCCTTCACAGCCAACTTGAGTGTAGCACACGACCCTACTCTTCCCAATCGTCTCCATCGAAGTCGTACTCTTTCTCGTCACATGACAGCAAATTATCAGTACGATTTGTACTGGCCACGGAGCCCACCTATGATTGCAATTGCTTTGTGGAAAGTGGATGCAAGGTTATACAAGTAGACCTATAGGCTGGGGTTTCCTATGCAAGTGTAATCAATATTTTAATAGTCAAGTTTTATCTCATTCATCTCTATCCATTTACCCAATCCATTCCATTCCCATCTCATACACCACATCTCACACACACCTCGCACTCATTCGGCAGGCCCAACTCCCTCTCGGGCCTGTCTCAGCAGCTCACTGCCACAACGAGCACACTGCCGGAATGCATCATCCTGAGGAAGAAAAGAATATAACACTCCCGATATAGTGAAGCAGGACTCAGAAAAGGTCCATAGCCGACGTATCGGCATATGTATCGATCGATCAACCATACACTCTGCAAAGGTTTTACCGCTCATAAGATTAGCCATCATAGATGTTGCGCGTACATCTAGGCAGAATTCCGGTGCTTGCTTGCCTAGGACGATGCCACTCTACCACTTAGCCCTGGGACATTCAGGGTCCAACACCGTCACGCTAAGACTGGGAGACGCAGTACCGGGCCCAATCAGTGGTACTGCGCATCTAGAACGGTACGGGAACCCATCGATCGTCACCGCCCACCCTTATCACCTCTCAACCTAGCAGTAGTGGCACTGTCCTACTAAGTAGTCCAGCCGTTCCCCGCCCACCGAAGACGAATGAGCAGTAAGGATTCCCGAAGTTCCCGGTGGCTAGAAAGTTGACTAATTGACCAAGCAGGCTCTCACCAACTCTGGGGATACTCTCCCCGTGCCATCACAGCACCTCCATTCACGGGGTTTCTAACCACATAGGCTATCCATCCCGGAATCACCTCATCCACCATTACCCGCCACAGGTATCTCTCGTGGGAATACCCAGGTTACACCCCGGCAAGACTTGCTTTCCTAGCTCATCGTGTATAGCCCATTTGGTTGACTCGACCCTTTCCACGCACCCGAGACACACGCAGCACACTCCCCCAGTGGTTATGTTCCGGTTCTTATAAACCGTTTCCAATTTCACCATATAATTATAACAAACAACCGGTAGAGGAGGAGCAAACATCGAACAGCAGCATCTATCCTATCAGCGGACAGCAGGTTGGGTGTTTAAGAAGGCAGGGTAAACAATAATTCTAGCATGCAACCTAGGCAGTTATATCATATGATCATAAAGCAATAGCAAGAATGATATTAGCAATGCGTAATAGGAACTAAGGATTTGGTGGGACGTGGCACCTTCGTTGTCGTCCCCTAGCCCCTAAAGGTACTCATGGTCATCCTCCTCAGTCTGATTCTCCTCCGGCTCTAAAAACAGAATCGAAATAGTCACGTTAGCGACTCCTATATGTCATTCAGAAAAACCAGCAAAATTAGAAGATACAAATGCATTAAAACATAGGCTCAGGTTGTAGAGCTCATTTTTCTGAGAATTTTGATATGTGGTGCGCAATTTTTGGACATCGTATGAATAAGTTACGAATTTCTGAAGTTTATCCTATTTTCTGAAAAAGAAAAAGGGCTAATTAACCAGGGGTGACATGTGGCGGCTTGTGATTGGTTGAGTTACTGTCCATGTTGACCAAGTCAATGGCTCAGCTGGCGGTGGGTCTGCTGACGTTAGCATGATGTCACTACTAATGTCAGCGTTGACCGAGTCAACGGTTTTCCGACTGGTGGGGTCACCTGACGTCACGGTGACGTAACCAACCCGGACACGTGTCGGCTACTAGTTGCGCCACTTGGCTGCCTCTGCCCGCATGGGGGTTGGTCTATGGCGCACCCGGTGCATGGTGCACGTGCAGAGGTGGTCCCGTGAAACACAGACTCGGTTCATGGTGGACCGAGTGCACCGCGCTACCCTTCTTTATGGTTTATGGTGGACCGGGCCCATGCTTGTGTTGCTGCGGGGTGGCGTGCACCCGTGCTGACGACCGGGCTTACGTCAGCACCCGCCAGGTGCTTGACACGGGTTCTCAGTGGGTCGCCGGCGGTGATGTGGCACAGCGGTGGTCCGGCGAGCTCGATGGTGGTCGGAGATGGTTCATACAGCCATCTGACGGACTTGTGGGGTGATCGTGGAACTAAAAGGGGCGGCTTGTGCTCTCGGTTACGGGTTCATGGTGTTATTGTGGCCGGCAGTGATGTCACCGCCGGGCAGATGCTCCGGCGAGGCGCGATTGGATTAATGGAAGGGGGAATTCGCTCCTCCGATCCCCGGTGAAAGGAATCCGGCCTCTAATTTGAGTTAACGGGGCTCCAAGATGTTCGTTCACGACGGCGGCGCTACTCCGGCGGTGGCGGACAATGGCGAGGTGGCTGCGGTCATGATTTGGCATGGTTGAGTGCGGCTCCTCTCAATTGGTGTTATGCTAACCCTCCTTGGAACGACGATGACGAGATAGCGTTGCTGTAGAGCCTTCTCCTTGGCGATATCCGGTGGTGGTGCTCCGACGAAGCCACGGCGCATGTGAATAGGGCGAACGGGGCTTCCTCCAGCACTTGAAGCTACGCAGTTGGCAAGTGGTGTAGCTCCACGTCTATCTATCCTACCCGAAGACGGTCGGAGTCGTCCGGAACGCGCACAGCACGGTGGCGCTCCAGCGAACTCGGCATGGGTGAGGCCGATTGAGCTCGGGTCTTCCTCCCTTGGGTCAGTGGCTCGGTCTAGTGGAGGCATGATGTGGCGGAGCTTCCCGGTCAGTCGGTAGGGTGGACGGTGGTTGCTGCGGGTGGGAACGCCAGCGTGGCAGCGGTGCTCTGCGAGTCGGGTCACGATGGCGGTGCTCGTCTTGTCCGTTCCCAATATTAGAGGCTTCGTAGTCCTTTTGGCTGGGTTAGGCATGTGCGGGTGTGGTGCAGAAGTGTTCCGGAGCCGGTAGTGGCTTGGGCCTATGCGTCCCATGGGCAAAACGCCATGGCAGTAAGCACAGCAAGGTTGGACAGGGGGCTCTGGTCAGCTTACCGTGGTGTCGGGGAAGATTGGCTAGCGATGCAGTGGAGGGTCGAAGCCATGCCAGTGGTTCACTGTGCCGTGCCGATCTGCGCCGAAGGCATCGGCTCAGTCCTCCGGCCCTGCTCTGGCGTGCTCCACGGTGGCAGCGCTCCGGCGGCGCTCCCCTCCTCCGGCGGTGCTCTACCTCGCGCGTCCCTTGTGCGGTGCTGGCGTTGTGGAGCCGCAGCGATGGCGGCGGGGTGTGGAATGGGGCTAGGGCTTCAGGACGAGCCCCTTTTAAAGGCGGCCGCGGCACGGTGAGCGGCGGACGGTGATGGATTGTGGTGGGGGTACGTGGAAGCCATCGGTGCGCCTGTGCTAGGGTTCCTGGAGTGCTCAGGAGGCCTCCTTGTTGTTTAGGCGATGGGGGACACGCAGGGGACAAGCCCGGGGAACAGAAAGGGCCGTGGTCATGCAATTCGCGTGACCCTGCCGGCCGTCGCCTTGGAGAAAAAGAAGAGGGGAAAGGGGGTGGCGAGGCTGACATGCGGGACCGGCTGGTCAGCGGCAGCGGGTGGAATGATCGGCCGGGGCAGCGCGCATGCCCTTGGGACTGGGCCGCGACTTGGGCCGGCCTAGCTCGGTTGCGCGCGATAGAGAAGGGAGAGCGGCCGGTTCGGGCTGGTTGGGCTAAGGCGGCAAGCTGGCTTGGGCTGGATTGCTCTCTTCTATTACCCTCATTCCATTTCTCTTTTATTTACTTAATTGCTCATATACTTGCACACATGTTTAAGTATACACTTCCACAATAAGCAAGATTACTTAAGTCAAGCATAAGATATCAATAAAATCCACGAATGCAAACATGGACTAGCAAACTTAATTTGGTGGAATTAGAGTGTAAGTAACATACATATTATTCCCAGATTTTAATTCCTACATGCATGCACAAAGAAAAATGGGTTTTGGAATAATAAAAGGAAAAATTTTAATTGGTTTGTATTTTTAGTGTTTGAATTTTTGGGGTTGTTACAGTCCTCCCCCTCATTAGGATCTATGCCTCGAGATTTAGAGATGACGTACCCATCGAAGAGATAGGGAAACATGATCCGAAAGGTCAGATTCTTTTTCCCAAGTTGCTTCTCGTTCTATGTGATTGCTCCACCGTACCTTGCACGTCGGAATGGTCTTGCTTCGAGTCTCCTTTGTGTCCCGTGCCAAGATCTTGATCGGATGTTCTTTGTATTCAAGTGTATCTTGCAGATCTAGCGCATCTGTGGGGACTTGTTCCTCGGGAAGCTTCAAACACTTCTGCAGCTGTGAGACATGAAACACGGGGTGTACCCCTGATAGTTCTTCTGGTAATTCTAACTTGTAGGCAAGCTTCCCAATCCTTTTGCAAATCCTGTACGGCCCAACATATCTTGGGGCTAGTTTCCCTTTCACATGAAATCTGATAGTGCCACGGAGTGGGGATACCTTGAGGCACACGTAATCCCCAACCTTGAACTCTAGTTCTCTCCGCCTCTTGTCTGCGTAGCTCTTCTGCCTGCTCTGGGCTATCTTCAAGTTCTCTCTGACTTGTGCAACTCCTGCTTCTGCTTCCACAATCTTAGCGGGTCCAAAGGATGCTCTCTCCCCTGGTTCTGACCACATCAATGGTGTCCTGCATGGTCTCCCATATAGGGCTTCAAATGGCGACATCTTAAGACTTGCCTGATAGCTGTTGTTGTACGAGAACTCAGCGTGGGGTAGGCGGTTTTCCCAATTCGTCTCGTATTTTAGCACACAAGCGCGGAGCATATCTTTGAGAATCTGATTTACTCTTTCTATTTGTCTGTCGGTTTGTGGGTGATAAGCTGTACTGTAATCAAGCTTGGTTCCGATAAACTGGGACATAAACTGTGAGCCTCGGTCGGAAATAATGCTAGCAGGGGCACCATGTAGTTTCAGAATGTTGGACATGTGCAGGTCCGCCAGTTTTTCAGCCTCATACCTAATGTGAATAGGAATAAAGTGAGCAACTTTGGTTAGGCGATCAACAATTACCCAGATGGAGTTATGGTGCTTTGGGGTCAGGGGTAGCCTAACTATGAAGTCCATGGAGATACACTCCCAGTTCCATTCTGGCAGCTCCACAGGTTGTAGCAAGCCTGCTGGTCTCTGATGTTCGGCTTTAGTTCTACTACAAGTATCACATCGAGCTACATGCCCTGCATTGTCTGCCTTCATATTCTTCCACCAGAAATGCTTCCTCAGATCGTGGTACATCTTGGTTGACCTGGGTGAATACAGTACTTGGAGTCATGCCCTTCTGACAGGATCTCTTCCCGTAATGCCGAATCTATCGGCACACAGATTCTGTCTTTGTACCAAACTATTCCCTGCTCATCTTCTCGGTACTCGGGGCCTCTCCCCAGCTTCATCAGCCCCCGGATGTAATCTATCTCTGGACAGTTCCTTTGTGCTGCTTGAATCAGAGAGGTAAGATTGTACTCGACGCGAAGTTCATTTAGCATACCATGTCAAACTCCTTCTTAAGCTCGAGCGGCATAGACTTGGTGATAAGGTATGGCAGTAGCTCTTACGACTAAGAGCATCCGCAACTACATTCGCTTTCCCCGGATGGTAGCGAATCTCCAGGTCATAATCTTTGATGAGTTCCAACCATCTGTGCTGTCTCATGTTCAGATCTTCTTGAGTGAAGAAGTACTTCAGGCTCTTGTGATCAGTGTAGATATCACACTAGTTGCTTATTAGATAGTGCCTCCAGATCTTGAGTGCATGTACCACGGCTGCAAGTTCCAGGTCATGAGTCGGGTATCTCTTCTCATGTTCTTTCAACTATCTCGAGGCATATGATATCACCCTTCCTTCTTGCATTAGTACGCAGCCCAAACCTTGCCAAGAGGCGTCACAATATTCCACAAAGTCTTTGTGGATATCAGGTAGGGCCAATACGGGGGTAGTGGTGAGTTTCTGCTTCAAAGTCTGGAAACTCTGCTCGCACTCAGGAGTCCATACAAACTCATTGGCTTTCTTTAACAGATTGGTCATAGGTCATGCGATTCTGGAGAAATTCTCGATGAACCTGCGATAATAACCAGCAAGTCCCATAAAGCTTCTGATTTCTGACACATTGCGGGGTTGTTCTCACTCTTTCACAGCTTCAATCTTGGCTGGGTCTACTGCAACTCCTTCGGCTGACAGCACGTGGCCTAGGAAAGCAACTTCCTCTAACCAGAACTCGCATTTGCTGAACTTGGCGTATAGCAGATGGTGAGATAACCTCTCCAACACAATCCTGAGATGTAGCTCATGCTCCTCTTTAGTAGCCAAGTAAATCAGTATGTCATCAATAAATACCACCACAAACTTGTCTAGCTCATTCATAAAGACCTTGTTCATAAAGTTCATGAAATAGGCTGGGGCGTTAGTAAGTCCGAATGAGACTACTGTGCATTTGTACTACACATATCTAGTGACAAACGCAGTCTTCGGAATATCCTCTTCCCTGATCTTCATCTGATGGTATCCTGATCGTAGGTCAATCTTCGAAAAGTACTTGGCATTTCGCAACTGATCCAACAGGTCATCAATGCGGGGCAGCGGGTACTTATTCTTAATCGTGACTGCATTCAAATTCCGATAATCAATGCACATCCTCATCGAGCCATCCTTCTTCTTGACAAACAAGATGGGAGATCCCCAGGGCGAGGCACTTGGCCTGATATAGCCCTTCTCCAACAGTTCCCCTAGCTGCATTTTAAGTTCCCTCAACTCATCTGCTGACATCCGATACGGTCTCTTGGCAATTGGTGCAGTCTCTGGCATTAGATTGATAACAAATTCTACATCCCTGTCTGGCGGCATGCCTAGCAGTTCTTCTAGAAATACATCAGCGTAATCTCTAACCACAGGTACATCATCCACTGACAAAGCCTTCTTGTCTCCTTTAGTCTCTAGGGCACATAGGAGGGCTTGGATTCTTTCAGTTTGGGGTATGCATCGGACAGCTTATCCAGAGGGATGGGTTAGTTGGACATATCTGGGTGAGTAGGATATCACTCCACGGTGTTTGGTTAGCCAGTCCATACCTAGGATGACATCTAGGCTGTTGGAGGGTAGTAAGGTGAGGTTGGCTTGGAAGTTTAGACCTTCGATTGTGATTCTCACTCCCTTACATATGTGGATGCTCCTGAAGTGTAACACCTAGAATTTTGCAACATTTTAAAATTAGAGAATTTACTTAATTATGCAATTAATTGTTCATGCTAATATAGGGAAAATAGAATTTTTGGGGAAATTAAATAAAAACCTAGTCAAAACATGGTTGTTGCACTCATGCTGCTGCATATTTATTTTGTGATGCTTGAATTATTATTTGGTCTCTCAAATATTTGAAAATTTCTTTTGAAAACTTGTTGGAAAAATAGAAATAGAAAAGAAAAAAAAGAGGTAGAAGTAGAGTGCAGCAGCAGCCCAACCCAACCCAGCCTGCTATCCCTCTCCCTCTCTCTCGGCCCACTCGGCCTTTTTCCTCCCTCTCTTTTCTCTCCTGGGCCGAGCCCAACCAGCCAGGAGAAGCCGCTGGCGCCCTCCCTCAGTTCCTTTTGCGCCGACAGGTGGGCCCTGCCCTCGCTTTCACTGACGAGCCGGGCCCGCGTGGCAGCCTCACTTCCCACCTTCCCTCTTCTCCTCTTCCGGTTTCCTTTCGCAGAGGAGCAGAGCTCGCCGCCTCGATCTCCGCCGGCAAATTCTCCCCTTCCCAAATCCCTCCTTCCTCTTTAGAGCGCCCTCGGGGCTATTTAAGCCGGTGCCCGACTCCCTGCCACCCCTTCGAACCCTCGTTGCGCCTCCCCTTGCCTCTCGCAGCACGCAGAGCACACCGCCGCCAAGAACTTTCCGCCGCCGAGACCAATTCGTCGAGCTCGGCGACGATTTCCTCTCGGTGAACCCCTCTTGAGCTTTGCGCCGTCCCGGTGAACTCCCCGAGCCGTTTTCCCCCTCGGATTGGGCACTGACGCCGCCTCCCCGCTGTTGCAGGACCCCGCCGCTGCGCCGAGCTCCGCCCTCGCCGTTGAGGTCCATCACCGAGACCCCCTCCGTCCAATTCAACCGTCACATAGGCATCGTTGTGAGGTAAAGAAGCCTCGCCCACCAATTTTTGTTCGTTTCGCTCCTTCCCGAGTCGCCGGCTAGCTCACCGGTGAAGCCCGGCCGCCGTAGGCCCTGCTGCACTTTTCCCATCCCGTTGCGTGCCAAATGGTGGCCTCCAAAGTTCTCGCAGCAAGCCTAGCTTCCTCCCCGGACTTTTCCCGGCCCAAACCAGGCACCGTAGCCCCGAGATCGCTGTCTCCGGCGAGGGCGCCGCCGCCGGCCGCCCAACTCCGGCGAACAGAACGACTCCTCCCTGGGCGGTCTAATCCTGGCCGCCCATCTCTATATCAACGGCATCGAGAGCTCGATACCCCTTCGGTGCACGGCTACAGCGTGGACTCGGTCCACCCGCGCACACGCGCTGGTCCACGGACAGCGTGGTGGACCCAACCAATCACCTCGTGCCACGTGGCAGTCAGCGGGTCAGCGCGCAGCCCTTTGCGCCTCCTCGGTATTACGCTTCTCTATTTCGAAAACGTATTTCCCGGAGTTCAAATGAAAAGGCGTTTTCAATTATTTACAAAACTGCCACCGATCTTATTTTATGTGTAATTTCTCCGTTTTAAATCCGTTTTGAACGATTCAAATTTTGTTAGATTTGTAATTTCAAGATCTACATGTTAATACCATTATTTTATATATTGTGAACTTTTAAAATTTGAGGTATATTTAACCTATTATTTTACAAAGGAAAATCTTGAAAAATCCATAACCTAATCGTTTTAACTCCGATTGGATTCGTTCAAATTGCATTGGATTCATAATTTTATCCTCTTTCCAGTGATATAATTTTTATCTATGTTAACAGTAATTTATTTTTCAGTATTATTTTAATCCCTTAAAAATGCATAAAAACTTCAGAAAATCATATCTTTCGCGTTTTAAATCCGTTTTCGGTGATCTTTATATTGATGTGATCGTATCAGCGAGTAGAATAGTTTTATAAATCTTTTATTTGGTTTTCTCACTGTTGGTGTACTGTTCTAATTTATGTCCTTGTTTGCTATGCATGAATGCTCCTGTATGCATGTGTGTTGGTGATTAATCGAGTCAAGACGGTGAGCAATTCGACGGTGCTTACGACCCGCTTTTCGAGGACCAGCAAGACCAGCAAGACTTTCCTGAGCAAGGCAAGTAATTCATAGGATTATCCTTGTTACCTATTTATGAAAGTTTTACTAAATATCATATGCATGCAATCCCTTGATAAACATAGATGATTTCCCTAGAATTGTCCCTGTACCTTGATACCTACGATTTATGCACATAAATGATTTGGCAATGCTATTATTATCATGATCATGTGTTGATTAATGGGAAGTAATGAACTTTAATAGATGACATTATCCGTAAGTGACCCTCCGGGAAAACCGCGCAACTATGAGTGCTAATGGGCTCTGGTTTTAGTTCAGTAAATTGCTCTTGTCTAGCTTGTTAGTGGTTACCGAAAGGCGCAAGTGGGGTGGGATAAAGCCGGGATGGCTTATAGTTTGGCCCCTGTCTGCAATGATGTGTATAGGCTGCGGTTATGTGCCATCAGGCAGAGGACTTATTATAAGAACAGGCACAGAATCCATAGCGGCCCTAACTTGTTAGACATGACTTTTGAAAGACTTCATAGTGATACCCTGCTCACTCACCTTGGAAGTGTTTTTTGGGAGTAATTAACCCGAGCAAATGGGAATCACGGCTCATAGTGAAAGTGTGCAACCTCTGCAGAGTGTAAAACTGGTATACTAGCCGTACCCGCGGTTATGGGTGGTCTGGAATCCTCATGGACAGAAAATAGTGTCATTATTTACTTGTTTATGCTTACTGTTCATCTTACATTGATCATGTACCTTGGAATTTATGCAACACCATTGATGCTATTTATAGTATTACTATTACTTTGATTCTAAAGGCTATTGCAACATAACCACATAAAGCTATTTGAGCCTCATGAACCCTGTGTATTACTTGCTGAGTACGATATGTGCTCACTCTTGCTATTACCACCACCACAGATGAAGATTGGAGTTATGACTACCGCAACGAGTTCTAGACTTGTTGTCAACCAGTCAACGTCCCTGCGTTGGAGCTACCACGAGAGATTTTAATTTCCGCTCAGATGTTGTAATAAAGTACTATGTTTAAATATTGTTCGTTATGTATTAAACTCTGCAATGGTACTTAATGAATTTGTCTAGCATGTGTGGACTTGATCCTTGGCACACATGTGAGCTTTTATACATCCTGGTGTTGTTTTTAATATCGGGGTGTGACAAATTGGTATCAGAGCTTTGTTGACTGTAGGACGCAAGCCTAGATAGTAAAAATCACATAGGTTTATTTTTGCACTTAAATTTCAGCCTTGACTATTTTATTACAATTTTGTTTTATGCTATACTTCCTTATTCTATTGCAAAAAGTTTGACTCTAGCTTCTCTTTTCTGATTTTGTAGATGGTTCTCACTCGTTCCGCCGCTCGCCGCTCTGCTGCTGAGGCTGTTTCTTCTCGCGGCGTCGCCTCCTACGTCGCCCAGTTCTCTCCCAGCGCACCGCCGGTGAAGCCCGAGGTCGTGGTCCTCTCCGACGATGAGGAGGACCCCACTGAGGTCCTCATGTTCGATGACGACGTGGAGGAGGAGATCGTGCCAGTCACTCCGACGACGCCAGCTCCTACACCTACGCCTGCACCTGCACCGACTCCCCCTGCACCTGAGCCAGTGATGGAGTGGTTCCGTGTTACCACCATCAAGGACCCGGCGCCGAACGCGTATCAACACTCCCTGCTGCAAGAAGTGTTGACTACGTACTACAGTGACAAGCACCCGGTCATCGAGTACCTCTGCTCGAGGTACACCCACCCTGAGGAGGCGACCTACTACAAGACCCTGTTGGCAGTCATCTACTGGGAGCCTGGACAGCCGAAGCCGGCTCCTCATCAGGTCTTCTTTTCGCCTGCTAGGAGGACTTCAGCTCACGCCAGCATGGAGGATGCTGCGCAAGTGGCGTACGCATTCTACCATGGTCTTCGCTATGAGCTCATGGAGGAGGATCGCTTTCGCCACCTGCCCCGCTTTGAGCCCTGGGCTGGACGAGCTGTGGTGACCCAGGCTGATCCCCTGCATCCGACGTTGAACACCACCGCTCTGCACGTCAATGCCTTGACGGAGCAAGTGGTGGGGCTCCAGGGAGAGCTGAAGGGAGCACACTCAGCGTCACGGCGTCTCCAGAGAGAGAATGATTGTCTGCGGGCTATGCTCAAGAAGTCCCCCCGCTACACGAAGAATGAAGACTTCACGCTCCACGTTAATAAGTTCTAGGTTACCCTTGGGATTCATGTAATAAATCGTTAGCTGCGTCTAGTGAGTCTTGGTGTGCTTGTAAGATTGGTGTGAGAACATGATTTATTATTATGCACTTGTGTGATTTGGATCTTTGTTATGAGTGTTGGAGTGCTGTAGACTTGTCTACGGTACTTCTTGAACAAGTAAAAATTAAGTTGAGGTCTTTTTATATATTGTTGGGTTGGTTTATATTCTCGATACCCTTGCTGTTTTCTGGAGTTACCTGAGGTATTTTGGTTATAACTGGAGATCTGATAATGCAAGTGTCATGAAATTTTCATGAGATAAACTAGACTTCAGTACCTTTCCAGCGCCGTATCAATCACCTTCATATCTATTATGGATTAAGAGTTATGACTGTTGCAATCTGGTATAACTGTGCTGTCTGGAAGTGCTGAACAGCTTCTGTAAATTGTGAATTTGGACCTGGTAACTGTCAGAATCTGGTAAAGTGGTCTAAATGAAAGTTGTACAAAATTTTATAAGTTTTCCAGCAATGTATAGGACGTCTCATTTGGAGTTCTGTAGCTCCCGGTACGATCGATTTTCTGCACTTCTGTTTCTAAGAACTCGTCCTGAAATTTCAGTTTCTCTATTCATGTTGGTTATTTGGGTATTGTCTGAGAATCGTTATGTATGTTGGGTTGACAGATGGCCGGAAGGAGGAACCCCAGAGGCAACCCACCACCTCCACCACCCCCCATGATCAGCCCTGAACAATTCATGCAGATGCAAGGGCAGTTCATGGAAGCAATGACTCGCTTCATGCAGAATGTTCAGCAGGGTGGAGCACCACCACCACCGCCACCCAGGGACAGGCGCAAGGACTTCCTTCAGGGACGTCCTCCGGTGTTCACACATGCCACAGACCCCCTAGAGGCCGATGATTGGGTCCGTGCTGTGGAAAAGCAGCTTAACATTGCGCAGTGCAGTGACAAGGAGAAGGTCCTGTATGCTTCAGGTCAGTTGCAGGGTGCAGCCCAAACCTGGTGGGAGTCTTACCAGGATGCATGGCCTGCGAATGCTCCTGATGTTACTTGGGATGAGTTCACCAGAGAGTTTAGAGCTCATCACATTCCTCAAGGTTTGATGGATCAGAAGGCTGAAGAGTTCCGGTCTCTCCGGATGGTGTCCATGTCTGTCAGCGAATATCATAACAAGTTCGCTGAGCTGGCACGCTATGCACCCAGAGAAGTTGCTGACGATGCTGACAAGCAGCGGTTATTTCTCAAGGGCTTATATTATGAACTCAGGCTGCAGTTGGCTGGTAACACCTACCCCAACTTTCAAGCTCTTGTCAACCGTGCTATTGTGTTGGACAACATGCGCCAGGATCAGGACAAGAAGAGGAAGTTCTCTGGTCAGTCTTCTGGGAGCAACAACCGTCCACGCTATGGTCACCAGCAGAATTCCCAGCAAAGGTACCATGGTGGTAACAACCAGCGCTTGCCTTTCCAACAGCGCCAGCCGTTCCGTCAGTCGGGAGGGACACAAAACTCCCAGAATGGAAAAGCTAATGGTCCCCCTGCCAAGAATGGAGCCCCTAGAGCCCCCACCGTCTGTTACAGCTGTGGCAAGGAAGGCCACATGTCCTTCCACTGCCCCAACAAGAAGCCACTCTATGGGAAGGTGAATCATGTGACCACCGACACTGCTCAGGATGGGCCGAACATCATGCTGGGTACGTTCGACCTCAACTCCACTCCTGCGACTGTATTATTTGATTCTGGAGCATCGCATACATTTATCTCCCATATATTTGTTAGAAAACATAGTATACCCCTGCTTGCAATGAAGACTGAGATGGTAGTAAACTCTCCTGGTGGTGTCATGCCTGCTACTCATTTTTGTCCATCAGTAGTATTGTCTTTAAGGGGGGTAGAGTTTTCAGTCAGTCCGATTGTCCTGAGAGCATCTGGCATTGATTTGATACTGGGTCTGGACTGGATGAAAGAACATACGGTCAACATCAAATGCAAAGAGAAGGTTGTGGAAATGAATGGACCTAAGGGAGACAGAGTCTCAGTTAATGTTGTAGTGAAGCCACCACCAGCTGCTGTCATCAACATGATTGAAGATGAAGGGAAGCCTGAGGATCGTGTTGTGGGGGAATTTTTGGATGTCTTCCCCGAGGATTTGCCAGGTATGCCACTTGATCGAGACATTGAATTCATTATTGAATTATTACCTGGTACTGCACCCATAGCTAAGCGTCCATATAGAATGGGGGTAAATGAGTTAGAAGAACTTAAAAAGCAACTTAAGGAGTTATTAGATAAAGGTTTTATTCGCCCTAGTTCTTCTCCATGGGGTGCACCGGTTATCTTTGTTGACAAGAAGGATGGTACTCAAAGGATGTGCATTGATTACCGATCATTAAATGAAGTGACCATCAAAAATAAGTACCCTTTGCCTAGAATTGATGATTTGTTTGATCAATTGAGAGGTGCATGTGTGTTTTCCAAGATTGATTTACGGTCTGGTTATCACCAATTGAAGATTAGAAACCAAGACATACCGAAGACAGCATTCACTACCAGATATGGGCTATATGAATACACAGTTATGTCTTTTGGTCTTACCAATGCACCTGCCTACTTCATGTATTTGATGAATAAGGTGTTCATGGAATATCTTGATAAGTTTGTGGTGGTATTCATTGATGATATTCTGGTGTTCTCCAAGACGGAAGAAGAACATGAAGAACACTTGAGATTGGTCTTGCAGAAATTGAGAGAGCATAAGTTGTATGCAAAAAGGAGTAAGTGTGAGTTTTGGCTAAAGGAAGTGGCTTTCTTAGGCCACATTGTCTCAAATGGTGGAATTGCTGTAGATCCTAGCAAAGTGAGGGATGTGCTGGATTGGAAGCCACCTACTGATGTTAAGGAAATTCGCAGTTTCCTTGGTTTGGCTGGTTACTATAGGAGGTTCATTGAAGGGTTCTCCAAGCTCGCTAAGCCTATGACTGCATTGTTAGAGAAGAATGCCAAGTTCATGTGGTCCGAACAGTGCCAAGCTAATTTTGATGAGTTGAAGAAGAGGTTGACTTCTGCCCCAGTGCTGATATTGCCTGATCTAAGTAAGAGTTTTTCTATCTACTGTGATGCATCTAGACAAGGTTTGGGATGTGTACTTATGCAAGAAGGTAGGGTTGTTGCCTATGCGTCTAGACAGTTGAGAAAGCATGAGTTGAACTACCCTACTCACGATCTTGAGTTAGCAGCGGTTGTTCATGCCTTGAAGATCTGGAGGCATTACCTGATGGGGCATAAAACTGACATATATACGGATCATAAGAGCTTGAAATACATCTTTACCCAGTCGGATCTGAACTTGAGGCAACGTCGATGGTTAGAATTGATTAAGGACTATGATCTAGAAGTGCATTACCATCCTGGGAAGGCCAATGTGGTGGCCGATGCACTTAGCAGAAAAAGTTATGATAGTGAAGTTCAGGAAACAATGATGCCTGAGGAGTTAAGTGCAGAGTTGCAACGTCTGAACTTGTGTTTGGTTAACAATATCGTGGAGATTGAGATAACGCCTACCTTGGAAGAAGAAATACGCAAAGGTCAGATGGAGGATGAAGAACTCAAAGAGATAGCTGAAAATGTGGTTGTTGGAAAAGCACCCGGATTCAGGCTTGATGAGAATGGCACATTGTGGTTGGGAAAAAGGATATGTGTGCCAGCAATGAAGGCTATCCGAGATACAATTCTTCGGGAAGCTCATGAGTCTGCCTACTCTATTCACCCTGGAAGTACCAAGATGTATCAGGATCTCAAGGAGAAGTATTGGTGGAAAGAAATGAGACGAGCTGTAGCTGAGTATGTAGCTCTGTGTGACACTTGTTCAAGAGTCAAGGCCGAACATCAGAGGCCTGCTGGATTGCTACAACCCATGAAGATACCGGAATGGAAATGGGATGAAGTTGGTATGGATTTTATAGTGGGACTACCTCGGACATCCACAGGTTATGATTCAATATGGGTGATTGTCGATCGGTTGACGAAAGTTGCTCATTTCTTGCCTGTGAATACTAAGTATGATGGTCCAAAGTTGGCAAAGCTTTACATGGAAAGGATAGTATGTCTTCATGGAGTGCCTAAGAAGATTGTGTCTGATAGGGGATCTCAGTTTACTTCTCATTTCTGGAAACAAGTACATGAAGCTTTGGGAACTAAATTGAACTTCAGCACTGCTTATCATCCTCAGACAGATGGGCAGACAGAAAGAACCAATCAGATTCTCGAGGATATGCTGAGAGCTTGTGCCTTACAGCATGGTTCTAGTTGGGACAAGAGTCTACCTTATGCAGAGTTCTCTTACAATAATAGCTATCAGAAAAGTCTTGGAATGGCACCATTTGAAGCATTATATGGGCGTAAGTGTAGAACACCCTTATACTGGAATCAAACGGGTGAGTCACAGTTGTTTGGGCCTGATGTTATAAAGGCTGCTGAAGAACAAGTCAGTAAGATAAGGGAGAACTTAAGGATAGCTCAATCTCGACAAAAGAGTTATGCGGATAAGCGAAGAAGAGACTTGAGTTTTGAAGTAGGTGATTATGTGTATCTCAAGGTATCACCGATGAGAAAGGTGAGAAGGTTTAATATGAAGGGAAAGCTAGCACCAAGGTATGTTGGTCCCTTCAAGATTATAAAGAGACGTGGAGAAGTTGCATATCAATTAGAGTTGCCTGAGCATCTATCAGCTGTTCATGACGTGTTCCATGTGTCTCAACTCAAGAAGTGTTTGCGGGTACCTGATGAACAAATACCCATGGATGAACTTCAAGTTAAGGAAGATCTGACATATGAAGAGTATCCTGTAAGAATTTTGGAGACAGCTGAAAGAGTCACTCGGAGTAGGGTGATTAAGATGTGCAGAGTACAGTGGAATAGGCACTCGGAAGAAGAAGCAACTTGGGAAAGAGAAGAGGATTTGAGGAAAGAGTATTCACACTTGTTTGAGTAAGCATCCAATCTCGAGGACGAGATTCTCTTTAAGGGGGGTAGAATTGTAACACCTAGAATTTTGCAACATTTTAAAATTAGAGAATTTACTTAATTATGCAATTAATTGTTCATGCTAATATAGGGAAAATAGAATTTTTGGGGAAATTAAATAAAAACCTAGTCAAAACATGGTTGTTGCACTCATGCTGCTGCATATTTATTTTGTGATGCTTGAATTATTATTTGGTCTCTCAAATATTTGAAAATTTCTTTTGAAAACTTGTTGGAAAAATAGAAATAGAAAAGAAAAAAAAGAGGTAGAAGTAGAGTGCAGCAGCAGCCCAACCCAACCCAGCCTGCTATCCCTCTCCCTCTCTCTCGGCCCACTCGGCCTTTTTCCTCCCTCTCTTTTCTCTCCTGGGCCGAGCCCAACCAGCCAGGAGAAGCCGCTGGCGCCCTCCCTCAGTTCCTTTTGCGCCGACAGGTGGGCCCTGCCCTCGCTTTCACTGACGAGCCGGGCCCGCATGGCAGCCTCACTTCCCACCTTCCCTCTTCTCCTCTTCCGGTTTCCTTTCGCAGAGGAGCAGAGCTCGCCGCCTCGATCTCCGCCGGCAAATTCTCCCCTTCCCAAATCCCTCCTTCCTCTTTAGAGCGCCCTCGGGGCTATTTAAGCCGGTGCCCGACTCCCTGCCACCCCTTCGAACCCTCGTTGCGCCTCCCCTTGCCTCTCGCAGCACGCAGAGCACACCGCCGCCAAGAACTTTCCGCCGCCGAGACCAATTCGTCGAGCTCGGCGACGATTTCCTCTCGGTGAACCCCTCTTGAGCTTTGCGCCGTCCCGGTGAACTCCCCGAGCCGTTTTCCCCCTCGGATTGGGCACTGACGCCGCCTCCCCGCTGTTGCAGGACCCCGCCGCTGCGCCGAGCTCCGCCCTCGCCGTTGAGGTCCATCACCGAGACCCCCCTCCGTCCAATTCAACCATCACATAGGCATCGTTGTGAGGTAAAGAAGCCTCGCCCACCAATTTTTGTTCGTTTCGCTCCTTCCCGAGTCGCCGGCTAGCTCACCGGTGAAGCCCGGCCGCCGTAGGCCCTGCTGCACTTTTCCCATCCCGTTGCGTGCCAAATGGTGGCCTCCAAAGTTCTCGCAGCAAGCCTAGCTTCCTCCCCGGACTTTTCCCGGCCCAAACCAGGCACCGTAGCCCCGAGATCGCTGTCTCCGGCGAGGGCGCCGCCGCCGGCCGCCCAACTCCGGCGAACAGAACGACTCCTCCCTGGGCGGTCTAATCCTGGCCGCCCATCTCTATATCAACGGCATCGAGAGCTCGATACCCCTTCGGTGCACGGCTACAGCGTGGACTCGGTCCACCCGCGCACACGCGCTGGTCCACGGACAGCGTGGTGGACCCAACCAATCACCTCGTGCCACGTGGCAGTCAGCGGGTCAGCGCGCAGCCCTTTGCGCCTCCTCGGTATTACGCTTCTCTATTTCGAAAACGTATTTCCCGGAGTTCAAATGAAAAGGCGTTTTCAATTATTTACAAAACTACCACCGATCTTATTTTATGTGTAATTTCTCCGTTTTAAATCCGTTTTGAACGATTCAAATTTTGTTAGATTTGTAATTTCAAGATCTACATGTTAATACCATTATTTTATATATTGTGAACTTTTAAAATTTGAGGTATATTTAACCTATTATTTTACAAAGGAAAATCTTGAAAAATCCATAACCTAATCGTTTTAACTCCGATTGGATTCGTTCAAATTGCATTGGATTCATAATTTTATCCTCTTTCCAGTGATATAATTTTTATCTATGTTAACAGTAATTTATTTTTCAGTATTATTTTAATCCCTTAAAAATGCATAAAAACTTCAGAAAATCATATCTTTCGCGTTTTAAATCCGTTTTCGGTGATCTTTATATTGATGTGATCGTATCAGCGAGTAGAATAGTTTTATAAATCTTTTATTTGGTTTTCTCACTGTTGGTGTACTGTTCTAATTTATGTCCTTGTTTGCTATGCATGAATGCTCCTGTATGCATGTGTGTTGGTGATTAATCGAGTCAAGACGGTGAGCAATTCGACGGTGCTTACGACCCGCTTTTCGAGGACCAGCAAGACCAGCAAGACTTTCCTGAGCAAGGCAAGTAATTCATAGGATTATCCTTGTTACCTATTTATGAAAGTTTTACTAAATATCATATGCATGCAATCCCTTGATAAACATAGATGATTTCCCTAGAATTGTCCCTGTACCTTGATACCTACGATTTATGCACATAAATGATTTGGCAATGCTATTATTATCATGATCATGTGTTGATTAATGGGAAGTAATGAACTTTAATAGATGACATTATCCGTAAGTGACCCTCCGGGAAAACCGCGCAACTATGAGTGCTAATGGGCTCTGGTTTTAGTTCAGTAAATTGCTCTTGTCTAGCTTGTTAGTGGTTACCGAAAGGCGCAAGTGGGGTGGGATAAAGCCGGGATGGCTTATAGTTTGGCCCCTGTCTGCAATGATGTGTATAGGCTGCGGTTATGTGCCATCAGGCAGAGGACTTATTATAAGAACAGGCACAGAATCCATAGCGGCCCTAACTTGTTAGACATGACTTTTGAAAGACTTCATAGTGATACCCTGCTCACTCACCTTGGAAGTGTTTTTGGGAGTAATTAACCCGAGCAAATGGGAATCACGGCTCATAGTGAAAGTGTGCAACCTCTGCAGAGTGTAAAACTGGTATACTAGCCGTACCCGCGGTTATGGGTGGTCTGGAATCCTCATGGACAGAAAATAGTGTCATTATTTACTTGTTTATGCTTACTGTTCATCTTACATTGATCATGTACCTTGGAATTTATGCAACACCATTGATGCTATTTATAGTATTACTATTACTTTGATTCTAAAGGCTATTGCAACATAACCACATAAAGCTATTTGAGCCTCATGAACCCTGTGTATTACTTGCTGAGTACGATATGTGCTCACTCTTGCTATTACCACCACCACAGATGAAGATTGGAGTTATGACTACCGCAACGAGTTCTAGACTTGTTGTCAACCAGTCAACGTCCCTGCGTTGGAGCTACCACGAGAGATTTTAATTTCCGCTGAGATGTTGTAATAAAGTACTATGTTTAAATATTGTTCGTTATGTATTAAACTCTGCAATGGTACTTAATGAATTTGTCTAGCATGTGTGGACTTGATCCTTGGCACACATGTGAGCTTTTATACATCCTGGTGTTGTTTTTAATATCGGGGTGTGACATGAAGGTTCCTAAAGGTGAGCTGGTTAGGATTGGGTTTGCTCTAGGGGTTACAGGTACACTGTGCTTACGTGCATATGCAGATGAGATGTAAGAACAAGTAGCCCCTAAATCAAATAGAACTGTAGCCTTGTTACCATGTACCAAAAACATACCGTATACTGCATCTGGTGCAGCCTCTGCTTCTTCGGCGGTCATGTGGTTCAGACGTCCACGGGCAGCGGATCCCCGATTCGGCGTGCTTTGTGCAGTAGCTGGTACGCGGTTGAGGTCGGGGCAAGTGGCCACTCTGTGTCCGGGCTCCCGGCATTCGAAGCAAGTGAAAGGTGCACTGCCTGCTGGGGTTGTCACAGGAGCATTCCAGTTGCTTGCCCTCGACATGTTGGTAGCTGGGGCGGGGGTGTTCTGCTCGGTCTGAGCCAGCGCAGGGTAGGTTTGAGCGGGGCGGCGGTAGTTGTTGTTGTAGGTACCACCACCATGGCTCGTACCCGAAGGAGGTCCTTGGTGAGTCCGAAAAGTCGGAGGTGCACCCGTTCGCTGTCTCTGGGGTGGAGCAGTGCGAGCGGGTCCCTCAATGCGGCACTTCTTCCCCTTGCTCTGGGCCTCGAGCTCCAGGCGTGCTTCCATGCGATCCTTCTAGATCTCAATGTAGCGGTCAATCAGCTCATGAAGGGTGTAGCTCTTGTTGCCTGACAACGCCAACCTGATCTTGGTCTGTAGCCCCTTCCTGTAGTAGTACATCTTCTCCTTCTCAGAACTCACACAAGACGCAGGTGTGTAGCGGAGTAGGCAGTTAAAGCGAGTGGTGTACTCGTGGATCCGGTCAGCTCCCTAGGAGATGTTGCGGAACTCATTCTCCTTGGCCTCCATAACTCCCTCAGGGATGTGGTGGTCACGAAAAGCCTCAGTGAACTCCTCCCAGTCAATGCGGGCTGGGTCCTCGTGAGCGCTGGTGAAGTTGTCCCACCAGGCCTGCACAGCACCTGTCAGCTGGTGACTCGCAATCCCAACACACTCCTCATCAGTGCAAGTGGTCAGGTCTAGCTTCTTCTCCATCTCCTTGAGCCAGTCATCGGCAGCGAGGGGATTGCTATCATTCCCATCGAAGGTGGGTGGCCTCAGCTTCAGGAATCCCTCCAGTTTCCTTTGGAAGTCGTTCTGGGGTGGCCCATGGTGCCTGTTCATCCCCGTAGTAATGGCATTCAGCAGCTGGGTCTGCTAAGCCATCACTTCCGCCAACGTCTTTGGCGGCGGCGTTGGCGGTGGTGGAGGTGGCGGAGGCACATTCTCGCCTTGTGGTGGTGGGTCGTTCACCGGCGGTGCATCCTCTGCCCGGCGCAGCTCTTCCTCCACGTTGATTCCAGCACGCCTCCCAGCTGGGCGTCCACCGCCGCGACCACGCCCGCGTCCCGGCACAGGTGCTGGAGAGGGCTGGCGGTTCTCCAAACGAGCAGAACGTCTTATCGACAATTGAAAATATTTGGCATGTGCTCAGTGGAGTGATAGATAATTTATTCAAGTAAGGATTAGGTGATTTACAGCGATTCCTCATTCTATCCTGCACTCAACCAAAGAAGCATGAAGAACCATAAAATGCATTAAGATCCAAATATCACTCATCACATGGGTTCTTATTACATAACAAGGGGTCCCTAGCAACTATGAAGACCGTGCTACACGCAGGTAGCTAAAGAAGAGATAGCACTACTACTAGTCATGGTGATACTGATCATAGGGCCTCGCAGGGTCCATCCAGCTACTACTACATGAGGTGGAGTACGGCTGAGGGAATATGGCTGTCTTCCGCCTCGATCTCGTCGTCGGTCATTGCAGATGGTTGACGTAGGAGAGAGCCTCTGCTAACTCTGGAGTGGGTCCGATCTACTACAGTTCCTATGATGGGCAAGCTCCCATGTTGAGTGTGGTAGGTGGTATGCTGAAGTCTCCATCTCTGGGCTTCGTGTGGTCTGCAGGTGGTAGCTGACTCTGCACCCTCCGAACCTCAATGACCATCCTGGCATCGGATAGCTTCCAAGCCCTCATGATCCTCCGCACCTTGTCCTTTAGGAACTCCACCATCTTCACGCGGTCAATTAGGTGCCCCTGGTTGCAGACTGACCTCTCCTCAGCCTCCCCCAACTCCTTCTCTAACTCCTTGATCCTTGATCGTAACTTGAGCATCTCAACTCCTCTGTCTCTACCCTTCTACTCCTTCTCAGCAAGTGCCTTGTTCTTGTCATCGAGCTCCCTCTGCAGTCCTAGCACCTTGCAACCCAGGTAATGGTTGCGAATCCCGAAATCTACGACCTTGTCCCGCAGATCGGCGATCTCCACTCGGTGCTTCCCGTCTCTGCGCTGCATTTCCTGCTGCAGGTCGGTGACTGCCTTGCTCAAACCCTCCAGTGTCTGAGTCCCACTTAGCAGGTTGTCCTCTGCCTCTGCCAAATGGGCTCGGTCACACTGCCTCCTCTGCTCCAATGAGCTAATATACCTGTCCTGCTCCATGAGGTGGTGTGCTGCAGTGCGGAGGCAAGGGTCGGTCTCGGCCTGAGTGATCTGGCTAGCGTACAGAACTCTCTAGTAAGGGTCAGGGTGTAGCTCCAGGGCCTGAGGTAGCAGATGAAAGTGGGTCCCTTTGAGGTACTCGTAGGCTGTGTAAACCACTGTGCATAGTACCTTGCGGGAGACCGACTGCGCTCCATCCTCAACAGTCTCTCCAGTAGTGTAGTCTGTGAATACCGGTAGCTCTGGAACGGTCAGACTGACTGGGGTCTCTACCCTGGTGGTAACAGGCCCCTCAAAGCTCTCATCTGCGATGATCTTTCCTCTGCAGAAGTACTGGATCTGGTCAGCCGGAGCTCCAAGTTCCTCGAGCACCTGTCGTAGGACCAGGGCAAATCCACCGTAGTTCCTCCCGCGGATTGGGACCTCGATGGTGCCATCATGCAGCGGTCCAAGTGGTGGGTGTCCAAGGCTGGTCATCTGCAATTTTTCAAGAAACGGGTTAGCGGGTCCAAGTATTAGATAAGTCATTGCATAAAAAGTAAATGCAAGGTCGGTAATATAACCTAAAGAGAGTCTAGTTCTCTATTCTAGCGTCCATTTTCTATGGGTATCATCCTACAGTCACGTATGGCTCTGATACCAACTGAAACGACCTCGATTACCATGATGGGAAATCCACAGGCACGAATTGTAATTAAATAGATTGTGTTGATCAATCCATAAAATTACCCAAATCTCAGTTGATACCAGGATCCATACAACGATTACATAACAGAGTTTACACAAATTATTTCATCGCCATACTGGCGGAATAGATCAAACAGAGAAGCTTGAGTGTCTGTCTGCTTAGCCTTGCTCTTCCTTCTAGTTGTCTTCTTCTGTGTTGACTTGTCCTCGTAGATGTACGGTGTCTGCGGATGGGCAGGAGTTTGTAATGTCTTGTTCTTAAAAGTGAATATCTCCTTCTTACCCTTGATAGTGAAATAGAGCTTGGCACTGTCGGCGTAGATGATAGCCTTAGCAGTGCTCAGGAATGGTCGTCTCAAGATGATGGGCCATTTCTCATCTCCTCCTGTCTCAACTACCACAAAGTCTGTAGGTACATACGATTGTCCAACTCGTACACAAATATCTTCAAGGATGCCCTTCGGGTAGCAGAGTGACTGGTCTACAAGCTGCAAACACATAGTTGTGTGTAGTAGTGCATCGCCATGGATTTTCTCATAGATTACCTTAGGCATGATGTTGACACTTGCACCGAAGTCACATATTGCTTCGTCGAAGATGCCTTGACCAATGGCTATTGGTATGATGGGTCTTCCTGAATCTCCCTTCTTCTCTGGCATAGAGTCATCTTTCCATCCTCCAGTCTGCTTATTTGTGTGGTACCAACTCGCATTGAATATGACCACCAGATTTAAAGTTTCTAGTTCTTCAGGCTGGCCTGGAATCTTTAGTTCATTGGCCGGAGGAACATGAAATGACCTTAATCATGATGGGAAATCCACAGGCACGAGTTGTAATTAAATAGATTGTGTTGATCAATCCATAAAATTACCCAAATCTCAGTTGATACCAGGATCCATACAACGATTACATAACAGAGTTTACACAAATTATTTCATCGCCATACTGGCGGAATAGATCAAACAGAGAAGCTTGAAGATGCGGAAGCGTTTCATACTTCACAGCCAACTTGAGTGTAGCACGCGACCCTACTCTTCCCAATCGTCTCCATCAAAGTCATACTCTTTCTCGTCACCTGACAACAAATTATCAGTACAATTTGTACTGGCCAAGGAGCCCACCTATGATTGTAATTGCTTTGTGGAAACGGGATGCAAGGCTATACAAGCAGACCTATAGGCTAGGGTTTCCTATGCAAGTGTAATCAATATTTTAATAATCAAGTTTTATCTCATTCATCTCTATCCATTTACCCAATCCATTCCATTCTCATCCCATACACCACATCTCACACACACCTCTCACTCATTTGACAAGCCCAACTCCCTCTCGGGCCTATCGCAGCGACTCACTGCCACATCGGGCACACTATCGGAATGCATCATCCTGAGGAAGAAAAGAATATAACACTCCCTATATAGTGAAGCAGGACTCAGGAAAGGTCCATAGACGACGTATCGGCATATGTATCGATCGATCAACCATACACTCTGCAGAGGTTTTACCGCTCATAAGATTAGCCATCATAGATGTTGCATGTACATCTAGGCAGAATTCCGAGTGCTTGCTTGCCTAGGTCGATGCCACCTTACCACTCAGCCCTGGGATATTCAGGATCCAACACCGTCACGCTGAGACTGGGAGACGCAGTACCAGGCCCAATCAGTGGTACTGCGCATCTAGAACGGTACGGGAACCCATCGACCGTCACCGCCCACCCTTATCACCTCTCAACCTAACAGTAGTGGCACCGTACTACCAAGTAGTCCAGCCGTTCCCCGCCCACCGAAGACGAATGAGCAGTAAGGATTCCCGAGGTTCCCGGTCACTAGAAAGCTGACTAATTGACCAAGCAGGCTCTCACCAACTCTGGGGATATTCTCCCCGTGCCATTATAGCACCTCCATTCACTGGGTTTCTAACCACACAGGCTATCTGTCCCGGAATCACCTCATCCACCATTACTCGCCACAGGTATCTCTCGTGGGAATGCCTAGGTTGCACCCCGGCAAGACTTGCTTTCTTAGCTCGTCGTGTATATCCTATTTGGTCGACTCGACCCTTTCCACGCACCCGAGACACACGCAGCATGCTCCCCCAGTGGTTATGTTCCGGTTCTTATAAACCGTTTCCAATTTCACCATATAATTATAACAAACAGTGGGTAGAGGAGGAGCAAACATTGAATAGCAGCATCTATCCTATCAGCGGACAGCAAGGTGAGTGTTTAACAAGGCAGGGTAAACAATAATTCTAGCATGCAACCTAGGCAGTTATATCATATGATCATAAAGCAATAGCAAGAATGATATTAGCAATGCATAATAGGAACTAAGGATTTAGTGGGACGTGGAACCTTCGTAGTCATCCCCTAGCACCTGAAGGTACTCGTGGTCGTCCTCCTCAGTCTGATTCTCCTCCGGCTCTGAAAACGGAATCAAAATAGTCGCGTTAGCGACTCCTATAGATCATTCAGAAAAATCAGCAAAATTAGAAGATCCAAATGCACTTAAACATAGGCTTAGGTTGTAGAGCTCATTTTACTAAGAATTTTGATATGTGGTGCGCAATTTTTGGACATCGTATGAATAAGTTACGAATTTCCGAAGTTTATCCTATTTTCTGAGAAAGGAAAAAGGGCTAATTAACCAGGGGGTGACACGTGACGGCTTGTGATTCGTCAAGTTACTGTTCATGTTGACCAAGTCAATGGCTCGGCTAGCAGTGGGTCTGCTGACGTCAGCATTGACCGAGTCAATGGTTTTCCGACTGGTGGGGTCACCTGACGTCATGGTGATGTCATCATGACATCACCAACCCGGACACGTGTTGGCTACTGGTTGCGCCACTTGGTTGCCTCTGCCCGCATGGGGGCTGGTCTATGGCGCACCCGGTGCATGGTGCACGCGTAGAGGCGGTCCCATGAAACACTGACTCGGTTCATGGTGGACCGAGTGCACCGCGCTACCCTTCTCTATGGTTTATGGTGGACTGGGCCCATGCTTGTGTTGCTGCGGGGTGGTGTGCACCTGGTGCTGATGACCTGGCTTACGTCAGCACTCGCCAGGTGCTCGACACGGGTTCTCAGTGGGTCGCCGGTGGTGATGTGGCATAGCGGCGGTCCGGCGAGCTCGATGGTGGTTGGAGATGGTTCATATAGCCATCTGACGGACTTGTGGGGTGATCGTGGAACTAAAAGGGGCGGCCTGTGCTCTCGGTTATGGGTCCATGGTGTTATGGTCGCCGGCGGTGATGTCGCCGCGGGGCAGATGCTCGGGCGAGGCGAGATTGGATTAATGGAAGGGCGAATTCGCTCCTCCGACCCCCGGTGAAGGGAATCCGGCCTCTAATTTGAGTTAACGGAGTCCAAGATGTTCGTTCAAGATGGCGGCGCAACTCCGGCGGTGGCGGACAACGGCGAGGTGGCTGCGGTCACGATTTGGCACGGTTGAGTGTGGCTCCTCTCAATTGGTGTTATGCTGACCCTCCTTGGAACGACGGTGATGAGATAGCGTTGCTGTAGAGCCTTCTCCTCGGCGAGAACCGGTGGTGGTGCTCCAGCGAAGCCGCGGCGCTTGTGAACAGGGCGAACGGGGCTTCCTCCAGCGCTTGAAGCTACGCAGTTGGCACGTGGCGTTGCTCCACGAATAGCTATCCTACCCGAAGATGGTCGGAGTCATCAGGAACGCGCACAGCGCGGTGGCTCTCCGGCGGACTTGGCATGGGTGAGGTCGATCGAGCTCGGGTCTTCCTCCCTTGGGTCAGTGGCTTGGTCTAGTGGAGGCATGATGTGGCGGAGCTTCCCGGTCAGTCGGTAGGGTGGATGGTGGTTGCTGCGGGTGGGAACGCTAGCGCGGCGGCGGTGCTCTGCGAGTCGGGTCACTACGGTGATGCTCGACTTGTCCGTTCCCGATATTAGAGGCTTCGTAGTCCTTTTGGCTGGGTTAGGCAAGTGCGGGTGCGGTGCAGAAGTGTTCCGGAGCCGGTAGTGGCTCGGGCCTACGCGTCCCATGGACAGAACGCCATGGCAGTAAGCACAGCAAGGTTGGACAGGGGGCTCTGGTCAGCTTACCGTGGTGTCGGGGAAGATAGGCTAGCGATGCAGTGGAGGGTCGAAGCCGTGCCGGCGGTTCGCTGTGCCGTGCCGATCCGCGCCGAAGGCACCGGCTCCGTCCTCCGGTCCTGCTCCAGCGTGCTCCGCGGTGGCAGCGCTCCGGCGGCGCTCCCCTTCTCCGGCGGTGCTCTACCTCACGCGTCCCTTGTGCGGTGCTGACGTTGTGGAGCCACAGCGTGGCGGCGGGGTGTGGAATGGGGCTAGGGCTTTGGGACGAGCCCCTTTTAAAGGCGGCCGCGGCACGGCGAGCGGCAGACGGTGATGGATTGCGGTGGGGGTACGTGGAAGCCATCGGTGCACCTGTGCTAGGGTTCCTGGAGCGCTCGGGAGGCCTCCTTGTAGTTTAGGTGACGGGGGACACGCAGGGGAGAAGCCCAGGGAACAGGCAGGGCCGTGGTCATGTAATTCGCGTGACCTTGCCGGCCGTTGCCTTGGAGAAGAACAAAAGGGGAAAGGGGGTGGCGAGGCTGACATGCGGGACCGGCTGGTCAGTGGCAGCGGGTGGAATGATCGGCCGGGGCAGCACGCGTGCGCTTGGGACTGGGCCGCGACTTGGGGTGGCCTAGCTCGGTTGCGCGCGATAGAGAAGGGAGAGCGGCCGGTTCGGGCTGGTTGGGCTAAGGCGGCAAGCTGGCTTGGGCTGGATTGCTCTCTTCTATTACCCTCATTCCATTTCTCTTTTATTTACTTAATTGCTCATATACTTACACACATGTTTAAGTATACACTTCCACAATAAGTAATATTACTTAAGTCAAGCATAAGATATCAATAAAATCCATGAATGCAAACATGGACTAGCAAACTTAATTTGGTGGAATTAGAGTGTAAGTAACATACATATTATTCCCAGGTTTTAATTCCTACATGCATGCACAAAGAAAAATGGGTTTTGGAATAATAAAAGGAAAAATTTTAATTGGTTGGTATTTTTAGTGTTTGAATTTTTGGGGTTGTTACAGAACAGAAGATGCCAGATGTGCTATTTGAGATTCTAGCATCTTGTTGAAGGTATGCTGATTCTTGATAGCAGAGGCAAAGCTATCCATCATGTTGTTGATGGTCTTTAGCAACTTGTCATTGGAGACTTGCTTCTTCGATATTTGATCCAATATTTTTGATTGACCAAAAACTAAATCTCTCAGGGGTGTGCTAAAGGTGTTGAAGCTGTTACCTTGGTAATTACCTGAGTAATTTGGCCTCTGTTGCCGATTCCAACCTTGATTCTGAGGACGGTAGTTGTTGTTGCGGTTGATGTAGTTCACATCCTCCTGAATCTTTGGACAGTTGTGGCCTGAGTGGCCAGTGCCTGCACACTCTTCACATGTCATATAGGCATCATGAATGTGCTTGACTTCTCTTTTCTCACCGGCTTGGTCATCAAGCCTCTTCATCAACAGATCTATCTTGGCAGACAGCATGTCTACCTCCTTGAGCTGGTGCATTCCCCTCTCTTGCGAGGTTGAGTTCTTTCTTCATTCCAACTCTGGTTGGATGCCATCTTCTCAACAAGAGTGGTTACTTCATTGATGGTGAGTGATAGAAAAGCGCCTCTAGCAGTAGCATCCATTGTCTCTCGGGTGCTGGTGTTCAAACCATGGTAGAAGGTTTGCATGAGCAACCAATTCTCCATCCCATGGTGAGGACATTCTGAAATGTAATCTTGAAAGCGTTTCTATGCCTCCGAGATAGATTCATCATGCTGTTGTTGAAAACTTGTAATCTTCCCTCGTAGAGCATTTGTCTTGCCCACAGGAAAGAATTTTGCTAGAAAAGCAGTGGAGCAGATATCCCATGTAGTGTTCTTATCCTTGTTGGTGCACAACCACTGTTTTGCTCTTCCCACTAGTGAAAACGAGAATAGGCAAAGCAGAATAGCATCTCTGGCTACTCCTTTGATGGTGAAGGTGCTGCAAATCTCCAGAAAGTGATGGAGATGTGCACTAACATCTTCGTGTGCCTTTCCACAAAATTGACTAGCTTGCACCATGTTGATAAGCGTAGGCTTGAGCTCGAATCCATTGTCTCAAACAACTGTAGTTGGTCCAGTACGGATGTCAATAGTTGTTGGAGCAGAGAATTCACGAAGACTTTTGTTGGCCATAGCTTCAAACTCTGGTGTCAAATTTCTTCTTAAACGAGTGTCTTCCAGTTGATGATCTGGGCTCTTCTTGAGCTTAGCTCGAGTTTTCCTGATCAAAGCTTCTTGATTTTCAATGAAGTTCTTCGGAAGATCAAATCCAATGATACATTCTGCATAAGATGCACAAGTAGACAAACAACAAGGGTAAGCCTGTTTGAGTGAAGATTTATATGGTTTCTCGATCACATTGGTGTGGTGCATTGAGCATCTATTTTCTTTGTGTAGCTATCAACCTTCCCGGGCAGCGACGCCAAAAATGCTTGTTGACATAAATTAACTTGACACTTGGATGAGCTAACTAGTCACTTGAACTCTTAACCTCTATCTCTTAGAATAACTAAGTTGTCATCCCTAGCATGAATCTAAAAGATCTTATGGAATTCTACATAGCAAGTGACTGAAATAATATAACAATATGATTACTTAGGTATCCGCAAGTGCACAGATAATATATATCACTGTAGCATTTTACCCTAGAGTATTCCTAAGTTGTCGATTTATATTTTACCACCGGGAAGGGACTGGCATGAGTAGAAAATAGATAGATCTCATATGCGCATGCAATGGAGAGATGACCATGTACGCTCAATTTACTCATAACAGAGTTAAATCATAGGATAGATAATAATAAATGATAAAGGTAAATGATCAATTCATATATGAAATAATGCATTTCACTTAGAGCACTCCCTATCTAGGCACTAGCATGGATTAGGCAGAAGCACAAGAATATTCCTAAGCCATTCTAAACTATATTATCAAAGTCATACTTAGATTAGGGCAGTTATACTAGCAATTATGGCGAAAATACCTCATACCTACACATAAGGGAATATTATTAAGGAAGATCAAAAATAGAGCAAGCCTTCTATAGTAATAATACGTTGCTACTATCTCTATATTCGAAGAGTGGACTACAAAGAACTCAATAGGAGTATCACATCCGCGATCTACCAGATGACCTAGAATATATGGTGTATGCGCAGACAAATAACATCTAAGCACCATGCTTACATGCCATCGATCACTCACCCATGACGTCAAAGAGTGAGCGCTATACGATCTTGTGTATAAATGTAAATACATCCTAACTATGCTAAGTATATAATTTAGGCAAGCAAAGAATAGCACAATTAAGAACATAATCAATATAGAGCAATGTCAATGTATCAAGCAAAGTAATTAAAGAAAGATACAAGAGAGCTTACAAGAGCTCCGGTGAAGCCTCGCTCCCGACACGATCCGAAGTCCAAGCGGAGCTTGTCTCCTTCTACTTCTAAACCTATGTAGCTATGCTCTAGATGGTGGAGCTCCAACGAACTAGGGTTTCTGGCTCTGAGAACTTGATCAAATGACTAACTATGAATTAGACTTATGAAGCCCTAGGGTCTGGGGCGGCTTATATAGGCCGGAGCGATGAATCTCAGCCCTCGGATCAAACCGACCTTGAGCAACGGAGCAGATGCATCCTTAAAGGCGATGGAGAACCGACGTTAAAGCGGGAGGCCGACAGATGGGGCCAGGGTTCGGCCGAACCCAGGGCCAGTTCGGCCGAACCTGTCCCACTGCCAAACGGGCCCGTTTTCGCAGGTGATTCCCTGGTGTTCTCTAGAATTTTCTTGATACGAAGTCCACATGGAATTTGATATATTTGTATGACATGTGGGTCCTCCTTTGATTCTTTTCCTGTTTACTCCCTGAAAAACACAGATTCATCAAAACTTGTGGAATTCTGTTAGTAGCGCCCCTATTCTATGTTGTTGATTGCCTTTATACCCTTTTTTCATATTCTGTTGACGGATAAAATCATACAATAACTACCATCAACAAGCTCCCCCGAGCTTAACCTTTGCTAGTCCCTTAGCAAAGCCTATCTCATAGAATTTCTTTTTAGTTACCCCTTTTTGATATCTGTGTGATCAAACAAAAACTTCCAAAGGATTAGAGTAAACAATTCTGACGTTCAGACTTACCTTTATTACCTTTAACTATGTAGCTTATGGCCTTTTCTTGAGTCTTGGGTAATTGAAGGACAGAATGTCTAAGTTAAGCACTGTCGCTCAAGCTCTTTTGCTCAACTCTTATTCTGGAGTTTTTGCAAGTTTTCAAAAATAAACTTTAGAGATTCCATTGTATGATTCTCTCAAGTCTCTCAATATGTGGTATTTGTGGATCCTCACCAAGGCCGTATGATGTGTGCCCTCTCTCTCACCCTATAACTAATGGCTTTATATGGAGCTCATGGGCAAGGAGACAGCTCATACATACTTGCAGTGCATATATTGTAAAGAAAATCAATAGAACCAGAGAAACAAGTCATACAATCAAATCAAAATGTGCATGTGTGTGGAGCCGGGGAGCGGCGCGCGGCCGAAAGGTGCGTCGGGCGGGGCCAAGGCCGGGGCGCGGCGCGTCCAGCGGGAACGGGGCCGGGCTAGGGCGCGGTGCGACGGGGAGGGGCCGGGGCGTGACGCGGCGCGCACGGCGAGCGAGGATGGGGGCGCGGCGGTGCGGCGACCGGGGAGCGTGTCTGTGTGTGCGCGTGTGTGTCAGCGTGAGTGGCCGAGGCCGGTGGTTAAAGTGGATTGGGTGCCAGTTTGCCGAGTGCTGCCGATCTGGCACTCGGCAAAGCATGTGTTTGCCGAGTGCCAGATCGACGGCACTTGGCAAACCGGCTTTTTATTTTTTTCATTTTTTTCTATCTGTTTATTAATCTGTTTTGTTAAAAATGATTCATTACCTCTTCAATTATAAATCAAATACATTTAGACCCTTATTTCTAAGATTATTAGCCCATTATTTCATGCATTTATAAATCAAATACGATTTATTTCAACTAAAGTTATATGATTGCAATTTAATATAATAAATAAAATTACCAAACGAACCCGAAAACCGCCCAAAAATTCACATGAAACAATTTCTGTTGTATATTGCCAGTGCAAAAAGTTTTGAAACCAAACCCCCAACTCGTCCGTTTACATGACTCCAAATCTCAAAAAGTTCTTTCTCAACTATATGCTCCTCCTTCGGAGATGCTTCGGTTTATAAGCAACGTACGTTACAACTTATGCGAAATGTTCCCAAATTTTTATCACACCCTCCACGTATGATATCATGACATCTGCGCAAATCTTATGATTTTCGGACTTCGTTTGCCTTTTATAGAATTTAAATACATTTTGGGCACATGTTTGTAGATTAGTTTCATGAACAAGATGCTATATTTATCTTTTGATTCCACGGAAAAGGCTTCATATTACCGTGAATAACATGAATATCATTTTGTTTTTCAATTTATTACATTATTCGAATCACTTGTAGTCAAAATTGAGTTATCCCCAAATAATCCATAAAATGAAATAAATTAATTAAATATAGCAAACGTACCGAGAAATGTAACAAACTTTAAGATGAAGTATTACAAAGAGTATGTGGGGAGGACAAAAAGTTTGGAGGAGAGAAAAGGTAAAAAAACTATATAGTTTGTCGAGTGTCACGATAAAACACTAGGCAAAATGTACACTTTGCTGAGTGTCAGAGGAAAACACTCGGCAAATCACCAGTTTGCCGAGTGTTTAAAAGAGACACTCGGCAAACCACCCGTTTTGCCGAGTGCCTGGCCACAGCACTCGGCAAAGTACGGACGCTGGCAGTCTGGGGTAACGGCGGCTCAGGGTTTGCCGAGTGGGACTCTATGCCAAGTGTTTTTAATGGCTTTGCCGAGTGTTTCCTTGTTGACACTCGGCAAAATGTTAATTTTACCGAGTGCTTTTTTTTTTTGCCGAGCGTTTTTTACAAGACACTCAGTATAACTGCTCTTTGCTGAGTGTCCGACGAAAAACACTCGGCAAACGTAAGGGCACTCAACAAAGTCCTGCTCTCCGGTAGTGTCTTATAGTCCTAGATTGTAACTTACAAGGAGGTCGCTCGTGAAATCACCACCTGTCTCTCTTATCTCCATCTCCTTCGTGTTATGAAAAAAAATTAATGTGACACCAAGTGAGATGACACGTGAAAGTGCTGACGTGTAATAATGTACTTGGCAGTCCTAAGGTACTGAATAGGTTGGATGTTCGCGACGTGGCTGGCTGCTCGGGAGACGCTGGGCTAGTGCCTTTGGACCTATCTCTGGTCACTCCGTTCACATGCATGCCATTATGCCCTACTATATACTGTATATACATTAATATTAGCTTGCTGTTTTCTCGGAAGGAATCACTGCACGCACCATGCGCAGCAAACAAAACTAAGTCTAAAGGTTAAAAGCTTGTCGATCCGCCAGCTAGGACACTCGAATACCCAATTTCGTTTAGGCTAGTGCGCTCCTCGCGACCAGCAAACAAACTATAGACGCTTGGGAAAGCAGAACGGCCAGAAGGCAGCCGCGTGCGTTCATGCGCGTGGTAGGTGAAAGATCCATCGATGATCTGCCATCGGATGAACGCGTAGCTAAGCTACCTATCGAGTCCATGTCCGATCCGTCCATATATACCCTACCGGTGCTCGTATCTCATCACTACTGTAGCGCACAATCCACAATATGGCACTAATGGCAGTCGTTCATCAGATGCGTATCTCGCTGCCGTAGGAGACACACGTAGCTAAGTCGCAGACACACAAACACACACTCGTAGGTCGTAGTCGTAGCATATAGTACAAGTACATAATCCTCCATTCCTGTCTTCCATATATGGCGCCGCCCTCTACCAGCTGCGGCGGCGGCACTGATGATCGCGATGGCGGTGGCGTTGCAGCTCCCGGTCGCTGCAGCAGCTGCCGCGCCACCACCACCGTCACCGATAGGGCAGCCCGGCTGCAACACCACCTGTGGCAACATGAGAGTGCCGTACCCGTTCGGCTTTGGGCCCTCCCAGTGCTACTGGCCGGGGCTCAACCTCACCTGCAACACCAGCGACAACCACCACCCCCCGCGGCTGCTGCTCGTCGACGGCAGCCTCAGGGTCACCGCCATATTCCTGGACAACAGCACGGTGCGCGTGGTCCGCACAGGCTCCATCATAAACACAACCGGCAACTTCACCCCCGACGGCTGGAGCGCCTCCTTCGGCGGCGCCTTCACGGAGCACGGCTACCTGCTGTCGGAGGGGAACGAGCTCGTCGTCTCAGGGTGCAACGTCGTGGCGATGCTTTTCATCCCTTGCAATGTGTATCGTATTATCCTTTTCACACTAAAGCATCTTCTTATTCTCATCCCAGGTGAAGCTACTTTTGTTTAGCATTTGTTCTAGTGCCCCATACTTTGTCCTAAAATGCCTAAGGGACTATTGTGTTTTTACCCTTATTTTAAAGCCCAACTGTGATTTTACTCTCGCTATTCACCCCATTGCGTTTTTACCCTCACTTTATGAAAACGAAGTTATAGTTTACCCTTACTCTGTGAACAACAGCTAACGGTGTTAAATAGGCTTAGCAAGGACAACTTTGCCCTTGCGAAAATACCCTTACTTTTCTGAGTTCATTGTAATTTTACCCCTGTTTTTTTTAAAAAAAATTGACAGCAATATTGGACAACTTGTTACATATAATTCCACACAACATGCAAATATAAGTAGATAATATCTCATCAAAAGAAAGTGTAGCAATAGTGCAGCAACCATCATCCAACATACACAACCATCGTCCAACATACCCAACCATCTCCATCATCCCAACATACAAGTCCAACAAAAGCAGTAGCTAATAGTGAGATATTACATGTTCATTATAATACATCACACTATTCCTAACAATGCAGCCAACCTGCCACCTCCTCGTCTTCCTCTTCCTCTTTCTTGTATTCCAGCCCCTTCTGCTCCTTCAGTTCTTGCACTTGCACTTGCATTTGCACTTCCCCTCCCTCTTCCTCTTCCTCCTCCTCTTCCACTTCCTCTTCCTTGTGTTCCAGCCAATTCTGCTCCTTCAGTTGCTGCACTTGCACTTGCACTTCCTCTTCCTCTTCCCCTTCCCCTTCTCCTTCCACTTGCATTTGCACTTCACATGAATGGACAAAAATGGTTAAATAAACAAGTTGACTAAATAATCAAGAGTAAAGAAACAAAAATATATATATAAATGAGCATGACTCACATTGATACTTGTGAAGATGACTCATTCTGAGAAGATGAGCGGTCCCTCTTTTGACTAGCAGTTGGACCTCCTTGGCAATACTTGGGTATATGGCATAGTTCTCCATATTCAGAACATGGTTTCCTTTTCTTACTAGTGGTGGCCTCATCAAAGGACTTGATCCTAGCATTTCTTGGTCTTCCTGGTTTTCTTCTCAGTTTAGGCTTCTTGATTTTATAGCCCAAATCAACACGTGGCCAATTATCCTTGGATGTCATTGGATTGAAAGAACATGCATATGTCTTTTTGAACCGATCAATAGAGAAGTATCCATGCACAAAGTCATCCATTTGTACCTCTCTACTAATCTTAGAAATGAAAGCTAAGGCATGGGTGCATGGCTTTCCAGTTACTTGCCAAGCCTTACAAGAACATTTTTTTTTTGGCCTAAGTTGACTGCATACCTGAATCTGTTCACAGTTACTTCAGCATTTCCAGCCCCACATATCAACACATCATGGTCCTTGATACTCTTGGCTTTAGCATTTAGAGCTTTGATCACAGTTACTTCAGCATTTCCAGCCCCACATATCAACACATCATGGTCCTTGATACTCTTGGCTTTAGCATTTAGAGCTTTGATCACACTTGACATTTTTCTAGCAATCTTGGCTCTCAAAACAAATTTCTCAATGATCATTTGTCTTATCTTGTCATGCATATCCACAATTTGAAAATCCTTGGTTTGGGACACCCAACTGTTAAAGCTTTCAGAGAGGTTGTTGTTGATGTAATCCACTTTGCATTCTTCCCCAAATAGGCTTCTACTCCAGATATATGGATGGTTGTCATCCAACCAGGATAGTGCACTAGGATCCTTCTCCTCTATGTTTCATATGAAGAACTTGAACTTGTCTTCTGTGAAGCTTATGGCAGCTGCCAACATATTCTTACCATAAAGCTCATCACTGTACCCATTCTTCTTCATGTTCTTCCACAAGTGCCTCATGCATTCTCTATGTTCTACTCCAGGGTACACATCTTCTACAGCCTTCTCAATTCCTTTGCCTGCATCTGTACTAATGACCAAGCCTGTAGGAGTACCAATAGCCTTTTTTAAGTTATTCACAAACCAGGTCCATCTTTCCGTAGACTCAGTCTCAATCACACTATAAGCCACTGGAAATAGGTTATTCTGACCATCCACACCAACAGCTGCTGCTAGCTGACCCCTCCCCCTTCTAGTCAAGTGTGTGGCATCCATGGCAATGTAAGGCCTACATCCTTGCAAGAACCCATCAATGCATGGTTTAAGAGCAACAAAGAACCTACTGAAACACACATCACCATTGTCATCTTCTTCAGTGTCCATATCAACAATGCTACCAGGTACTACCCTTAGAAGCTCAGCTTGATAAGTTGGTAACAAGTTATAACTATCAGCCCACTTCCCATATATGACATCCATTGCCCTTTCGTTGCCTCTGAAAACTCTATGATATGGAATTTCTATCGAGTACTTATTGAGTCTACTTTGCAACTCCTTTGGTGTCATTTCAGGGTCTTCCTGCAACAAATCAACAACTCTTTCAGCTACCCATTTATTGGAGGCCATAGTTTCACCACAATTGTTGAATGAACCACAAGAATGCTTTGGACCACTAGTCTTAACTTGCAATTAAAAACAGCATGGAAATTACCCATTTTTCAGTAAAAATATCAAGGAAATTACCCATTTTTCAGTAAAAACAGCAAGGAAATTTTACTGCAGGTGCAAAAAACAGAAAGGAAATTACCTTGCACCCAATATACTTTTTACTTGTAGATGCAAAAAACTCCCACTTACAACCCTAATTTGCTCTCTTGCATTTGGCTCTAAATCTGGTCTGGTCCTTTTGCTTAGTATCAAAAGCATGGTCATGCAAAATGGGCCAATGTGTAACTGCAGCCTTGCACGCATCCACGTCTGGGAACATCACATTGACATCAATGTTGGGGTTATCAACATTATATGAGAAGGGTGGAGGGTCATGTTCATCTTCATCATCAACAACTTCACCATCAGGATTAAACTCAGGGTCAGAGCAATCGTCACTAGAATCAGAGGATGCAGCCAACTCACTGTCATAGCTACTATCACTTGGAGCCACAAGTGAATCAGTGTCAGAATGTATGCCCTCCTCAACTCCTACTCCCTCCTCATCATTTGTGGATGTGCCTCTCTCTTTTTCATTTGTGGCTCTCTCTTTTTCATTTGTGGATGTGGGTCTCTCAGCAGTGTTTGTCTCATTGGTGGGCACTCTATTCCTCACAGAAGGGTGGCATCTACATTTTGTTGGTGAAAACTGCAAAGGACCCTCGAAATCATTAATTTGGGCATTAATGCAGACCTTTCCCTTGTCTTTATTGAGTTCAAACCACTCAAGCAACTACTCATTAGTTTTAATCTCAATGGAAGTTCCACTAGAAAAATCCTCCAATGCGCGCCACAAAGTTATGTACTGTTTTGAACCCCATATGTAGTGCTCAACTATGAAATTAACTAGGTGCAGCAGGCCAAAGCTATGCATGTCAACAACTTGAGTAGGCAAGGTTCTACCCTGTTGCCATCTTTTTGGTCGCATATCAGGCAAACGGAAAAATGATAGAACTCTAACAACAAGGCTCATATCCATGTGATTTGGCCTACAGATCATATCATCGAATACATAGTTAGCTAAATTGATCTACAAGAAGAAAAATTTTGTCCGACAAACTGAAACTAATTTTCCTACAAACTAAATGACAGGAGCTCCAAATCTTACCAAGTGTTTTCCCCAACCTCGCATAAATGCATCTCGCGCAATCCCTCGCTGGTAGATCAGCTTGACATAGATATGAAAATTTACAGTAACATTAGATCCAATTGCATATACCAAACAGTTCAAGTTAGGGTTTGGGTGCTCAGTTTCCAACAGCAGCAGAAACGGAAGAGAAAGGGAGAGGCGGGCATACCTGGTACGTGCTCGCGGGGCACTGGCCGCCAACGCGGCGCCTGACGCCCGCCCGCGCGAGCCCCCTCGCCCGCCCGCGCGAGCCCCTTGGCCGCCGACGTGGCCCTCCCGCGCGAGGCCTCCTCCTAACGAGCTGCACGCGACGCCCCCCGCCTACCGAGCCGCACGCGACACCCCCCGCCCGCCGACCCGCACGCGACGCCCCCGGCCCACCGAGCTGCACGCGACGCCTTGCCGCCCGCCGACCCGCACGCGACGCCCCTGGCCCACCGAGCCGTACGCGACGCCCCCCCGCCCGCCGACCTGCACGCGACGCCCCCGGCCCACCGAGCCGCACGCGACGCCTCGCCGCCCGCCGAGCCGCCGTGAGAAGCGACGCCCCCCGTCGAGCCGCCGTCGGAAGGAATGCCCCCGCCGTGCGTTCCAGAGGAAAGAACGAGAGACACTAGTACAGAGAAGCTCTGCACTGGCGGTTATAGACGTATTTTTACAGGCGTTTTTGACAACCGCCAGTGCTAGAGGCCAGTAGAAATCGGCGATTTTTACTAGCGGTTGCTTGTGAACCGCCAGTACAAATCGATTTATATTGGCGATTCACTTAAGAAACCGCCAGCACAAATCATTTTCCAAAAATCGTGTTCTAAAAATAGCAAAACAAAAAAATTAAACAAGTCGCGGCATTTTTCGCGCAAAATTCGCGCGCTACGCGGCCGGTGGGATTTGAACCCCGCGACCTCTCTCTCGCGCGTACCCCTCCCTACCACTGCACCACACTCTCACTTGTGACTATATCCCACTTCGGCTCCCCACGTATTATAACAAACCGAGAGTAAATTGATTGTTTGAGGCACTAAATGAATTCAAATGAAAAAGTTGTCAACTACAAAGTTGAGTAACTTTTCGAGATCTACAACTTTCATGCAGAGTGTTTCTCCATCCGAGGCTTTTATCAAAAAGTCAAATTACAAGTTTCAGACTTTGACCATAATTTACATCAACAAGATGATTTCAAATGAAAAAAATTTCAACTACAAAGTTTCATAACTTTTCGAGATCTACAACTTTTATTTAGATAGTTTTTTCGTACGTGGTCATTTGCAAAACTCAAAAAATTAAAATTCAGATTATTTCTACAGACGGGTCACTTAAGGAACCGCCACTAGAAATCGATTTCTAGTGGCAGTTCCTTAGGTGACCCGCCAGTAAAAATTGCCCATTTTTACTGGCGGGTCACTTAAGGAACCACCACTAAAAATTGATTTCTAGTGGCGGTTCCTTAAATGACCCGCCTGTAAAAATGGCACTGATTTCTAGTGGCGGACGTCAAGCGAAACTGCCAGTAAAAAAAATACATGGCGCCACTATAGAGCTCCTGTGTACTAGTGAGAGAGAGAGGACACGTAGAGGATAAGGGGTGTTATTGTCCTTAGGTTTTACTGTCAAGGTTTTTTTTTGTTTTTTCCATTTTTTTTTTTTGTAGAAACAACTAACAGAGTTACAAAGAGGGGTAAACTGTGACTTCGTTTTCACAAAGTGAGGGTAAAAACGCAATGGGGCGAAAAGCGACGGTAAAATCACAATTGGACTTTAGAATAAGGGTAGAAACGCAATAGTCCCGATGCCTAAAAATAACCCCATGGAGATACTATGCCAACAACCTGAATTCAAGCACTCTAATCCCAGCTAAACAAACATGGTCAGGTTCTAACTATTTTTATATTCACACATGTAAAGATAATAATGTATCTGAAACTGAATCTAATTCTGAATACTTAACAGTATAGATGTGATTGAAGCTTACATGTTTTTCTATGACCTATGATAATTAATACTAACTTTATCTAATTCTCATGTGTGCTCAACTAGAATCATGTTTACACTTGACAAGTGCTCCAACCTTGCTAATGCAAGATATCATTCCGCTTGTTGCTGTGACTGCAAAGGTTGCAAAACAGCACGATGCGTGGTGAACAAAAAAAATCAAAGCACCAATCTATATGAATGACAAGATTTGCATGATGCCTCATGGTTCATGCTATTTGAAAATCAGGGATTAAGATTGTCAAACAAATCTGGCGATTTGAGAGAGATGGGAGAGCAGGGAAGGTAACCACGACATCATACCTAGGTCAAGACTGTGCAATAGCAGCTGGCACTGAAGTAGTTTGCGTGTTCCTCCTCACGTCCTCCTGCTTTCCTCCCCTTCTCCGTGCAAGGATAATTGACTAGAGAACAACTGGATCTAGGGTAGGGTTACAAGAGAAATCAATCTCTACTATTGGGGAAAAGGAGAGGAAGGGGAGATAGAGAGGAAGGAGGGGAGCTGAGGGAGACAGAGAGCTCACTAACGACGAGTTGCTGTGGCCGCCAGCGCGCAAGACGAGGAACGCCGGATCTGTGACAGGGTGAAATCATCCTCTGCTTTTGGGGAAACAGAGAGGAAGAGGAGATAGAGAGGGAGGATGGGAGCTGAGGGAGCCAGAGAGCTCACCGGCGACGAGCGTTGCGGCTGCCGGCACGCGGGAAGAACGCCGCGAGGCGTCGCGCGGGCGAGTGGCGCAGTCACGGAGCGGTATCGTTATGCGGTATGACTCGGGAAGGTGCCGTATCAGGGGTGAACACAACGTTTTCTGATTCCAGGGTACCTGATAACGTAGGTTCGTGAAACAAATGGCCGTAAGGTTATCGGATATCCTCCGCAATCAAATCGCGTTACCTTTGCCTGAACCAAACACCTCGGTGGTGGCGATGCTTCCCGCGGACTTTGCTGAGCAGAAAACCCAAACAATACTGGGCGGCTGCGCGAGCTTCTGCACCGTGGTTGACAATGGCGACGGCCCTATGAATATGGTGCGTGAACCTGCAGGGGCGACGACCTGGGAGGCCAGCAACTACAAGTTTTGCTCCAGCGAAGTCGGTTTGAGGTGCTGCCAGGCACCCCTCAGTAGCAGCAGCATCCCCAGAGGAGTACAGGCCAAGTGGATCCCCGGCGGGAACCACTCGGCAGACCAGGAACTTGTGCCGGTGAACGTGTTCGTCGCGGAGGAAGGGTGGGTCGACCGGACCGGGGTGGTGCACGCCGACGAGCTCCTGGAGGCTCCCCTTCTCCTCGACTGGGGGATCAAGCGGAACCTGCCACAAGACGGCTTGTACAGTTATAGCTGCTCCCAAGAAGTAAAAGTATGCTCTGCAAGAGCAAACACAGCGTTTGCAACGTCGACGATGAACAATAAGGCTACACGTGCCGCTGCGACAACGGCTATGAAGGCAATCCTTACCTCGCCGATGGCTGCCAAGGTTGGTTATACTCAATTTACGTAATAAATTTTGCTTGATTTATTTAATTGCATGCATTCCAGGCGAATTATTATTGATCAATCTGTTGATGCGTACTAGCTACTTATATATAGTTTCAGTGGACTTTTTCACTTGAAAGTCCTGCTTTATTGTATCTTTATTAACTCTACTTTGGAACATTTTTTTACAAAAAATAAAGATTGTAGGTCATAGATTGCACTCTCAAATGCTACGATAGCATGAATGGTCCTTTAAACCAATGTAGAGCACATCACTAAAGGTCAATTTTAAAGTTTGAAGTGAGATCGAGATGGGATGGCAGTGCTAATCATAAAAGAATGATAATATATATTTAATCCTATAAATCATTCTTTACTCCAAAAGAATTACTGGCATCTCCACATCTCAAGATGTTTATTTTTCTCATCAAAGTTTATTTATGTAGCAGTATTGATTTATTATAAAAGTAGACTTTTTCAAACTATCAATTAAAATAGAAATGTCAAAACATTCTATTATAAAGTATAATAAGTTTATCTAACGTCACAGTTTTTTATATAAATTATATGCCATATGGATTAGTATAATTTTAAATAATCCATTAGTGCTATTAATACATGAGTTTTTAAGAAAATAGTTTTCATGATTGTTGAAACGTAGCATATATTTCCCGATCATGCATATATGCATTGAACTGTATGATTTCAAGAGAATATACTTTTCACCCACATAACTCAGAGATGTTGAATTTGCGATAAGGAAGAACCGTATCTGTTTTAGTATATTGTTTCAATAAAAATGTACAAACTTCTTTAAAATAGCGACCTAAAAATTTTAGGGTCATGGAGTATCAATATAAATTAAACTAAATCATCAGTGTCGTTGGTATATGATTTATCAAGGGAACAATTTCACACTTGATAAATATAAAAATAAATATTTATCCTAATATATGCATGTATGTTTGGTCCATTATGTTTACTTTATTTAATAGTGGTAGAGGCGTGTAATTTAAAAATATATACATATGAGTAATATATGGTTATTGAATTATTTTCCTAAAATATCTTATATCAACATTTAAACATAGATTTTAGGGACAATTAGTTGATTTTATGATAGTATTCGTGGATAATTTAGATACAAATAATAGGTGAATATTTTATACCTAAATTTAAAGCTTTGTGTTATCTTTCATAATGACATATATGCTCCCTCCGTCTCTGAATAAATCAATTTCTAGAATCCATGCCAGTCAAACTATATTAACTTTGAGTAATTTTATAGCAAAGGGTAAACACATCTAATAATACCAATTTAATGTCATGAATCTTGATGGATTTTTCTAGAAATTTGATCAAAATTTTAAAAGTTTGACTTAAGGCAACTCTTCGAATATATTTAGGCTGTGTTTAGATGCTGGACAATTTGAATTTTGGGTGTTGTAGCACATGTGCTAACTTTTGCAATAAGTATCCAATCAGGGCTTAAGTAGACTCAAAAGATTCGTCTTGTGATTTACATACAAACTGTGTAATTAGTTTCTTTTTCTTATCTACATTTAATACTTTATGCATGCGTCCAAACATTCGATGCGACGCAATGTGACGGAAAGTTGGAATTTTAAAGGGGAATTAAACCGGGGCTTATTTAGAAAAAAGGGAGTACAAGACTAATGCAAAAAAAACTTTTGTGAGGCATTTTGAAATAGACCTCGGAGGCGGGCAAAAAATTCAACCGCCTTGGTTAATACCAATAATTAACTGAGGCGATCATTTTTTATTAACTTAAATGCTTACAGAAACTGCCTCGCAAAATCAATTAATCGAGGCGGTTGTTCTAACGCAAATGCCTCAAATAATACTGGCCCATCTCAGAGCCCAAACATCCAATCTTGGCCCCATAGCGCCCTCAGTGATATATAAATGAACAAACCCTAGCCCAGTCAACCGTCAGCTCTCTCTCTCCCCCTCACCTGGCCGTCGGCTCTCTCCCTCACCCGTCTCTCTCTTCTCTCCATGACAAAGTGTGCCCCGGCTGCGTGCGCCCCTCTCCCTCTCTCCGATGGCAACTAGGTGGTGCCCTCTCCCTCTCCTCCACTGAAAGGTACAAGTACGGCTAGAGGGGAGTGAATAGCCTATAAAAATTTTCTACAATGCACTTAAGCCAAGAGGTTAGTATTTAACACAGCTTAAAGCAATGCAATAGCTTCAACTAACCTAGGCAAGTCACCTACACAATTCTAGTGATTCTAAACTTCTAAGCCACACAAGAGACTAAGCTAGCAACAAGAAACTAAAGCTACATAACTAGCAAGCTAAAACTACTCAACTAACAAGCTACAACTACACAAAGTAACTTGCAAGAAGTGGAGGAGATGAGCTTGAAGGTTATACCTTTGCCTTGTGTAGATTAACCAATCACGGAGAGATAATCACAAATCACTCACTCGATGGTGAGGATCACAAAGAGGTCCAAGAAGGCAACATAAGAATTCTTCCCCGGGGTTCACGTGCTTGCCAGCATGCTACGTCCCTGTTGTACCTTCACTCGGTGGTTCGGTGGCTAATCGGTATCACACACCAAGACTCTCGAAAGGCCCCACAAGAACCTACCCAAGAGTGAAGTAACTCAATGACATGAGATTTCCTTAGAGTTACCTTTGAGCACTCCGCTCGGGGTAGGCACAAGACCCCTCACAATCAACCGGTGTGAGCAAGAACAAGCTCCACTTCTTCCCACACACCTTCTTCACCTCCAAGCCGGCTAGGTGACAGCAATCACCAAGAGCAACAAGGATTCCACCGTCACTAAGCCACAAAGTGCTCTAGAATGCCAAGAACAAGATGCAAACACTTGGAATCACTCTCTCTCAAAGAAAATCACATTTAGAATCAAGAGAAGAGAGTTGGAGGGAGTAGGCTAGGCTCACAAGATGTCAATGTGTCTGAAAATGCATAAGGGGGTAACCCAAGGCCAGCCCTATTCCTATATATAAGTCCCCACAAAAATCCAACCGTTACACTGTGAAATCGGGGCACCGGACGCTACCACCTGCGTGTCCAGTGCATGGATGAGTGCCACGTGTCGCCTAGTATGAATTCTACCTGTCAGATCCCAACGGTCAGGAATAGTTCGCGCATAGTTGTGTTGCATCGGACGCTAAAGCAATCGTCCAGTGCCTCCACCGAACGCGTCCTACGCTCTGAGTCTGATGCTACGCAAAACTAACCAGAGAGCTCCGGGGTGGCACCAGACGCGTCCGACACCACCACACCAGATGAACGCAACATCTAGTCTGACGCTAGAACCGAGTAAACACGCTTGCAACGGACACGACCTTGACACTATTCATGCGTCCGTTGGCTACACAGAGTGGTTCTAGAGAAGGATTTTGGCCACCGGACGCGTCCGGTGCACTCTGCGTAGTTAGGATGAGTTAGGGTTAGCCACTGGACGCGTCCGGTGCACTGTCTGGCGCAGCATCCGGTGCCCTTTTGAGCACGCTCTCAAGATTTTCTCACCGCCTTTGCTCTCATGTGCCAACATTTAAGTGTTCTACTCACTTATGCATGAGTGTTAGCTGGTTTTCAAAGCATTTGCAAGGCGTTGTTAGTTCACTCTTAGTTTTACAAGTGTATGCAAAGTGAAATGCAACCTAAGAGCATTTGATGACCGAGTAAGCGATGCAATTCCCCTGTTAATAGTTCAGCCATCTATTCTAAATATAATCGCACTCTTCTAAGTGCCTTGATCACCGAAACATAGAGCATATTTTCTTTTTACCTTAGCCTCTAGCTCCTTGCTTCTCTTTTTCCCAAATCTTTCGCTTGATCACCATGATTCTTCTCCATCACCAATGCTTGCTCCACTCCGACCGTGTACTTAACCTAACTCAAGCATACACTTAGCACATAGGTTAGTACTTAGGTTTCATCAATTAACAAAACCAAAATAGAGCTTTCACCCACCTCACCCTCTCTCCCATGGCGCCCTGCCTCTCCCTCTCGGGCTAGCAGCGAGGGGCCGCGCACCACAGCAGTGGTGGCCCTGGCCACATGCTACAACGGCTCAAGGCAAGGGCGGTTCAAGGCAGGGGCAGCTCCGTGCACTTGTGGCATGGACCCGGCCGGTGCGGAGTGGCGAGATCCGTGCAGCGGTGGTGGGCGGCGCTCCTCCCCCTCCCCTTGCTCGCAGATCCGGTGGCTAGAGGCTTGGTCTCGGTGACTTGAGGATAGATCCAGCGTATGGCGAACGGATCCAGCGGTGGGCGACTGGATCCCAGCGGTCCAACGAGTTGCGGCGGCGGCGACCCGTGGATGGACTCGATGGGCTTGTCCTTGGGTTTTGATTTTTTTTATTTGACTACCTCGGTAAATCGAAATTGTCCGCCTCGCAAAAGATTTGTGTAATAGTGCAAAGGGGTTACCTATGGTAATTTTCTTTAATAGTAGAAGTGAATAAATTATATGAATTTAGGACATTATTTTAAACTAACGTAGATAGTAGAAAAGATGGGTATTTTGGATGTATATTTAGGGTGTTATTTAATTTTGTATTTTTATAATGGCATAGGTTGGTAATTTGTTATAAAATAAGAATATATATAGATCCCAGTATTATTGTTGATCATCATGAGTAAAGTCTATCAGTTAAAACGTCTGATGTTTTCAGTTATTGTGAGAATTTCTAGAATTTATTATCTTCCTATTGCGCCTCATCAGGATCATTTTAGTGGAGCCTATAAAATGGGCCTCTAATCCATAATAATAAGATTTGAAGTATATATGATTAGTATGGAATAATATAAAACTTGTTTTCATATTTCAATGTGTTTCCCTCGAAACTATATACAAGTATTGTACGAGAAAACAAACTAACAGAGTCTAGTTTAAATACAAGCCAAAATATATATAAAGCTATATATATATATATATATATGCACTAAGTGTTGTAATAATTAATTTCCGACGTGTGTTCCTCTCGGTGGACCCTAAAAAGGGAAAGGCTCATCTTATATCAACATTAATTTCATCCGATACATGCACTCATAAGTTAACTGAGTGATGCAATAATTAATATAATTTCCTACGCGTTTGTCTTATTATTATTAAAACTTCTTGTTTTTAACCAAGTTTTAAACCCGTTGTACACCACTACACCTCTTGATGGACTGTCAAAAGGGAAAGGCTCATCTTCTTATATCAAAATTTCATCCGATCCATGCATGTTTCAATTGGTGCGCGGTTGATGGCTCCAGATGTTGACGAGTGCAAGCTCCCAAGTGAAGAGAGGCGTTGCTTCGCCGAATGTACCAACACGAACGGGTCATACCAGTGCCGGTGCCCTCCAAAAACTTTCGGCAACCCCAACATTGAAGACGGTTGTGTCCAATATAAGTACAATACTAATACGGGTGAGTGCATATATATGCTATGCGGTTGCCCTTTGATTTGTCGTACTCGCACTCCATATACCAATGTTAGAAGCATGTTAATCAGTCAGGTTAATCGATGTTATATATAGCATATAGCATCGATCAACCTGACATTGATACATATACATATACTATCACAGCATATATACACATATACATATAAAAGCATATATATATAGTACAACTACACTACTGATACTCGCTGCGCTAATAACATCGATCGGCACTGTTTTTTCTTAATAAATACTTTTTTTCATGTTTATATCTGCAGCGGATGCGCTGTTGGCGGCTACGGCACACATAGGGCGGCCCGGCTGCAACACCACCTGTGGCGGCGTGCGCGTGCCGTACCCCTTCGGCTTCGGGCACCCTGCTGCTACTGGCCGGGTCTCAACCTCACCTGCGACACCAGCCGGAGTCACCACCCGCCGCGGCTGCTGCTCGACAGCAACGGCACTCTCGAGGTCGTCGACATCTCCTTGCAAGATTCCACGTTGCGAGTCATCAACACCGGCACCTCCACACCAGATGTCATTGGCCACAACCAGGACACGGTGGTGGAGTTTCAGCTGCCGGACATCAGAGAGCCCTACATGCTGTCGAGCAGGAACGAGTTCATCCTCTTTGGGTGCGGCGTGGAGGCCACCCTGCAAGACGGGAGCAGCAGCAGCAACACCACCACCGACAGTAGTAGTAGTGTCATCAGTGGCTGCGCCTCCACCTGCAATTCATCCAGTCCGGCAGTATCAATACCAACAGAAACTCATGGCGGACGACACTGTTCCAGCCGGGATGATGGCAGCTGCTGCCATGCGCCCATCTCCGAGGGCTGCACGCCTAAGAGAGTGATGTTCAAAGAGCTCAACCAGACCATCCTCACCAGCCTGGATGGCACTCACTAGTAGAGAGCAGACTTTTGATCCGCAGTCGATTTCAGCTTTAGTATCGGATTTTTTTGCGTCTGGAAAGAAAGATATCTTTAATCCCGGTTTTAAAGAACAGTCGGTATTAAATGTTTCTTCCTAACAGCTCCCAACGGCTAAATGCTCTGGGAGAGCTTTTAGTCCTGGTTGGGGTAAATAACCGGGACTAAAAGTCAAGCTTTAGTCCCGGTTGAAGCTAAAAACCGGGACTAAAGCTTTAGCCACGGTTTGTGGCCAAAACCGTGGCTAAATCTTAAGTTTTAGCCCGAGTTAGTATCTAAAACCGGGACTAATGTTCCTCCCTGCATTTGAACCTTCTTCTCCCCCGAGCCCGAGCCATTCAAGCTCAGTGTTCTTGCTCTCTCAAGCTCAGTTTCTTGCTCTCGCTGTTCTTGCTCTCGGTGTTCTTGCTCAAGGAGTCAAGCAGGGTTTGGAGCTCGGTCTACATTACTCCAAGTTCTGTTCTACGGTTGTAAATGTTACTATCTTTATTCTCTCTTGTTTAGTTACTATCATATCTTAATTCTTGGCCTAGAAAAAATTGGATCGATATATATATATATATATATGTGCATGCATGATTCTTTCCTCCATTTTTATGTGTCAAACTTAAAATCACTTGATAGTTTGCATTTTTGGTTGAAGGAAGATTAAATGAGCCGGTATACATATTTCATTGCTAATATACATATCATACATTGGTTGCTCAAATATTGGTTGCATATGTTTTAAAATTTAGGAATTTTTTAGTTTCACTTGTTAAAATACATTATTAGAAATTTAAGTGCTTTACAAATTTAAGTCTAGAGAGTAAAGAGTAGATGACGAATGCTTTTGGGTCGTCGACCTATCATCGGGTTCAAAAGAGGCTGAGACCAGACCTCCCTCTCATTGAGTGCGGCGAGTGCAAGAAAAAGAATGTGCTTAAGTTTCGAGTGAAGAAGGAGGGTCCCAAGAAGGGGCGCATCTTCTATAAGTGTCCGGATCGTAATGTGAGTTACTCTATCGCATTTGATGATTATATATAATAAATTATGTATTTTTTTACTAAACTTATGTATTTTTTTGTCTTAATTTCAGTGGGATGGCAGTGCATGTTCAGGGTGGTACTGGCAAGAAGAGTATGTCAAACACGTGTTTGGAACTCTTGTAGAGGCGGCTGCGGTGGGTGATGAGCTAACTGATGAGGCACTGAACCCAGGAACGAAGCCCATTGATGTTGAACAAACGAATGATTTGTCTGTTTTAGTTGAGATTGGTCGTGATATTCTTAGGCTGTTGAAGTGTATTTTAGGTTTAATTAGTTTAGTGCTAGTTGTGACTGTCTACATTACAGCGAGGCTTCCATAAATTAATGTCCAGTATTGTGATATATATTCGTTTGTCTTGTAATGTAGATGAGTCGGCATTGGATGTACAACACTGATCGTCGCTCCAAAGATTTCATTGAGGGCGTGCATATTTTCTTAAATGTGGCCGAGTCAAACAAGCGGGATGGATTCATGTGCTGCCCATGTGCTGTATGTAAGAATTTGATGGAATATTCTTACTCAAGCATTCTTCATTCTCACTTGTTCAAGTCGGGTTTCATGCCAAACTACATCTGCTGGACCAAACACGGAGAAAGAGGTGTTATAATGGAAGAAGTCGAAGAAGAACAATGGGACGATGGTGACACTATTGCTGACTATAGTATATTAAACAATGATATTCCAATGGAGGAAGCTGAAGAAGAGGTACCAGCACAAGATGATCCCGTTGATGATCTTGCTCAAGCTATTTGCGATGCAAAGAGAGAATGCGAAAGTGAAAAGGAGAAGATCAAGTTCAAGCGTATGCTAGAGGATCACAAGAAGTTGCTGTACCCAACTTGTGATGCAGGACAGAAAAAATTGGGTAGCACACTAGAGTTGTTGCAATGGAAGGCAAAGAATGATGTATCCGACAAGGGATTTGGGGAGATGCTTACAAAAATAAAGAAGATGCTTCCAAAGGATAACGAATTACCAGCCACTACCTATGAAGCCAAACTGGTTGTCTGCCCTCTGGGATTGGAAATCACAAAGATACATGCATGTCCGAATGATTGCATCCTCTACCGTGGCGAGGAGTATGAAAAGCTGGATTCTTGCCCGGTATGCCATGCATCACGGTATAAGATCAGGCGAGATAACTCTGGTGATGTTGAGGGTGAAAGAACCAGAAAGAAAATCCCTGCCAAGGTTATGTGGTATGCTCCTATAATACCACGCTTGAAATGTTTGTTCAGAAACAAAGAGCATGCAAAGTTAATGCGGTGGCACAAAGAAGACCGTAAAATAGACAATATGCTGAGACACCCGGCTGATGGGTCTCAATGGAGAGCAATCGATCGAGAGTTCCCAGATTTTGCAGGCGACGCAAGAAACATAAGGTTTGCTTTAAGCACGGATGGTATGAATCCTTTCGGGGAGCAGAATAGTAGTCATAGCACTTGGCCTGTTACACTATGTATCTACAACCTACCTCTATGGTTATGCATGAAGAGAAAGTTCATTATGATGCCCGTGCTAATCCAAGGACCAAGGCAGCCTAGCAACGATATCGATGTGTACCTGAGGCCACTAATTGAACAACTACTGCTTTTGTGGGACAAACCAGGTATACGTATTTGGGATGAGCACAAACAGGAGCACTTTGACCTCCGTGCATTGTTGTTCGTAACAATCAATGATTGGCCTGCTCTAAGTAATCTTTCAGGATAGTCAAACAAGGGATATAATGTATGTGTGCACTGTTTCATGGACATTAAAGGTATATTTTTGAAAAAATGTAGAAAGGTTGTCTACCTTGGGCATCGTCGATTCCTGCCTGCGAATCACCCTGTAAGAAAGAAAGGCAAGCATTTTAAAGGTAAGGCGGACCACAAGTCTAAGCCTATCAACCGCACCGGTGAGGATGTACTCGATATGGTCAAGGACGTGAAAGTAGTCTTCGGAAAGGGACCTGGCAGTGAACCCATTCCGAACGACGCTAGCGGTCATGCACCTATGTGGAAGAAGAAGTCCATATTTTGGGAGCTACCATATTGAAAAGTCCTAGAGGTCCGCAATGCGATTGACGTGATGCACCTAACAAAGAATCTTTGTGTGAACCTTCTTGGCTTCATGGGTGTGTACGGGAAGAGCAAGGACACACCTGAAGCTTGAGAGGACCTCCAGCGTTTGAACGAGAAGACAGCTGGTGGAAGCCAATACTTAGGACCTGCTAGTTATAGTCTTAGCAAAGAAGAGAAGGAGAGCCTGTTTGAATGCCTAGACAGCATCAAGGTACCATCCGGATACTCCTCAAATATAAAAGGTATAATAAACGTGCCAGAGAAGAAATTCCAAAACTTAAAGTCTCATGACTGCCACGTGCTCATGATACAATTGCTTTCAATTGCATTAAGAGGAATTCTACCTCCAAATGTACGTCTAGCCACCGTGAAGCTATGTGCATTCCTCAACTCAATTTCTCAGAAGGCAATCAGTCCTCTAGATCTTGCTAAGCTACAGAATGACGTGGTTCAGTGTCTTGTTAGCTTCGAGTTGGTTTTCCCTCCATCCTTCTTCAATATCATGACGCACCTCCTAGCACCTGGTCAAGGAGATTATTATTCTGGGTCATGTGTTTCTACACAACATGTTCCCCTTTGAGAGGTTTATGGGACTCCTAAAGAAGTACGTTCACAACCGTGCTCGGCCAAAACGAAGCATCGCGAAGGGCTACGGAACCGAGGAGGTCATTGAGTTCTGTGTTGACTTTATTCCTGATCTAGACCCAATTGGTGTTCCAGAATCATGACATGAGGGGAGGCTAAGTGGAAAGGGGACACTAGGGAAGAAAACATATATCGGTCAGGGTGACGATTATTTCAATAAAGCACACTACACAGTTCTGCAAAACTCCACCTTGTTGGAGCCATATATGGACAGACACAAGGAATTTCTACTATCACACTTTTCAGGCAAGTCTGAAGCTTGGATTTCGCGCCATCACATGGAATCTTTTAGCGGTTGGTTACGAAAAGAATATCAGGGTGATAAGAGTATTCCGGAGCAACTGTGTTTGTTGGCTAGGCAACCATCATGGCATATCCTCACATACAAAGGGTACGAGATAAATGGAAATACATTCTACACAGTAGCCCAAGATAAAAGGAGCACCAACCAAAATAGTGGTATCCACATAGATGCCACAGACCCGAACGGGACTAAGCAAACATACTATGGCAGCATAGAGGAGATATGGGAACTAGACTATGGACCTACTTTTAAAGTTCCTTTGTTCAAATGCCAGTGGGTAAAGGTGTCCGTAGGCGGGGTAACAGTGGACAACCAATATGGAATGACAATAGTGGACCTCAATAACAGTGGGTTCAAAGACGAACCATTTGTACTTGCCAAGGATGTCAATCAGGTATTCTATGTCAATGACATGTCTTCGAAACCGAAAAGAGGGAAAAACGATAAGAACCCATTTAGCAATGAGGCAAAGCGTCATATAGTTCTTTCAGGAAAAAGAAACATTGTGAGAATTGAAGATAAGACAGACACATCAAAAGATTATGAGAAGGATGATCGAATCCCACCCTTCATGGTCAACAAAGACCCAAGCATCCTATTGAACAATGAAGACACCCCATGGCTGCTTCGATTATGATCAAGGGACATATATTTAAAAAAAGTTCACTACTGTGATTGCTTAGAGCGAATTGAGCTATTATGTAATAATTGTGAGACATTAGATCCACGAATTTACGTTGAAATAAATTGAAAACAACTTTTCTGTCAAATACAAATCATTTTATTTATATTTGTTGAGCACTATATTTTTGCATTAATGAATTAATGATTATTACCGTATATTACTTTTAATATTTGTAAAGAAATCAAGAAATATAGGTAAAAGATTTTTCTTCTGTATAGTAAGCAGTAAAATAAAGCAGAAACCTTTTTTTAAAATTTTTTGTCAATATTTTCATTTACTATTGAATTATTAAGGTTTATAAGTATCATAAAGTAAGACAAAAAGAAATGAAGAAGTTGACGGGAGATGAACAGAAATTTCACTTTTAGTCCCAGTTGTAGGCTGCAACCGGGACTAAAGGTGGGCCGAAATTTGCAGGCCCGCCAAAAACACACTTTTAGTCCCGGTTCCTACCAAGAACCGGGATTAAAAGTATGAGATTTAGTCCCAGTTCCTGGTTGGAACCGGGACTAAAACTTTTTGGTCCCGGTTTTGGATCAGACCCGAGACTAAAAGTCCCGACCTATATATAACGCTCGCCTTCAACCTCGATCCGGACTTCTTCAATCTCTCTGTCCGCCGTTCGCCATCGACGCCGCCGCCGCCTCTCGGACCGCTGCAACTGACGCCGGCCGTCAGTGCCCCGCTGGCGTGACGCCCCGCCGCCCGCGCGCCGCCCTGACCTGCTCGAGCTTGCCACCGCCGCGCGCGCCGCCATGCCCCAGCGCACGGGATCTGGACGCGCCCTGCCGCGCCCTACATCGACACGCCACTGGCCTCCGTGTTGCCGGCCGCCGCCGCCGCGGGCTGCCTGCGAGCCTCGACGCCGGCCGCCGGCCTGGCCCTCTCCCTCTGCGCGCGCCCTGGCCCGAGCTCTGCTTCTTCTTCACGCCGTCGCCCTCCGGCCGCCCCTCTCTGCGTGTGTGTGTGCGCTACACTAGCTGCTAAGTCCTAAAAGGTAGCTCCACAGTTCTTTTTTTTCATTTAGTTAGTTACTTAATTATTGTATTACTCAATTAGTTTTATTTTTAATTAGTTACTTAATTATTGTATTACTCAATTAGTTTTATTTTTAGTTAGTTACTTAGTTAGTTAGTTTTATTTTTAGTTAATTATAGTTTTATTTTTACTTAGTTAGTTAGTTAGTTACTTAATTTGTATTACTTAATTATAGTAATACTTACTTAGTTAGTTTTAATTGATTACTTAATTAGTTTTATTATATTAGTAATTAATTAGTTTTAGTTTAGTTTTTTTAATTAGTTAATTATTAGTTAGCTTATATTAAGTTTAGTATTAGGGCTAGTGTTAGGGTTTAGGCCGAGTGTTAGGGTTTAGGCCGGCTAGGGTTTAGTGTTAGGGTTTAGGGCTAGGGTTTAGTGTTAGAGTTTAGGGTTAGGGCTACGGTTTAGTGTTAGGGCTAGGGTTTAGGTTTTCTGTCTCTTTTGTTCCACATGCAATATTAATATTAACAATTTTTCCCCTCTAAATGGCCGGAGAAAGAGGCAATATGGAACAAGAAATGATGGACATTATCAACACTGGCAGTCAACACTGGCCGGAGGGAGAACACGACGGGAGTCAGTACTTAGTGGATGATGGGAATATGCAGCAAGACAATGTTGCAGATAATACTACTGGCGAGGTATTTGTTTATTGCGAACACATGGTTATGAAATCATTACATGCGTGGTACCGATACTTATTAAATATTTGTTTTTTAACTTAATTTTGTAGCCATCTGGAATGACGACATCTACGGGCAAGAGCAAAGGAGTCCGGGGCCCGAAGAAGCCATTAGAGGGTCGCTTTGTGATCACAGAATTCAACACAGATACGGGCGAACAATTAGGACCACATGCAAAGAAATTCGTGAACCATTGTGGATACCTTGTAAGGGACAGGATCCCGATCAGTGCACGAGAATGGAAGGCAAAGCCTAGTGCTCCTGATGTCAGCTTTGTTTCTCATGTTGACAAGAATCTAATGTGGAATGATATTCTTCAATATTTCACACTAGAAACGGATAATTATGCAGAGTTCAACAGCGAAGACTTAAAGTTGCTAGTTAGGCGCTGGGCAATGAAGAAGATGGCCACACAGTTTCAGAGTTGGAAGAAAAGTCTCTACAAGACATATGTGAAGGAGAACAAGACGCCAGAATTTGACCGAGCCACTGGTCCGATCACAAAGTGTAGGCCCTACTGGGATGAATTTGTATAGTACAAGTTATCGGAAGAGGGTGAGACACGGGTCAGAAGGAACACTGAGAATGCTCGCAAAAAGGAATACCACCATCACTTGGGATCAGGTTGTTACCCTTCTGCCATTCCCAAGTGGGAAAAATTGGAAGCTGATATTTTAGCCAAGGGGCTCATACCAGAATCAGCTGCATGGCCTGTACGTGCGAAACAATGGTTTTTTGGTCATGGGGGAAGTCTTGACCTACAGACCGGGAAGGTAGTGCATGGCCAGAAACTTGTAGACGCAGCAGAAAGATTGCAATATATTATGCACGCTAAAGAGAAAGGGGTATTCAGGCCGAAGAGAGAGAAGGACGAACTGACATATGCCATTGGTACCGCTGAGCACCCTGGCCGAACCAGAGGCTTGGGACCGGGTGTGACGTGGGAACATGGTTTCCCTGAGGACAAAGATAGCTACAGAAGCCGTCGAAGAAGGAAGGAAGAGGAGGTAGAGCGGATGCGCAAGTTAGAAGAATATGTTCTCGAGTCACGTGAAGCGCTACGTCAGTCCCATGAACGTGAGAAACAACTTGAAGCAAGAATGCAACAGGAAATAGCAAGGCAGTTGGAATTAGCATTGAGTAGATATACATCAGAAGGAGTTAGCCAACCAGAAAATCTTGCAAAAAGCAGTTGTGCTTCTACAGAGGTGCCAAATCAGCAAGATGACGGAGTGTTGCGCTTCCCCGTGGATGATATCACTAATCCACTTACACCGTGTGAGCTGCACATTGCACAAGGGAAATCCACAGTCATGGTTGCTACCGGTATTGTAAACCCGGTAGACCCGACCAAGACACCCACTATCCATGGGAGAATAATACCACCTGGATATGCTAGCGTCTCGGTGGATAGAGTTACCAAAGGTTTTGGTAATGTGCCTCTTGAAATTGGAGGAGGTGATGAGGAGAAGACACTAGGAGAAACTGAGAAGACATTCATTGTATGGCGCAAGCGATACATTATTATTCCAAGGGCGCCACCGCCGCCTCGTCCTGAAGAACAGAAGCAAAGGCCAAGTCCAATAATCCATTCCCCAGACCATCAGAGTGCTCTGGGCTGCGAGTACGAAGATGTGTTTACACCAGACAGGGCGCCATCACCTCCACCAACAGCAAGGCCATCATCGCCGCCACGAGTTCTAACACCTCCCCCACCTACCAAGCCATCTACTAAGAGGCCTCCACCGCAGGTGGTGCAACCAACCCTGCCCGCAAAGAAGAAAGCCACCAGGCAAACAAAGCACCCCATTCCTCAGAAACTGCCCGGTGAAAAGACTAAAGAGGAGTTAGATGTTGCGGTGAAAAAACAAGTCGCAGATTTTTTTCACAAGAAAACCAAAGGAGACAGAAGAGATGAAGAAAAAGAATGCGCAACCGTACTACTATCTACCTCACGATGCTTTAAGGCAGAAAAGGATGGAGCACGAGAAGAAGTTGAGAGAAGCTAAACAGCCCCTCTCACTATCGAACTATGACCGCTCTCTCACGAAGTCTATTGACAAACAGAAGAAGGCACGGAAAGATGTTCCGTAACTCGGCAAACAAGACAAGCAATCAATCCCCCCGCTAATTGTTAGTGATCAGATACCGAATCAATATGGCTCATTTATGGACCGCATCCAGGTACCTAGTGAGGTCAATTTGAACGAGTTTGAAGCTTTCATGGCGGAAACTGGTATGAACCTTACCCAAATGGTTGGATTGGAGCAAGTGGAGAAAGCGCAAGTAGTTGACGAGTGGAGGAAATATCAACATGGTCGGAGTCTATGGAATTCAAAAACCCTCAGTCAACTAGGTACGCAAATGTACCTGCTAAACAAGTGGTACCTTGGGGCATGTACACGAGGTGAGTCTTGGATTTCTGTCCGAATTAAATACCAACATTGGTTCTGTGGCGATGATATTATGTTTGTTGATTTTGCTGAATTACACCAACTATGCCACATGGACTCCCTCGACAAAACAATAATGAGCTGCTATTATCTGTACGTGTACTTTCTTTCTGCAATTCAAATCTCTCTCTCTATATATATATATACAGCTATGAGATGCAAATGTGCAAACAGAGAGGGTCTAATGAAGTTGGTTTCATTGATCCACATATTGTATTCAAACACCCTACACCCAACCCAACATGGAAAGAAGACATAGAGAAGAATCTCATGAAGTTCTTAGCAAAGCAACACGGCAAGAAACAGATACTCTTCCCCTACAACTTTAACGATCATTGGATATTGATCGTCATCGATCTTCAACAAAGCCACATGGAGATCTTAGATTCTATGAGAAAGAGCCTGGACCAAATCCAAGATATGATAGATATTTTTCAGAGGTAATTTATTTCTCCTTACCTTCTTCAATTGCAGTGTTTGAAAAATATTCACATCGATCATTGGATATTTTTATTTTGATTGGCAGTGTTTGGAAAAGATTCATTGAGAAATACGACCTCAAACATTGCAAAGCATCACTGACTATAATCCCACACATGATAAGTATATATACTTAGAGGCCATTCATGTTATATATGTATCTATATATATGTATTGTCCAGATCGGATGACAATCTTTTTTGTCTTGTAAAGTGGGTTCTGCGGCAACAACTCGGGAATAACACTTGTGGATACTATGTCTGCGAGTTCATTAGGGTGTACTCAGTCAGAACTGACCAGGAGAAGCTAAAAGTACGTTAAATCGATCTCATATTAACTCACACAAATGTATATATACATATATATAATCATATATATTAATACCTTTCCTTTTGACTTTGTTTGAAGACTGATTATTTAAAGAAAAAGGTCCTGGTAAAAGACGAGCTCAAGGCAATTCAAGAGACCATAGCAGGGTTTCTTAATGATCAAGTTTTGAATTTCTCTGGAGAATTTTACAATGACCCCAATGAATCTTGGAAGCCGGGCAATGGTGGTGATGAAGATGACTGAAGGGCATATATATATGTTGGAGTGAAAACTTTTGGAGAGGAAAATATTTGGAGTGAAAAAAGTGTTAAACTCTCTAGTATATATGTATATGTATATGTGTGTATATATATATGTATATGTATATGTATATATATGTATATATATATATATATATATATGTAGTTTGTAATATATATATGTCTTATGTCGTATTGTGCCCTTTGTCAAAACCGATACACACATATAATATATATATACATATATATATATTTTACATATATATATATGTAAAATATATATGTATATATATATGTAATATGTGTGTGTATAGATAATTTTAAATCGAAACCATAATTTAAAAACAAAACGAATAATGAACTGAAAAAACACAAAAAACAAAAAAAGGAAGGTTTTAGTCCTGATTGTTTATACAAACCGGGACTAAAAGGTTCCACAGACTCGAGGACACGTGGTCTGGGCTGCAGACCTTTTAATCCCGGTTTGTGTTTCAAACCGGGACTAAAGGTCCACTTTTGATCCCGGTTCTGGACCCGGGATTAAAAGGAATGAGATTTACTTCCGAAAGCTTGTTCCCGGTTGGGAAACCGGGGCTAAAGGGGTTTCCCAACCGGGAACAAAGCCCATTTGTGTACCAGTGACTTCTCGCCCATTTGCGTTCATCTCAGAGGAGGGGTTCAGTGATCGGTGGTACATGATCTTGAACAGGACTGATCTATCGATCGAGGACGTAATCATGCCACCTCCCATTGTTCTACGGTGGGCAGTAAAGCAAGACTTTTGTCGTCGCCAGGTTCCCAGAAATCATCGTCATGGCCGCAGTGCCCTCTAGGCGTGGCAAGCCGCCTCTGCAAGAGTGACAACAGCTACTGCCGACAAGAGATCAATGGAGGCTATACCTGCCACTGCTCCACCGGCTACGTCGGCAACCCTTATATCGCCCACGGATGCCAAGGTTCTTATGATTTTCATATACTACTCCTTCAATTTTATCTTTATTTGTCATGGATTCATCAGAAGGGTATGTTTCTGAATTAACATTTGTTTTTATATATGGGGCTCCACTTGTTATTGCTCATTCTTAAAGATGCATGGGAATGGGTAATCCATGGAGCGAACCGTGGCTGATCCACCGATCCATCTAATTAGTCATTCTTATGCATGTTTGGCTACAGACTCGTGCAACGTCACGGCGGTATCCTTCGGCATTCCGTGCTTTGGATACTGTAGCTTGAACCCTGGACAGCAACCACCCTTCGAGTGTGTGTGCCCAAGAGGAACCCACGGCAGCCCCTACAGGCTCCACGGCTGCATCAGTTCCTCCGTTACCACAGGTGACAGCCACTACAATACTAGGTTCTCATTATTTACGTCTCCCTGATGCTTTTGGCATTATCTATACTTCTTAGCTTAAGAAAACGATCATATAGTATTTGTATATATGCACGTTTTTCAGGTTTAATCATTGGTTTTTCGGTGGCTAGTGGTCCGGTGCTCCTACTTTCGGTTCTCGGCATAATATTAGTACGCCAGAAGATTAGAGAACACAGGATAAAAGCATTGAAACAAAAATATTTCAACCAAAACCGTGGGCAGTTGTTGCAACAGTTGATATCCCAAAAAACTGACATTGCTGAACGAATGATCATACCAATGGATGAGCTTGCAAAGGCGACAAACAACTTTGACAAAGCTCGTGAGATTGGTCGTGGAGGGCATGGTACTGTTTACAAAGGAATCCTATCAGATCTACACGTCGTGGCCATCAAAAAGTCAAAGATTACTCTCCAGAAAGAAAAAGATGAGTTCATAAACGAGGTGACAATCCTGTCACAGATCAACCATAAGAATGTGGTAAAACTCTTTGGATGTTGCCTAGAAACCAAGGTGCCATTGCTTGTGTATGACTTTATTCCCAATGGGACACTTTGTGACCATCTTCATACTGAAGAACCAAAAACATCACTACCATGGAGCGATAGGTTGAGGATCACAACTGAAATAGCAACTTCTCTTGCCTATCTTCACTCGTCAGTTTCAGTCCCGATAATCCATAGAGACATCAAGTCTAGTAACATACTTCTTGATGATACAATGACATCAAAGATATCAGACTTTGGAGCTTCAAGGTATATTCCGATAGACAAAGCAAGGTTGACAACAAGGATACAGGGAACATTTGGATACTTGGATCCAGAGTGCTTACACACTGGTCGTCTCACCGAGAAAAGTGATGTTTATAGCTTTGGTGTAATTCTTGTGGAGCTACTCACCAGGAAGAAACCAACCTCTTCACATTTGTCCAATGAATACGGTGGCCTTGTTCCACATTTCCTCATTCTACTTGCCTCTAGAAACATTGACCAAATAATGGATCCACAAGTTCTTAGGAAGGAGGCAAAGAAATACAAGAAGTTGCTATGCTTGCAGCATCCTGTATAAACTTACGAGGTGAAGAAAGGCCAACAATGCGACAGGTTGAGCTTACACTAGAAGGACTTCAACAAGGTTCCAACAAAATATACAAGAAAGATGATATGATGGCTAAGGAATTTGAGAATTCTAGCAACGGGGCAAACTATTCATCATGGACTAATGAAGGGCACAAATTTGAGGAATCAAGTAGAAGATACCGTTTGGAGCAAGAGATGATGATGTCAGCGAGATATCCAAGATAGCATAGCTCTGCGCCATGTGCATTAGAACAAGGGATTAGTTAACTTCTCCTACCGGTATTTTTAAGAATGATGATTCAATTGGATCCTCTGTTTGTACCATTGTCTTCGTTTTGTTCATCGGATGTATCATCAGTTATATATATATATATATATATATAAAGAATTCAGAAATTATGCAATGAGTGTCAAGATTATTAGTGGATTGATATGTGGCATAAATTGTTGTAGTGGCAGCCTTTATGTTGGTGTGTGCTAAGTCCTGCGTGAGCTCCATTTGTTTGTAGAGAACCTGAAATGCTTGGTACCAGGACCACATAAGTAATGTGGCACAAAAACAATGTTGTTTGGGACCAAAGTTGAGGTGGTGGTGTAGTGCTTCTGTTCATTTTCTAGAGAACAGCAGCACCCATATGCATGGAGGTCGTTGCAGCTGTAGTTAAAAGTTTTTTTCCACATTAAAAAAACGCCATTTTGCTGTTTTTTTTTTTGACTAGGGTTACAATGGGCCTGCTTACACTTGGACAAACAAAATGTTTAGCACCACTCCAACTTATGAACGTCTTGACAGATTTCTTGCGAATGCTGAGTGGTGTTCTGTTTTCCCAAATACTATGATCTATCATCTGCCTATGATGAAGAGTGATCATGCTTTGATCCTTGCTGTTCTAAACTCTAGCAGCCGGATTCGTTCCAAACCTTTTAAATTTGAAAAATGGTGGCTGCATGAGGATGACTTTCACATCACTGCCAAGAACAGCTGGCACAAATCTTCTAATCGCCCTTTCCATCTTAAGACTTTCTTCCTTGCCAAAGACTTAACCAGGTGGCGCAAAGCCAAACCCAAAAATTCTGAACAGCTCAAAACCATTTAAGACCATATTCTGCAGCTCCAAATATGACACCAGCAAGATCACAGTGTTCAAAAGCATCTCGTCCACCAACATGAGTTGCTTCTTGCCAAAGAAGAAGCTTATCACAGACAACGTTACAAAAAGAACTGGTCTGTTGAGGGTGACAAGAATACCAGTTTCTTCCACCAATCCATTATCAAAAGGTCAAGGAAAAATCCTATCACTCACCTTCAGAATCCTGACGGATCTTTCTCCACCACTCAAGAACAGCTTGCCGATACTGCTACCTTTCAAAGATATTTTCAGGTCACAAAATAATTGCAGGGTAATAATGATGTAAGCCAATGGATCACTACTCCTGACTCTGCATAATCTGATTTTAGAAGATGATGTGTTCACAAACTCTACTCCAGAAATGAAGGAAGTTCACTCAATTGTAAAGAATATAAGAAGCAATGCAGCCCCAAGTCTGGACGGTCTAAATGCAGCTTTCTACAAATCAGCCTGGAATTGGATAGGTATGAATGTTCTAAATCTTGTATCATCTTTTTACCAATCCGGTTGTTTACCTCCTGATATTAATCGCACTCACATTGCCGGGATTAGTGCTCCAAAAACACCTAAGGACTATAGACCTATTAGTCTTTGCAATGTGGCTTATAAAATAATTACTAAATCTCTGGCTGATAGAATTAAACATCATTTACCCCACATCATCCACACGTCTCAAGCTGCTTTCATTCATGGGAGACACATTGCTTCCAATATTATCATTGCTCAGGAAATTATTCATAGTTTTAACCTCAAAAGTTGGAAGCAAAAGGCTTTCTTTCTAAAACTTGATCTTGCTAAAGCTTTTGATTGGATAGAATGGGATTTTATTGTTAATGCTCTGAAGAGACATGGGTTCAAAGATCATTTTATTCATCTTATTTATAACTATATTTCCACCACTATTTTGTCTGTTATTATTAATGGTGAACCCACTCCCTCCTTTCACCCACAGCGTGGTGTTAGGCAAGGCTGCCCTCTCTCTCCTTATCTTTTTATTATTGCTGTCAATGAATTATTCATTTGCTTGAAGCACCATTCCAATGCTCACAACATCCAGGGAGTGACTCTTGGTCCAGATTGCCTGCGAATCCACTCTCTTCTTTTTGCAGATGACTTGAACATTTGTGGTCAAGCTACAGGAGAGCAAGCTAATAAGATTAAGATTTTTGTAATGCTTCAGGTCAAATTCCAAATCTAGCGGAATCCTCCATTATGTTCAGCGAAAATGTTGATGATAACACTAAGTTGGTGGTTAAAAGTGTTTTCCCTTTTTTTTTGCGACAGTTAAAAGTGTTTTCCCTGTGGCCGATCTTCTTCCTAACGCGATTTACCTAGGCCACCCTCTAATTTTCAACATAAAGGTAGAACCGAAGCCTATCAATTCATTCTAAATAAGTTTAGAGGCAAGTTGACTACACTTAAAGCAAATAAACTTAATCATGCAGGTCACCTAACTTATATCAATTCAGTGCTTGCCTCTATCCCTATTTACTATTTGTCCACCATCCTATTCTCTAAAACTTTCATCTCTAAAATAACATCTATCATTCGGAATTTCTGGTGGGCTGGGGTCCAAGAAGACAATGCCTCTTCTTCTTTTCATTTCAGATTTTGGAAGGATATCTGCAGGTCAAAGAAAGAGGGAGGTTTAGGGGTAAGAGATCTCTCCATGGTCAATCACAGTCTTATTCTTCATGCAGATTGGAACATTGCCACATGTAAGAGTGCTTTTCTCATTGCCATCCTTAAATCCAAATATTTCCCTACTACAAGTTTCTGGCTTGCTAATAACAATACAACTAAATCCACTTTCTGATCCTCTGTTATGAACCAAAAAGATATTTTGATTGAAAATTGCACCATACAAATTCAGAAGGGAGATTCTAGCATTTGGTCCATGCCTTGGTGTGCTGTTTGGAAAGAAATTCACACTCACATTAATCTTCCAGTTACTATTCCTTGGTTACCTCAGACTGTTTCTGGACTTTGGATTTAAGTCACTACCAATTGGAATACTGAGCTTATTAATCAGATTTTTTTACTCTAATGCTGCTTCAGCTATCTCTAGTATCATTCCTGTTCCCACTGACAATAAAGATGCAGTGAAATGGAGACCATCTCCTATAGGAAACTGCTCGGCAAAGGAACCTCAATTCTCAAATGCGGATTCAACTTCCCTCCGTTGGAGCTAGAAGCATTGGCACTCATGCAAGGGACATACTAGTGAGCGTATGGGCTCAAAAACTTTTATCACCTAACATCAAGACTTTTGTGTTGAGATTAATCAGGAGAGCAATTACAACTGAAGTAAGGGCGGGAAATCTATCTTCTAAAATAAATAAGAATTGTGAAAGATGCAATATGCTAGAAAACGACTCACATTTATTTTTTCATTGCTCATTTGCAAGAGCCGTTTGGTTCGCCGCCAAAACTACTTCACGCACCTCTATGCTTCCCATTGAACAGGATGGAGTACAGGAAACTTTGGCGGCAATAGTTGACAGAAGCACATTGGACGCTGATCTGCAAAGGATTATGAAACGACCTCGATTTCCACGAAGGGAAATCCACAGGCTCGATTTGTAATTCAACAGATTGCTTGGGACAATCCATGAAATTACCCATATCTCAGTTGACACCAGGATCCATACAACGGTAATTAAGTCTTACATAAACACTTATTACACTAATAATAGTAGAAGCTTCACAGGAAAGGTCCATAGCCAACGAGTTGGCATATGTATCGATCGATCAACCGTACACTCTGCAGAGGTTTCACTACCCACAAGATTAGCCATCATAGGTGTTGCGCAAACACCTAGGCAGAATTCCGGGTGCTTGCTTGCCTAGGTCGATGCCACCCTACCACTCAGCCCTGGGATATTCCGGATCCTACACCGTTTTGCTGAGACTGGGAGACACAGTACCGGGCCCATCCAGTGGTACTGTGCATCTAGAACGGAACGGGAACCCATCGACCGTCTCTGCCCACCCTTATCACCTTTCAACCTAGCAGTAGTGGCACCGTCCTACCAAGTAGTCCAGCCATCTCCCGCCCATCAGAAGCAAGTGAGTAGAAAAGGATTCCCATGAACCTGAAACTAGTCCATCCTAGGTTTGACCAAGCAGGCATCTCCACTTAGGGGATACTCTCCCCGTGCCATCATAGCACCTCCGTCCACGGGCTTCAAACCACCAAGGCTATCCCACCCGGAACCTCCTCAATAACTTTACCCGCCACAGGTATCTCGCTTGGGGATGCCCAGGTTGCACCCCCGGCACGACTTGCCCCATGGGCTTGTCTTACATCCCACTTGGTCGACATCAACCCTTACCACGCACCCAAGACGCACGCAGCACTCTCTCCCAGTGGTTATAATCAGTTATACACCGTCCCAATTCCACCACATTGCATATAGCAAGTAGAAAGTAGTGGAAGAGTAACAGTAAATTAAGCAGCAGCTAACCTAGCAGCGGACAGCAGGGTAAAGTCTTATCAAGGCAGGGAATTCAAATATACTACCATGCAACCAATCCATACATAATCATAAAGCAATAGCAACAATGTCATTTGCAATGCCTAAATAGGATCTAAGGATTTGGTGGGACGTGGCACCTTCGTAGTCGTCTCCTAGCTCCTGAAAGTACTCGTGGTCGTCCTCCTTAGTCAGATCCTACTCCGGCTCTGAAATCGAACACGAAATAGTCGCGTCAGCGACTCCTATAGAGTATTTCAGAAAAATCCAATAAAATAAAGAGCCAAATGCACACAAATATAGTCTTAGATTGTAGATCTCATTTTTCTGAGAATTTTGATATATGGTGCGCAATTTTTGGACATCGGATGAATAAGTTATGAATTTCCGAAGATTATCCTATTTTCTAAAAATGGGAAAATTGGTCGGTTAATCAGGGGCAGCTCGGGATTGGTCCACGTGGCGCAGGGGTCCAGTAGTGCGGCATGTGGCGCCTCATCAGAACACAAACCCTATGGTCGCCCACCAGGTGTTCGATGCTGGTTCCCAGAGAGTTGCCGGCGTTGGCGTAGCTCGGCGGAGCTCGGCGGTGGTTCGGCGGTGGTCGGGGGTAGCTCGGCGGGTCTCGGCGTAGTTCGGCGGTGGTCGGGGGTAGCTCGGCGGTGGTCGGGGGTAGCTCGACGGAGCTCGGCGTAGTTCGGCTTAGCTCGGCGGGGCTCGGGCGAATCGGAGATTCGGGGCGCCGAGGGTGCCGCTCTCCCGAGCTCTCCTGGGGAGGCTCGGGCGAATCGGAGATTTGGTGCGCCGAGGGTGCCGTTCTCCCGAGGTCTCCCGGGGAGGCTCGGGCGAATCGGAGGTTTGGTGCGCCGAGGGTGCCGCTCTCCCGAGCTCTCCCGGTGAGGCTCGGGCAAATCGGAAATTTGGGCGCCCGAGGGTGCCGCTCTCCCGAGCTCTCCCGGGGAGGCTCGGGCGAATCGGAAATTTGGGCGCCGAAGGGGGCCGCTCTCCCGAGCTCTCCTGGGGAGGCTCGGGCGAATCGGAGATTTGGGCGCCGAAGGGGGCCGCTCTCCCGAGCTCTCCTGGGGAGGCTCGGGCGAATCGGAGATTTGGTGCTAGCAGGGTTCCAGGGCGTCTGTTCAAGGCGGCGGTGTCTCTCCGGTGTGGCGGACGATGACAGGGCGGTGATGACCATATTTCGGCAAGACAGGGCTCGGCTTTCCCCAATTGGCGTGCTCAGGCAGTCGTCCGACCAGATGGTGGCGGGTTAGAGTCGTGGTATGGCCTCCTTCTCTCCCTCGGCATACGGCGGTTCTCCGACGAGGTGGAGGCGCACGTAGCCAAGGCGACAGTCGTGATTCGGGGCTCGGCTATCTAGCGGTGGTGCCGAGGCAGACTTGGCGAACCTTGGCGGCCTTTCTCCGCAGCGCGAGGCGACCGGGGGTACTCGGAACGGATTTTAGGCGAGGCGGAACGTGTCGGCGGCGATGTCGCCGCGACTGTGAGGTTCCGGCGGGGCTAAGGAGGTCTTCTAGGAGATGCATACGCCTCCAGGGTCTATGGCGATGGTATACAAACTACCAATTTTGGCTACCGAGATTCCCAAGGTGCTCGGTTGTGGCGGCGGCGTGTCGCCGACGACGGTGGAAGGCAGCAACGCGGCTACGACCAAGTATTGGTTCAATCGAATGCGGTCTTGTCAAATTGGTGAGGCCAGAGAAGCATACAACACTCTGGTGGTGAACTTTAGCCATGGCATGACCTTCTTTTGGCGACGGCTCGCGGCGGCGCTCCGGTAAGGTCGCGGCGCACGCGGCCAGGGCGATTCAGGCTTCCTCTAGCGCTTAGATCCGCGTAGCTAGCTCAAGGGGTCGTGGCGGTGCTCCACGACGCTCTAACCTATACGGGTGCTAGTCGGATTGCTCGGAACGGGTGATTCGGCGTCGGAACGCGTCGGTGGTGAGCGCGCTCCGCCGAGAACGCGTCGTGCTGCGTTCTCGGTCTAGCAAGCTTGTAGTCCGGGGGTTTCGGCCGGTCGAATGAGTGCATGGTGCAGGTGATCTTCCCGAGCCGGTAAAGGCTCGTGCCTGCGCGTCCCGAGGGTGGAACGCCATGGCAAAAGCAGGGCGAGGTTCGGACATAGCGTGCGGTGGCTCACCGTGGTGTCGGTGAAGCTAGGATGGCGGTGCAGTGGCGAGTAGAAGGCGTGCAGAGCGATCGCAGTGCCGTGCCGCTCCTCGTCCGTAGCTCGGGCTTCTCCTCCGTGTCCGGCTCCGGTGTGCTCCGCGGCGGCGGCGCTCCGGCAGCTTCTCCTCCTCTGCTCCGCCCTTCTCCTACGCTCTCTCTCTCTCGGTTTGGTGCAGTGTGCCGGTCTGTGCTGCGGTGGCGGCGAGGGGAAATGAGGGTAGGGCTTCGGGGTGAGCTCCTTTTTATAGGCGAGCTTGGCCAGCTCCAATGGTGAACGGTCCTGATCGCGCTCGACCGATCGAAGGGCCGTGGCTCGAGTGGATCTAGGGCTCCGGATGGGCGCGGGTTCGCTTGGCGGCCAAGAAAGGAGGGGACAGGAGGGGGACAGCGGGGTCAGGGCTCTGCCATGCTGTCGGCTGTGGGACCAGGGTCACGCCATTCGCGTGACACCCCCGGCAGGCGCGTCGCCTTCGTGAGGAAGAAGAACAGTGGGGGGGGCGAGAGCGGCTGACAGGCGGGGCCGGGTTGGCAGCGAGCGCGAGCGTGTGTGTGCCGGTCGCGCGCGCGCTGCCGAGCCGCAACGTGGGCCGCGCGCGGGTGAGGTGAGGAGAGGAAGGCCGGGCTGGCTTGGGCTGGCTTAGCAGACCGGCTGGCCGAATGGCTGGCCTAACTCTCTTTCTCCTTTTCTATTTTCATTTTAGTGTATATATACATATATTGCCCATTTTAAATATTGAGTAAATACAAACATAAATTGCAATAAATCCCAAATGTGATGCATAAGTTATTATTCTATGTTAATGGAATTAAAATGGAAGCTATACTCCCTTATTACCAAATTCATAATGAAACCTATATGCTTGCACAAGAAAAATGGGTTTTCATAATAAATAAATGAAAAATTTTAATTGGTTGGGATTTTTAGTTTGTGTGGATTTTTAGGGTTGTTACAGTCCTCCCCCCTCATTAGGATCTCGACCTCGAGATTCAGAGATAACGTACCCATCGAAGAGGTAAGGAAACATAATCCGCAAGTCCGATTCTTTCTCCCACGTAGCTTCCCTTTCAGTGTGATTGCTCCACTGTACTTTGCACATCGGAATAGTCTTGTTCCGCGTCTCCTTGGTATCCCGTGCCAAGATCTTGATCGGATGTTCCTTGTATTCAAGTGTGTCTTGCAGGTCTAATGCATCCGTAGGAACTTGCTCCTCGGGAAGCTTCAAACACTTCCTTAATTGCGAGACATGGAACACGGGGTGTACTCCAGATAATTCCTCCGGTAGTTCCAGCTTGTAAGCAAGCTTTCCAACCCTTTTACAGATCTTGTATGGCCCAACATATCTTGGTGCCAATTTCCCTTTCACGTGGAATCTGACAGTGCCACGAAGTGGAGATACTTTGAGGTAGACATAATCCCCAATTTTAAACTCAAGCTCTCTACGTCTTCTATCTGCATAGCTCTTTTGCCTACTTTGTGCAATCCTCAAATTCTCTCTTACTTGGGCAACACCTTCTTCTGCTTCCACAATCTTAGCAGGACCGAAGAATGTCCTTTCACCTGGTTCTGACCACATTAGCGGGGTTCTGCACGGTCTTCCATACAATGCTTCAAATGGAGACATCTTAATGCTTGTCTGATAACTGTTGTTGTATGAGAACTCGGCGTGGGGTAGACAGCTCTCCCATCCTTCCTTGTACCTCAATACGCAAGCACGTAACATGTCCTCGAGAATCTGGTTCACTCTTTCTGTTTGCCCGTCTGTTTGCGGGTGGTATGCTGTGCTGTAGTCGAGCTTGGTCCCGATGGACTTGTGCAAGGATTTCCAGAACTGTGATACAAATTGTGATCCTCGGTCAGATATAATACTCAGAGGCGCCCCATGTAACTTCAAAATGTTTGATACGTACAGATCTACCAGCTTTTCAGCTCTATACTTCCTTTTGACCGGTATAAAATGTGCAACTTTGGTTAGACGGTCCACTATTACCCATATAGAATCATACCCATGCTCGGATCGGGGCAGTCCTATTATGAAGTCCATGGATATGCACTCCCACTTCCATTCTGGTATCTCAACTGGTTGTAGCAACCCTGCTGGTCTCTGATGTTCGGCCTTGATTCTATTGCATGTATCACATCGGGCTACATGCCCTGCAATGTCTGTCTTCATATTCTCCCACCAGAAGTGCTTCCTTAGATCATGGTACATCTTGGCTGACCCTAGGTGAATGCAATATTTGGAGTCATGGCCTTCTGACAGAATCTCTTCTCGTATCGCTGAATCCGTCGGCACACAGATTCTATCTTTGTACCATACAGTTCCCTGCTCATCTTCTCGGTATTCGGGGCCTCTTCCCAGCTTCATCAAACCTCGGATATAGTCTATCTCAGGACAGTTCCTTTGTGCTTCACGGATCCATGAGGTGAGATTGTACTCGACGCGAAGCTCATTTAGCATGCCATAGGAGATTACCTCGAGCTGGAACGCGTCAAACTCTCTCCTGAGCTCAGGCGGCATAGAGTTGGTGATGAGGGTATGGCAGTACCTTTTGCGGCTAAGTGCATCAGCGACAACATTAGCCTTTCCTGGGTGATAATGGATCTCAAGATCATAGTCCTTGATGAGTTCTAGCCATCTGCGCTGCCTCATATTCAGATCTTCTTGTGTGAAGAAGTACTTCAAGCTCTTGTGGTCAGTGTAGATGTCACACTTGTTGCTTATTAGATAGTGTCTCCAAATCTTGAGTGCATGTACCACGGCTGCAAGTTCTAGGTCATGAGTCGGGTATCGCTGCTCATGTTCCTTCAACTGTCTTGAGGCATAAGCTATCACCCTTCCTTCTTGCATTAGTACACAGCCCAAACCTTGCCGAGAGGCATCACAATATACAACAAAATCTTTGTGAATATCGGGCAGGGCTAGTACAGGTGTAGTAGTGAGCTTCTCCTTCAAGGTCTGAAAACTCTTCTCACAATCCGGAGTCCATATAAACTGGTTCTGTTTCTTCAGCAAGTTAGTCATGGGTCTTGCAATCTTGGAGAAGTTCTCAATAAATCTGCAATAGTATCCTGCAAGTCCCAAAAAGCTTCTGATTTCTGACACATTACAGGGTTGTTCCCACTCTTTCACAGCTTCAATCTTGGCTGGGTCTACCGCGACTCCTTCTCCTGACAGTACGTGTCCAAGGAAAGCAACTTCCTCAAGCCAGAATTCGCACTTGGAGAATTTGGCGTATAGCTGGTTGCGAGACAACCTCTCCAATATGGTCCTCAGATGATGTTCATGTTCCTCTTTTGTGGCTGAATAAACCAATATATCATCAATGAATACCACCACAAACTTGTCTAGCTCATTCATGAAGATCTTGTTCATCATGTTCATGAAGTATGCTGGAGCATTAGTGAGTCCAAATGAGACTACTGTGCACTCATACTATCCATATCTAGTGACAAATGCAGTCTTCGGGATATCCTCTTCCCTGATCTTCATCTGATGGTACCCAGATCGAAGATCGATCTTCGAGAAGTACTTGGCCTTACTCAATTGATCTAACAGATCATCGATGCGGGGCAGTGGGTACTTATTCTTGACTGTGACCGCATTTAGGTTCCGGTAGTCAATGCACATCCTCATCGTGCCATCCTTCTTCTTGACAAACAAAACGGGAGATCCCCAGGGCGAAGCACTAGGCCTAATGAAGCCCTTCTCCAGTAATTCTCCCAGCTGCTTCTTGAGTTCCTTCAACTCATCAGCCGACATTCTGTAGGGTCTTTTGGCAATCGGTGCAGTCCCTGGCATCAGCTCTATAACAAACTCCACATCTCTATCTGGTGGCATTCCTGGTAACTCCTCTGGAAATACGTAATTGAATTCACAGACTACTGGCACATCTCTGAATGTCAGCTCCATTTTATCTGCCTTAGTCTCCAGAGCACATAGGAGGGCTTGGACTCTCTCGGTTTGGGGTATACATCGGACGGCTGTTCCCCAAGGGTGGGTTACCTGAACATATCTAGGTGAACAAGATATCACTCCCCGGTGTTTGGTTAGCCAGTCCATGCCTAAGATGACATCTAAGCTATTGGAGGGTAGTAGGGTTAGGTCAGCTCGGAAGTCAAGTCCCTCGATTGTGATTATCACTCCCCTACATATGTGAACGCTTCTGAAGGTTCCTAAGGGCGAGCTAGTTAGGATGGGGTTTGCTCTCGGGGTTACAGGTATGTTATGCTTTCGTGCATATGCAGATGAAATATATGAACATGTAGTTCCTAAATCGAACAGAACTGTAGCCATGTTACCCTGAACTAGGAACGTACCGTACACAGCATCAGGTGCAGCTTTAGCTTCCTCAGCGGTCATATGGTTCAGTCTTCCACGGGTAGCGGATCCCCGGTTCGGTATGCCCTGTGCAGCTGCTGGTGCACGGTTGAGGTCGGGGCACACAGCCACACGGTGTCCAGGCTTTCCGCATCCGAAGCAAGTGAAGGGCGCACTGCCTGCTGTAGCTGTCGCAGGAGCCTTCCAATTACTTGTCCTTGGCATGTTGGTAGCGGGGGCGGGTGTGTTCTGCACAGCTCGAGTCGGCGCAGGGTAGGTCTGAGCGGGGCGGTGATAGTTGCTGTTGTTGGTACCACCACGGCTCGTTCCCGAAGAAGGTCCCAGGCGAGTCCGGAAAGGTGGGGGTGCACCTGTTCGCTGTCTCTGGGGTGGAGCAGTGCGAGCGGGTCCCTCAGAGCGGCGCTTCTTTCCCTTGTTCTGGGCCTCGAATTCCAGGCGTGCTTCCATGCGATCCTTCTCGATCTCAATACAGCGGTCAATCAGCTCACGCAGAGTATAGCTCTTGTTCCCTGACAGAGCCAACCTGATCTTGGTCTGAAGTCCCTTCCTGTAGTAGTACATCTTTTCCTTCTCGGAACTCAAGCAAGACGCAGGTGCGTAGCGGAGCAAGCAGTTGAAGCGGGTGGTGTACTCGTGGATCCGGTCAGCTCCCTAGGAGATGTTGCGAAACTCGTTCTCCTTGGCCTCCATGACTCCCTCAGGAATGTGGTGGTCACGGAAAGCCTCGGTGAACTCATCCCAGTCAATGCGGGCTGGTCCTCGTGAGCGCTGGTGTAGTTGTCCCACCATGCTCGTGCAGCACCGGTCAGCTGGTGGCTAGCAATCCCAACACACTCCTCCTCGGAGCAAGTGGTCAAGTCCAGCTTCTTCTCCATCTCTTTAAGCCAATCGTCGGCAGCGAGAGGATCGCTGTCGGTCCCGTCGAAGGTAGGTGGCCTCAGCTTCAGGAAACCCTCCAGTTTCCTTTGGAAGTCATTCTGGGGTGGCCCGTGGTGCCTGTTCATCCCAGTAGCTATGGCATTCAACAGCTGGGTCTGCTGAGCCATCACTTCCGCCAACGTCGGTGGCGGCGGCTGTGGCGGTGGCGGAGGCACGTTCTCGCCCTGTGGTGGCGGATCGATCACCGGCGGTGCATCCTCTGCCCGGCGCAGCTCTTCTTCCAGGTTAACTCCAGCACGTCTGCCAGCTGGGCGTCCACGGTTGCGACCACGCCCACGTCCTCGTGCAGGCGCGGGGGAGGGCTGGCGGTTCTCCAAACGCGCAGAACGTCTCATCGACATCTGAAATTATTAGGTACATGCTCAGTGCAGTAATAATCTTGTAGTGGTTTAAGTAGGAGTTAGATGTTTTCAACGATTTAAATGATTTAAAACATTTTTCATGCTATCCTACACTCAACCAAAGAAGCATAGAGAACCATAAGAAGCATAAGATCCAAATGTCACTCATCACATGGTTATTATTACATAAAGGATGTTCCTAGCTGCTAAGAAGATCGTGCTATGCGCAGATAGCCAATGACAGGACAATTCATGGTATCACTAGTCTAAGGGCCACGCAGGGTCCCATAAGCTACTGGTGCATAAGGTAGAGTACGGCGTCAGGTATGCGGCTGTCCTCTGCCTCGATCTCGTCGTCGGTCATGGTCAGGCGCTTGACATAGTCGAGTGCTACTGCTAGCTCTGGAGTGGCCTCAATCTCCTGTATCCTTTGAGACGGACACGCTCTCAGGTTGAGCGTAGTGGGTGGTACACGGAAGTCTCCCTCCCGGGGCTTCACCATCTCCAGTGGGGGAAGCGAACTCTGTACCTTCCGGACCTCAATAGCTCTCCTGGCGTCGGACTGCTTCCAAGCTGTCTCTGTCCTCCGTAGCTTGTCCTTTAGGAACTCCACCAACTTCACGCGGTCGATCAGAATCCCTTGGTTGCAGGTGGACTTGTCCTCGGCTGAAGTACTGGATCTGGTCAGACGGTGCTCCCAGCTCCTCCAGCACCTGGCGTAGTACCATGGCAAATCCGTCGTGGTTCCTTCCGTTGATCGGGATCTCAATAGTGCCGTCGTGCAGTGGACGAAGTGGTGGTCCAAGGCTGGTCATCAGCGAATTTTTCAAGAAACGGATTAGCAGGTCCTTGTATTAGATAAGCCATTGCATAAAAAGTGAATGCAAGGTCGGTAATATAACCGAAAGAGAGTCTGGCTTCCTATTTTAACGTCCATTTTCCATGGGTCTCATCCTACAGTCAAGTATGGCTCTGATACCAACTGAAACGACCTCGATTTTCATGAAGGGAAATCCACAGGCTCGATTTGTAATTCAACAGATTGCTTGGGACAATCCCTGAAATTACCCATATCTCAGTTGACACCAGGATCCATACAACGGTAATTAAGTCTTACATAAACACTTATCACATCGCCACACTGGCGGAATCAAGAATCAGAGAAGCTTTAGAAGATACGGAAACGATTCATCCTTCACGGCCAACTTGAGTGTAGCACGTGACCCTATTCCTCGCCATCGTCTTCCTCGAAGTCGTACTCATTCTCGTCACCTGACAGCAAATTTATCAGTACGATTTGTACTGGCCACGGAGCCCACCTATGCAGCATTTGCTTTGTGGAAAGTGGATGCAAGGCTATACAAGCAGACCTATAGGCTGAGGTTTTCCTATGCAGCTGTAATCAATGTTTAATTTGGTCAAGTTTTATCACCAGTTAACACCATCATCCCTTTTCCCATCACCACACCTCACATACCCACACCTCGCTCTCATTCGACAGGCCCAACTCCCTCTCGGGCCTATCTCAGCGGCACACTACCACAACGGGCACACTGCCGGAAAAATGTCATCCAGGGGGAGAAGAGAACACTCACTACACTAGTAGAAGCTTCATAGGAAAGGTCCATAGCCAACGAGTTGGCATATGTATCGATCGATCAACCGTACACTCTGCAGAGGTTTCACTACCCACAAGATTAGCCATCATAGGTGTTGCGCAAACACCTAGGCAGAATTCCGGGTGCTTGCTTGCCTAGGTCGATGCCACCCTACCACTCAGCCCTGGGATATTCCGGATCCTACACCGTTTTGCTGAGACTGGGAGACACAGTACCGGGCCCATCCAGTGGTACTGTGCATCTAGAACGGAACGGGAACCCATCGACCGTCTCCGCCCAACCTTATCACCTTTCAACCTAGCAGTAGTGGCACCGTCCTACCAAGTAGTCCAGCCGTCTCCCGCCCATCAGAAGCGAGTGAGTAGAAAAGGATTCCCATGAACCTGAAACTAGTCCATCCTAGGTTTGACCAAGCAGGCATCTCCACTTAGGGGATACTCTCCCCGTGCCATCACAGCACCTCCGTCCACGGGCTTCAAACCACCAAGGCTATCCCACCCGGAACCTCCTCAACAACTTTACCCGCCACAGGTATCTCGCTTGGGGATGCCTAGGTTGCACCCCCGGCACGACTTGCCCCATGGGCTTGTCTTACATCCCACTTGGTCGACATCAACCCTTACCACGCACCCAAGACGCACGCAGCACTCTCTCCCAGTGGTTATAATCAGTTATACACCGTCCCAATTCCACCACATTGCATATAGCAAGTAGAAAGTAGTGGAAGAGTAACAGTAAATTAAGCAGCAGCTAACCTAGCAGTGGACAGCAGGGTAAAGTCTTATCAAGGCAGGGAATTCAAATATACTACCATGCAACCGATCCATACATAATCATAAAGCAATAGCAACAATGTCATTTGCAATGCCTAAATAGGATCTAAGGATTTGGTGGGACGTGGCACCTTCGTAGTCGTCTCCTAGCTCCTGAAAGTACTCGTGGTCGTCCTCCTTAGTCAGATCCTCCTTCGGCTCTGAAATCGAACACGAAATAGTCGCGTCAGCGACTCCTATAGAGTATTTCAGAAAAATCCAATAAAATAAAGAGCCAAATGCACACAAACATAGTCTTAGATTGTAGATCTCATTTTTCTGAGAATTTTGATATATGGTGCGCAATTTTTGGACATCGGATGAATAAGTTATGAATTTCTGAAGATTATCCTATTTTCTGAAAATGGGAAAATTGGTCGGTTAATCAGGGGCAGCTCGGGATTGGTCCACGTGGCGCAGGGGTCCAGTAGTGTGGCATGTGGTGCCTCATCAGAACACAAACCCGATGGTCGCCCACCAGGTGTTCGATGCTGGTTCCCAGAGAGTTGCCGGCGTTGGCGTAGCTCGGCGGAGCTCGGTGGTGGTTCGGCGGTGGTCGGGGGTAGCTCGGCGGTGGTCGGGGGTAGCTCGACGGAGCTCGGCGTAGTTCGGCTTAGCTCGGCGGGGCTCAGGCGAATCGGAGATTCGGGGCGCCGAGGGTGCCGCTCTCCCGAGCTCTCCCGGGGAGGCTCGGGCGAATCGGAGATTTGGTGCGCCGAGGGTGCCGTTCTCCCGAGGTCTCCCGGGGAGGCTCGGGCGAATCGGAGGTTTGGTGCGCCGAGGGTGCCGCTCTCCCGAGCTCTCCCGATGAGGCTCGGGCGAATCGGAAATTTGGGCGCCCGAGGGTGCCGCTCTCCCGAGCTCTCCCGGGGAGGCTCGGGCGAATCGGAAATTTGGGCGCCGAAGGGGGCCGCTCTCCCGAGCTCTCCTGGGGAGGCTCGGGCGAATCGGAGATTTGGGCACCGAAGGGGGCCGCTCTCCCGAGCTCTCCTGGGGAGGCTCGGGTGAATCGGAGATTTGGTGCTAGCAGGGTTCCAGGGCGTCTGTTCAAGGCGGCGGTGTCTCTCCGGTGCGGCGGACGATGACAGGGCGGCGATGACCATATTTCGGCAAGACAGGGCTCGGCTTTCCCCAATTGGCGTGCTCAGGCAGTCGTCCGACCAGATGGTGGCGGGTTAGAGTCGTGGTATGGCCTCCTTCTCTCCCTCGGCATACGGCGGTTCTCCGACGAGGTGGAGGCGCACGTAGCCAAGGCGACAGTCGTGATTCGGGGCTCGGCTATCTAGCGGTGGTGCCGAGGCAGACTTGGCGAACCTCGGCGGCCTTTCTCCGCAGCGCGAGGCGACCGGGGGTACTCGGAACGGATTTTAGGCGAGGCGGAACGTGTCGGCGGCGATGTCGCCGCGACAGTGAGGTTTCGGCGGGGCTAAGGAGGTATTCTAGGAGATGCATACGCCTCCAGGGTCTATGGCGATGGTATACAAACTACCAATTTTGGCTACCGAGATTCCCAAGGTGCTCGGTTGTGGCGGCAGCGTGTCGCCGACGACGGCGGAAGGCGGCAACGCGGCTACGACCAAGTATTGGTTCAATCGAATGCGGTCTTGTCAAATTGGTGAGGCCAGAGAAGCATACAACACTCTGGTGGCGAATTTTAGCCATGGCATGACCTTCTTTTGGCGACGGCTCGCGGCGGCGCTCCGGTAAGGTCGCGGCGCACGCGGCCAGGGCGATTCAGGCTTCCTCTAACGCTTAGATCCGCGTAGCTAGCTCAAGGGGTCGTGGCGGTGCTCCACGACGCTCTAACCTATACGGGTGCTAGTCGGATTGCTCGGAACGGGTGATTCGGCGTCGGAACGCGTCGGTGGTGAGCGCGCTCCGCCGAGAACGCGTCGTGCTGCGTTCTCGGTCTAGCAAGCTTGTAGTCCGGGGGTTTCGGCCGGTCGAATGAGTGCATGGTGCAGGTGATCTTCCCGAGCCGGTAAAGGCTCGTGCCTGCGCGTCCCGAGGGTGGAACGCCATGGCAAAAGCAGGGCGAGGTTCGGACATAGCGTGCGGTGGCTCACCGTGGTGTCGGTGAAGCTAGGATGGCGGTGCAATGGCGAGTCGAAGCTGTGCAGAGCGATCGCAGTGCCGTGCCACTCCTCGTCCGCAGCTCGGGCTTCTCCTCCGTGTCCGGCTCCGGCGTGCTCCGCGGCGGCGGCGCTCCGGCAGCTTCTCCTCCTCTGCTCCGCCCTTCTCCTACGCTCTCTCTCTCGGTTTGGTGCAGTGTGCCGGTCTGTGCTGCGGTGGCGGCGAGGGGAAATGAGGGTAGGGCTTCGGGGTGAGCTCCTTTTTATAGGCGAGCTTGGCCAGCTCCAATGGTGAACGGTCCTGATCGCGCTTGACCGATCGAAGGGCCGTGGCTCGAGTGGATCTAGGGCTCCGGATGAGCGCGGGTTCGCTTGGCGGCCAAGAAAGGAGGGGACAGGAGGGGGACAGCGGGGTCAGGGCTCTGCCATGCTGTCGGCTGTGGGACCGGGGTCACGCCATTCGCGTGACACCCCCGGCAGGCGCGTCGCCTTCGTGAGGAAGAAGAACAGTGGGGGGGCGAGAGCGGCTGACAGGCGGGGCCGGGTTGGCAGCGAGCGCGAGCGTGTGTGTGCCGGTCGCGCGCGCGCTGCCGAGCCGCAACGTGGGCCGCGCGCGGGTGAGGTGAGGAGAGGAAGGCCGGGCTGGCTTGGGCTGGCTTAGCAGACCGGCTGGCCGAATGGCTGGCCTAACTCTCTTTCTCCTTTTCTATTTTCATTTTAGTGTATATATACATATATTGCCCATTTTAAATATTGAGTAAATACAAACATAAATTGCAATAAATCCCAAATGTGATGCATAAGTTATTATTCTATGTTAATGGAATTAAAATGCAAGCTATACTCCCTTATTACCAAATTCATAATGAAACCTATATGCTTGCACAAGAAAAATGGATTTTCATAATAAATAAATGAAAAATTTTAATTGGTTGGGATTTTTAGTTTGTGTGGATTTTTAGGGTTGTTACAGATTATGACCACACTTTGGTACATTTGGAAAGCTAGAAATGATGTTAGATTTCACAGGAAAAAATGGACGGTTTTGCAGGTACATCATGCTGTAGAGGCGGACATCGAAGTTGCATCCTCATGCATCCAGAAATGCGCAGGCACTGGAGATATAAGAAAAGTTCAAACTGAAGACAGTTTAACCATTATGCAGGCAACGACATGACGAATTTAGGATAGGGCTACCCATCAGCTGATCTACATGCAGATTTCCAATCATCCTCCCTGGAGTAAAATGCTACTGTGATGCCTCGATACTCACGGACACAGAGAATACCAATCCAAGAAAAGCAGGCTTAGGGATCTTTATCCTTGACCCGGTGCATCAACAAAAATTCTTTATCAAAGCACAGGTCAATCAAAGCTTATCAGAGCTGATGGCTGAGGCTGCAGCTCTTGCTCTTGCTGCTACGGTCACCAGCCTATTCAACATGAATGAAATCTCCTTCCTAACAGATAGCCAAGTGTTGGTAAATTTCTTAAATGGTTGTGACCTTGGTACACCTCTGCATTGGAATATCAAGCCATTTACTCAGAGATTTCTAAATGAAGTATCCAGCAGAAGAGTCCAAGTCCTCAAGATTAAGAGAAGCCTCAATATGACAGTTCATACATTAGCGACTCAAGCTTTCAAGCATGCAATTTGTTAACTGTAACCCACCCTTCATAGCCTGTAACAACATGAGACATGTAAGCGGCTTGCCATTGATTATGGCGCTGTAACTTGGAACTTTTGTTCCCTAGTAGCAGCCTATTGCTGCTAATAATAAAAGTTGTTTTTTGTCAAAAAAAAAAAGGTTTCATGCATGGAAAATATCAACTACGAAACACAGTCGTAGTTTTTGCTATGTACATTCGACAATTTAGCAACTTTCTCATATTGTCGGATAGAATACAAGTGCCATCCATATATACTTATTTAATTCTAAGAATGTGCCCCCTCAATCTAAAGAATCGCACTTGCTTACAAGATTTATATTCAGTGACTCGTTTTGTGAATAATAATTAGTCAATTGATTTCAAGAGGATATGAACTTGACATCCAAAGCTCATACCGCAACCTGCCATGCACAAAATGAAAATCAATTCCAATAGGCTTTTGTTGTGGGAATGGAATAATGGATTCATTGTCAGGCACATGCCGCCCTAAGTTTGCCACACCACAAATTAAAGTAGGAGGTTGTTTTTGCATAATTTTGAGCTCTTTAAGCATAAAATGTATCCAAATGACCTTAGCAATCCACCACTACTACAGAAATTTTAATGGCGCTGGGCAAAACAGGTTTTTGGAGACGGGCATTGCAACCGCCTCCAACAATACGCCTGCGTTAATCAACGATTAACGGTGGCGGTTATCGTGCCCGCCTTGGTTAATCAATTAATGCAGGCGGGCGGGTTATAACAACTGCCTCGATTAATAAACATTAACCGAGGCGGTTTTTGTAAATTGATTAAAGTTCGATTAACCAAGGTGGGCTATTTAAGTACCCACCTCCAAAATACCTTCAACGGAGGCGGGCTATTATTATTTTCCCACGTCGGTTAACTTTTTTCAATTAAAAAAAATTAAATTTTGATTTGCTTTTAAATTTGATTTGAAATTAATTTGAATGGACCAAAGACAATAAATAGAAATACAAAAAAGAAATAGATATATACATATCCAACTGTATCTCGTCACATCCGACGTTCTAGCAAAGCAACTTAATGTTGTTTTCACATTACATCACATGCCTATGCCCGATCACATGCCACACATTCCTAGGAAGATATCGGGCAACTTGTAATCCGGAAGGCATAGCATGGTGCTCCATTAGCCGAAGACAGGTAGCACAGGGCAGTGGAGGTGGCAGCGAATCGGTGGAGGCACCAACCCGCAGGGAAGGGGAGGCAGTAGTCGAGGTGCAGAGCAGAGGGGATGGGGAAGTTGCAGTGGTGGCGCAAAGCAGCGGGGAGGAGGGCAGCAAAGCAGTGGGGGCATCAAGGCGTAAGGATGGGGAGGAGGTGGCGGTGTCGCAGGGTAGCGGGGAGGGAAGCGGTGCCGCGGTCGTCTGCGGCTGGAGGAAGGAAGGCCTAGTGGCTCCATCAGCCATCACCGGCAGTGTGACCGAGGGGTCCGGCAGGGCAGCTGGGCCCAGGGAGGAGATGTCAGCCAGCCCATCAGTGGAAAAGAGGGGCCCAGGAGGCTGCAGCTGAGGCCTAACAGAGAGACCAGCAGCGGTCTCAATCTGTGACCTAGCCGCACAAGCCTTCTCCGAAGCAGGCCCACAGAGGAGACCTGAAGAGGCTCCAGCCTGTGCCCGAGCAGAGTAAAGAGCACGCCCGATAGCAGCATCATCAAGAGCCGCCACCGCCGAATCCGTTCCGATGCATGGCATAAAGCCAGAAGCCCGCGCGCCGGGAACCTCGGTCACAGGACCCATGCAGCCGGCTCCGTCGCCACCATCCCCAAGCGTCGCCTTCTCGGTTCTGGTGCAGCATGCCACGGGCCCAGAGCCAGCCGGAGAACCACCATAGGCGAGGCCGGACGGTGCGGGTCCAGCCCCCAGGGAGATCAAAGAAGTCCGGGGTGCCTCAGCATGCACACGAGGCCCTAGACCAGACTGAATCAGCGGCCGACCAACCTGGCTGGCAGAAGCGAAGCCGCCCGCCACCTCCGTCAATGCCGGCGAAGAGGACGAGGGTGACATAGGGGTCCATCTTCGACGACGAGGCCCACCGTCCTCATCAGAGGAACATTACGAAGCTCCACCTCAACAGGCACGGGCAGACAGGCCGCCAAGGCTTGAAGCAATCTTGACCAGCGCATGACGTGCAACCGGGCATTGGAGGTAACAATGGGACGACCTCCATTGAAGACGGTGCCGCGAGATCGTCGTTAGGCAAGATCAAGAGGAAGCTAGACGGACCCAGGGGAAATAGGTCAAGCCGAGCTTCCTCGATCTTAAACCTGTTGGCGACCGTGGCCCGAATGAACTCCAGCACTCCATCCGAAGGACCTGACAGCAGGGTGATCACCAGGGCGCGACGCAGACCATCCTCACAGCGGCAGAGACGGTCCGACCTGTCGAGGATACACCGAGGGACAGCTGGGGCGCTGGCGGCAGAAGGGAGCCGCATCTCGATGTCCGGCTCCGATGGATGGTGGCCAGGCACATCATCCTCCCCAGAGCCATCCTCCGCACGACCCGCCGCCGCTGCCGAACGCGCGCTACGCGCCCAACCACGGTGCTTGCGCCTGCGCCTGTCACCACTACCATGGCCAGGGTCCACATCTGCCTGAGGCTGCATGTCTGGGGCACACACACACCATCTCAACAGTCTTAGGACGCCAAACCAAGCGACAGCCGCTGGCTGGCCGAGGACGTCGGGAATGGGCAGGCTCCAGAAAGATGTCCCAGAGCCCGGCAAACGAAGCACCGCGGGCGGGAGCGACAGAACGCAGCCTTGTGCGCAATGGACAGACAGTTGAAGCAGCGTCCACGGAGATCTTCGGGAACGGGCCGCCTAGGGGGGAGCTCCTGGCGGTTGCGCTCGCGGCGGGTACGTCGAGTCACCGAAGTAACCCAACCGTCACGGTCAGGAGTGCCCCGGGAGGACGACGACGCCGGTCGCGCTGCCAGAGGGTTATCCGAACCGGCACGCGAGGGCCAGCCGGTGAAGCAGCGGCAGCGGACGGGGCAGACGGACGCGGAAGAACCACCGCGGTAGCGACCACAGACGGTGCCCTACTCAGGAGACATTACAAGAAATCTGGGATTGTATGACAAACGCAAACTGTCATGTAAAATACAGAAATGGTCATAAAAAGTACTTTATGACGAAAAAACGGTCGTCATGCGGTCGTCACAAAACGACCGACACAAAAAGTATCATGTGACGAAATTATGAAAACCGTCACATAATGTCATGACCTTTTGTGACGGCTACACTTCATCGACACATATTGCTACCTTTTATGACGATCGTAGATGTCACATATTGGTTAGTCAACGCGTCACAATATGTACGAATCATCACGAATGGCACGTTGGAGGACATGTTTGGATGTGTTTCTGTGACGAAGCGAGAAAGTGATGTATAGCATTTTGAGACGATTGTATTGCATCACAAATTGTCCTTTCATTCATGACGAGCATGGCATGCATATTTAGTGACAGCACACTGATCTTTCATCACAGCTCATAAAAGCATAATACACATATATATCAGCCAAGCCATCATCCACATGATTGACATCACAAGTCATAAATCATACACAATTCACTCAAGCCACCATGCATACACATAAATTCAAGTCCAAAAGACATTGGTTCCACATATATAGTTCTAGGTTCTACCACAAAGGTTGAAACATACAAACAGATTACACCTAATTCTAACAAAGTTCCGACCATAGAGTAAGTTCTAGCAAGGTAGCAAAAGCTTAGGCAAAGGTCTCATCCTCAGAAACTGCATTCATGCCTACCTCAATCTTTCTAAAGTTTCAGGACAGCTCGCAGTAGTGCATTAGTCTCTTCAAACTTGATATGCATCTAGCACCGAGTTGTTGCACCAAACAAGTTCCAGCCAGCACAAGTTCTAACCAGCAGCCCAGCAAACAATGCCAATGACCCTATCTAAATGTTATCTGAAAAAGAAAACAATGAAGATACTATAAGTGATCCACGAAAAATGTACTATGCAAATGCTAACTAAAAGAAGCATACTTTTCACTTGCTAACTAAAATTAAAATTACACTAACTAATAAGATGTTCATATAGCTAGTAGACATGGCTTGCAATGTAAAACTATTAGATATGGCTTGGACTATAAAAATGCATTCAACTGTAACATACACATAGCTGCTTATCTGAACTATTTTTTTGTCAAGTACACATTATCATATACACAACTCAAGGTTATACATAATTCACAAGCAGCTTAATAAGAAAGTAATCTTGTTCAGAACTAAGTTCAAATAAAGTTGAGAGCTATGTTTAGGGATCAATCAGTTTCTAAATGTGTTCACATATCTATTCTGAAAAAAATAGTCCACAGATGCTCTAGTCTGAAGGTGCTCTAGTCAAGTATGGATGCACTGATTTGAAGGAGACAATAGAGGCAACCTTAAATCCAACACAACAAGGGCAACCTTTAGATCTGATGCACTGTAGTACTGCAGAAATTATATTTTGGACATGTTTAGTAGACTACTAATTACAGTTAAGTAGGCATGGCTTGCATTGTAAAATTATTAGATACGGCTTGGACTGTAAAAATGCATTCAACAAGGCAATCTGGTAGTCATAAAAGACAACTAGATAAATAAACCTTACCGTTTCACGGAAGCTCCTTCAGCCAACAACTTCTTAGCAATGAAGGTCAGCTACTACGATTATTCTGGAAAATCAGAAATGCTTGCAAGATATTCCTCCTCCCTTACCAAAAAAAATAAGTGAGGCAATATAAAATGCAAATTTACACCACGAATCAAAGTGGAGGGCAGAAGTAAATAATCAGTTTGAGAGCTCATGCTGATGTTTACCTCTTAAATAAACCATACAATATATGTTGCTGATGCACAAACAGGATGATTCCTACAGGGGCACTATTGGTGAGTAAACTGCAACACGCAAGTTATTATCGAAGTGGTACTGCACTAGCAATCTTAGTGTTAACAAAAAAAAAAGTTCTTGTGTGTAGACAGTACCAAGTAGATACAAGTACAGCAACAGCAAAGAGAATTCGAGTAGTACAGTCACATAACTACATTTTTTTAGAACAGGCAGCTACAACTACTAATTGGACCATATATTAGATTATTGAACAAGCTGCTCCAAAAAAAAGACCAATCAGGAATACAACCCAATAAAATTTATTCTCTCAGCAACAACTACAACTACTAGATTACATATTACCTAATAATAATGAATTCCTTTTCCTGGTTCCTAAAATTAAGCATAGTAGTAATATGTGGACACACAATAAAAGTAATATTAACTTAAGTTCTATTGAAAAGCATCATCTAATTTTCTTAAAACAAAATCTCTAGTTATATAAAAGAAGTCTGAATCTTACAGCTAAAACCAGTGATGTTATGAAACCAGATCTCATGCCTAAATGCCTAATGTATTCAGCCATACGGTACACTCTAATCAAAACAAGACGACAAATAAAAACAATAAATCAAATGAGCAGCAACAGGTACACCAAATTACTAAAAAAAAAACATCAAATCAACAAGCCAATACTCTGCAACTCTAATGTCCAAGCGTCCAGCGTTGCAGCAAATCAAGAAAACAGTCACACCGAATGCATTCCAAGATCAGAAAGGGTGAGGCATCTAGCAGGAGTCGCACGTCACAGATTGGCCGGGCAGATCTGGTGTGGAGAGCTGGTCACCAGTGGGCTCACATAGGCGACATGCCCAGGGGAACTGCTCGCACGAGCTGTCCTGGGACAGGCGGGCGACCTGCCGGGGCCGACCTCCGGTGTGGGCGGAGTCCAGGGCCACACAGCCGTTGGCGTTGGTGTGGGTGTGGAGGCAGGCAAAGCAAGCAACCGTCGGTACGGTGGGGATGTGGAGGTGGTCGACCGGGGCAGCGGCGGCGTCTGAGGTCCGGCAGCCGGCGGCGGCGTGGGTGTTGAGGCGTGCGTCAGCGGTGGGCTATGGAGGCTGGCTGAGCGGGCAAGCGTTGGCGGGGTGGATATTTGGAGGCCACTGGCCATCGCTGACCACAACGGCAAGCGGCGTCCGAGCCCGGGTAAGCGGCGGGGGCGTGGGTGTGGAGCCGGCGTGCGTCAGCGGTGGGGGGCCAAATTTTTAGCGCGGGGGTGAAAATATCATGCCAAAGAGTTCGTAAAAGGAACAACGCTTTTTTTTTTCCTCCGAGCGATTTTAGATTTAGTGTAGGCAGCGAGGAGGAAGGCGCCAAATGATGCAAATCAGGCGCGATGCTAAATATTGGGCGGCAATGCAATACGAAAGTTTAGGGTAAGCCCAGTAACAGATCAATTTTGAGGTTTTTAATATTTATAATTTTTATTAAAGTTTATGCTTAACATTTTAACACTATAAATAAATTCAATTAGAAAAGTCATGAAAACCAAGTTTGTTAATCTCATCAAGATCTACATTTTTTGTTTTACTCAACTTTTCATTTGACAAAGTTTGAATGATTCAAATTTTGGATTTTTAAATTTTGACAGTTCCAAACCAGTTTCGAAACCCTAGATGGTCTCAATTAGAAAAGTCATGAATATCAAGTTTGATAAACTCATCAAGATCTACAATTGTTATATAGGTCATTTTTGCATTTGAGAAAGTGTTAGAAAAGTTTAGTTCTAAATTGACAAATCTCTCATATAGTTTCATAAACCCTACGTGAAATTTATGATTTTGTGGCTAGTGTTTTCTAACACTTTCTCAAATGGAGAAATGGCCTATATAACAATTGTACATCTTGATGAGTTCTAACACCTTTGTATTCAAAAGATTTTAAGCTTTGGTCATTTATTGTCTCATTTGACAAAGTTTGACCAAGTCAAATTTTGAATTTTAAAAAATGACACCTTCACACTAGTATTTTAAACTCTAAATGGTTTCAACTAGAAAACTCATGAATACCAAGTTTGTTAATATCATCAAGATCTACATTTGTTATTTTTGTCAACTTTTTATTTGACAAAATTTGAACGATTCAAATTTTGGATTTTTAAATTTTGACAGTTCCAAACCAGTTTCGAAACCCTAGATGATCTCAGCTAGAAAAGTCATGAATACCAAGTTTGATAAACTCATCTAGATCTACAATTGTTACATAGGTCATTTTTGCATTTGAGAAAGTATTAGCAAAGTTTAGTTCTAAATTGACAAGTCTCTCGTATAGTTTCATAGAGTCTATGTGAGATTCATGATTTTGTGACCAGTGTTTACTAACACTTTCTCAAATGGAAAAATGACCTATATAAAAATTGTACATCTTAATGAGTTCTAATACCTTTGTATTCAAAATATTTTAAGCTTTGGTCATTTAGTGTCTCATTTGATAAAGTTTGACCAAGTCAAATTTTGAATTTTAAAAAAATGAAACATTCACACTAATATTTGAAACTTTAAATGGTTTCAACTAGAAAAGTTATGAATACCAAGTTTGTTAATCGCATCAAGATCTATATTTTTTGTTTTGGTCAACTTTTCATTTGACAAAGTTTGAACGATTTAAATTTTAGATTTTTAAATTTTGACAGCTCCAAAGCAGTTTTCGAAACCCTAGATAGTCTCAACTAAAAAAGCCATGAATACCAAATTTTATCAACTTATCAAGATCTACAATTGTTATATAGGTTATTTTTGCATTTAAAAAAGTGTTGGGAAAGTTTAGTTCTAAATTGACAAGTCTTTCATATAGTTTCATAGACCCTATATGAGATTCATGACTTTGTACTAGTGTTTATTAATACTTTCTCAAATAGAAAAATAGCCAATATAACAATTGTACATCTTGATGAGTTTTAACACCTTTGTATTTAAAAGTTTTTGAGCTGAGATCATTTAGTGTCTCATTTGACAAAGTTTAGCCAAGTCAAATTTTGAATTTTAAAAAATGACACCTTCACACTAGTATTTTAAACTCTAAATGCTTTCAACTAGAAAAGTCATGAATAACAAGTTTGTTAATCTCATCAAGATCTACATTTTTTGTTTTGGTCAACTTTCCATTTGACAAGTTTGAACGATTTAAATTTTGGATTTTAAATTTTGACAACTCCAAACAAGTTTTCGAAACCTTAGATGGTCTCAAGTAGAAAAGTCATGAAACCATAGATGGTGTTGGACATTTCTTCATTTTTATTTGTTTGAACAATTTAAAGCTCTTGAATTTAAACTCAAAATAGATTTATAAATGAAAATTAAAAAAGAAAGGAAAAATAAAAAAGTCTCTCAGCCCTACTCTTTTAGGCCCGGCCTCTCTCCTCCACCTGTGCACGCTCTTTGTTTTCACCTGGGCCGAGGCCTAGCTTTAGGCCCAACAGACATGGTCAAAGGTCCACTTCTACTAGGGTATTTTGTGACGTTAGGGGGCCGTCATATTTGATAAAACAGTCAGTGATGGTCTACTTCATCATATAAAATCTGTATGAATCGTCATAAATTCATAACCGTCGAACGGCTCCCAACGCCACACAATTTGTGACGAAATTTGCTACCCTTATGTGACAGAAAAACTAAGTCATCATAAAAAATCTAGCTCGCATCAATTTATGACGAAACATAATTTTGCGTCATATTATGGTACATTATATGACAAAATCAGACCCCGTCATGAGGAATTTTGTCATAAAAAGAAGGATTTCTTGTAGTGAGAGCATCCTTGTACGAAGGCGACCCGTCGTCTAAGGACGGGGAAGCGTCCCTCCAACACAGAAATTTGGAGCGCCTAGCAGTGGCGCAAGGGGTTCCCTCCGGCGCCGGAGAGGGAGAGGGCTGGGTGGTCGGCGTGCCCAGAGTGGGCAACGACGAGCGGCTGGTGGAGCAGGCGAACGGGTTGGGGTGGGCGCCAGGGGTGGAGGGGGAGGGGGAGGGGTAGCGGAAGCGATGAGTGCATAGTCAGTCAAAAGAACTACTGAACTACTCACAATCTCATCATTGGCAGGAGGAGAGGAAAGGAGAGAAGAGGAGAGGGAAGAGTCGGGGAAAAAGCAACAGTTGCTTAACAAACATGAGAGGTGAGGTGAGGTGAAGGTTTTTAAAAAAGAAGGCCTAAGAAACATGTCAATCATCAGCTCATATTCCATATAATGTATGGATTTAGACAATTTCATCATCGGCAAAACAAAGGAGAGGAGAGGGGAGGGGAGATTTGGCAAAAACACAGTAGCTGTTTACCAAAACATAGAGAGAAGATGTTAAAAACAGCTGCTGCAAACATAGAAGTAGTAGGAGAGGAGAGGGGAAGAATAGTACTAGGACTAGTCCAAACAAATCAGCTGGTGCCTGCCCCTGCCACAAAGCAATGGATACAGGGAGGCATCAGGTTGTAGTAGTAGTAGTATTACAAAAACAGTAGTTTGGCAAACAGAGAGGGGAGAGTTTGGCAAAAAAAAAAAAAAAACAGTAGTAGTAGTACAGCAGAGCAGAGAGTGTGGCAAAAAAACAGTAGTAGTACAGCAGAGCAGTAGTAGTAGTAGAGAGGAAAAGAGAGGATAAAGGAGTTGAGAGTACAGCAGAGAGTAGTAGTAGTAGAGAGTACAGTAGAGTAGTAGTAGTAGTAGAGAGTAGTAGTAGTACAGTATAGTAGAGTAGTAGTACAGTTGAAACTTGAAAGACTTGGTGGACAGGGAAAACGAAGTTATTCTCATGGAGTTATTTGAGATTATGAAATCAGAAGCAACGAACCTACTTGGAAACTACATGGCAGAATATAAGTTTCAGGTAACCAGCATCGGCAGCAGGTGAGCAGCAGTAACCAGCAAGGTAATTAAACAAGTCACTCTTTTCTAAGCAGGTGAGCAGCAGTAACCTTCAAGGTAATTAAATAAGTCACCCTTTTCTAAGCAGGTGAGCAGCAGTCACCCTTTTCACCAGCTGAGCATATGAAAATGCTAGATAATCAAGCAGTCATTATATCATGCTTTACACCAGCTGTGGGTGACCGCAGTACTAACCGGAAAACTAAGGTTTGCTAAGGAAGGCAGGGCATGCCTGTCTCCCCTGAGAACCGCCACTCACTACTGGCTGGTAACCGCAGTTATTGTTTATTAATGACCCTGCAATAAAAATTGCTAAAACTAGCCAAACTCTAGAGATGGTCATATTAACAAATAATAATTTAAAATCAAATTTTTAGATGGATGTCTAGGAGAACACATGTAAACATTTTCTGAAATACACCCACAAAACTTGCAACAGATCTACTATACCCTAATCTTATTATTCTTTTCTGGAAAAAAAATATAATCTTAATTTATGTTACAATCAAGAATTTATCAGCTGCCAAAAATAACTTATGGAATTAGGATTCAGCAAAACACGGAGAAAGCTGGTATTCTATGTTCAACATAAGAAAACATTTAGAGAGTGTATAAACAAAGGGAATACAATTCTTCAACACAAAATCCACAGGATGGACCCCACAAATCATTCTGTAAGAAATAGCATGCTAGTAGATGTCACAGTAATAATTATGTTCTCCTCCTGCGATTGCATTAGTTGCATGGATAAGGGTATGACTTCCACTGGCTTGGGAAGTCATGATCTACAAATCGTATGTGATGGCTCTGGCTAAGTAAAACTGAACCACACGGACCCGTCTGGACTCAAGATTCATGTGCGCCCTATTCAATATCTATCTCTTCGCTGGGAGGTGATTTAAGAATTATATATTGCATATCAATTCAATCTTGTATAAGAATATTTAGGCTCCCCAGTCCCCATCTAGAAGAAACTTTCAGTGGCTATGAAAGACGCTTCCTACAGCGAAGCTACAATTATAGCTTCTGACAAGATCATGAACTATACTACTTGTGGAGTGTGGATAGCTAGCTATAGATAGATAGTGTCAATCATCAGCTCTACCAATTAGAGCTGATGATTGTCCCTGTCCATGGCTGTTATATCCTGAGGGTGGGTGAAGGAACAAAGTCAGCAAACTACCGAGCATCAGAGAGCCCTCATGTATTTTACTTTCAAAAAAAAAAAAAGAGAGCCCTCATGTATTGTCAGGTTCTGGAACTTTAGTCCAAGCGAGAACACCAAGAAATAGCAGATGCCCCCCTGATGCTAAACGTGGTGTCATCTTTCACTTCGATCCACACAGCCACTACTACTTGGTTCATAGTAAGAGTGAAATGGTGATATCTAACAAGCTGCGTGTGTCGTTTCATGGAGTAATTAGGCTATCTAACAAGCTGCGTGTGTCGTTTTGGTTTAGAAAATGAATCTGCCCTGATGATGATGATCACAATGGATTTCACAATGATAATCAGCAAATGTACTAGCAGCATGCGAACAATCTCTTGCAAGTAGCACTTTTTCCTATCTTCTTTCTATGTGTTCCTGGCCAAATTGAGAGAGGAGAGGGGGGGGGGGTTACGGTACCTTTGGAGGAGAAGGAGCGAGGTCGCGGACGGGGGGCAGCTAGGGTTCCGAGTGGACGGAGTGCCCGGGCTCGCGGACGGATGGAAGCAGGTTGCCGAGCTCGCGGAAGGAGATCGAGACACGAGGCATGCCGGGCTCGTGTGGACGGACGACGGCGGTCACCACCAGACTCGCCGGCCGGGCTCGCGGACGGACGGAGGTCCCCGAGCTCGCTGGGCTCGTGGAAGCAGGCCACGAGGTCCCGGGCGGGCGGCCTGCAGAGTGCCGGCGCGGAGAGGAGCGGGAGGCAACGATCCGGAGCTCGGCGAGGAAGGGTGGGTGCCGGAGCAGCTGCGCAGCGCGGCGTAGCGTGGCCGTCGAATGGGCGGCGCGGACCCGTGCGCGGCGGCGGGCGAATTGGGCAGCCTGGCAGCGTCACCGGAGAGAAAAGCGCCCAATACTTAGAGCCCCCGCGCGCCGCTCCTTTTTATACAACGACGATTTCTAAGGGCGGGTGCAGATGGGAGCCGCCCCTATAGTACCATTTGTAGGGGCAGTTCCTGATTAAACCGCCCCTACAAATGTTTTTTATAAAAATTGATTAATATAAATTTGAATTCACAAAAAATATATAAAAAGCTGTAATTATTCCAAATATTTATATGGGATATGTTACAATGATTGTCAACGCTTCCTGACGCTTCTCAATGCTTTGCTCTAAATAGTTCTTTGAATAAATAAAATCATATTTGGAAAAAAAAAATTCTAAATTTTTCACCTTTGAATATAAATTTAGTAGACTAAATAACCTCAAATTAAATTTTGTTGAACAAGTTTGTTAAACTCATCAAGATATGCATTTGTTATATTGGTCATTCTTGCATATGAGAAAGTTGATCGATTCAAATTTTGAATTTTCAAAAATAAAAACTCGAAACCAGTTTTTGTAACCCTAAATAGTCTCGAATAGAAAAGTCATGAATACCGAGTTTTATCAACTCATTAAGATCTACATTTTTTGTATGGGTCGTTTTTGCATTTGACAAATTGTTAGGAAAGTGTAGTTCAAAATTGACTAATCTCTCCCATATATAGTTTCTTAAACTATATGCGAGATCAATGATTTTGTGACTAGTGTTTACTGACACTTTCTCAAATAGAAAAATGACCTATATAAATATTGTAGGTATTCATGAGTTCTATCACTTTTGTATTCAAAAGTTTTTGAGCTGAGGTCATTTAGTGTTTCGTTTGACAAGGTTTGACCAAGTCAAATCTTGTATTTTTAAATTTTGATAGCTTCAAACCAGTTTTTAATGCCCTAAATGCCTTCAAATAGAAAAGTCATGAATACCAAGTTTGTTAAACTCATCAAGATATGCATTTGTTATACTGGTCATTCTTGCATATGGGAAAGTTTGATCGATTCAAATTTTGAATTTTCAAAAATAAAAATTCGAAACCAGTTTTTAAACCCCTAAATGGTCTCAAATATAAAAGTCATGAATACCAAGTTTTATCAACTCATTAACATCTATATTTACTGTATGGGTCATTTTTGCATTTGACAAATTGTTAGGATAGTGTAGTTCAAAATTGACTAATCTCTCTCATAGTTTCTTAAACTATATGCGAGATCCATAATTTTGTGACTAGTGTTTACTAACACTTTCTCAAATGAAAAAATGACATATATAAAGATTGTAGTTTCATGAGTTCTATCACTTTTGTATTCAAAAGTTTTTGAGCTGAGGTCATTTAGTGTTTCGTTTGACAAGGTTTAACCAAGTCAAATCTTAGATTTTTAAATTTTGATAGCTTCAAACCAGTTTTTAATGCCCTAAATGCTTTCAAATAGAAAAGTCATGAATACCAAGTTTGTTAAACTCATCAAGATATGCATTTGTTATATTGGTCTTTCTTGCATATGAGAAAGTTTGATCGATTCAAAATTTGAATTTTCAAAAATAAAAACTCGAAACCAGTTTTTATAACCCTAAATGGTCTCAAATAGAAAAGTCATGAATACCAAGTTTTATCAACTCATTAAGATCTACATTTATTGTATGGGTCATTTTTGCATTTGACAAATTGTTAGGAAAGTGTAGTACTAAATTGACTAATCTCTCTTGTAGTTTCTTAAACAGTTCCACACACATACATAAAAGTAGTCTCACATACATAAAAGTAGTCTCACGTACATACATAAAAGCAGTTTCACACACATACATAAAAGTACTCACACACACACACACACACACACACACACACACACACACTAATACAAACTAGCTAGGCCCCGCTGCAACAACTTTACCCTTACCATCTCTTCGTTCCCATGGAAGTATGTCTTTGGGTAGGTTACACTGATCTTCCTATTAAAGTCTGTGAATAGTGGCATCTCTTTGTAGTCATTGTAAGCTTCAGCATCCTCCACGCCATCAACTCTGATAATGTGCTGTTTTCCAGGAACAACCACATACATTGTCTTCTTCTTCGGGGGGGGGGGGCGGTTACTTAGTGAGCCATGTATGTATAAAACTTGAGCTACATGAGAGGCGAGCACCCAATGGTCATCTTGGTAGCCTACATTCTGGAGGTCTACGACTATCAACCCAATCTCATTGACTTGATGTTGCTTGATCCAGCGACATCGAAATAGGGCCACCTTTAGATCCCTTCCATAGTCAAGCTCCCATATATCTTCAATTATGCCAAAGAACGGGACCTTTCGTCCATGTTCATCTTCCGCTTCATATCGAACACCACTGTTTTGATTCACACTTCTACAATCCTTTGTGTGGGTATAGAATGTATACCCATTGATGTCATAAGCATTCCAAGATGTCACTTGTCTCGATGCCCCCCCCCCCCCCGCCATCCTGCTAACGGCAATAGAATCATCACTTTCTCCAGGCGGTATGTTTTGATCCCTCAACCATTCAGTCAAGCGTCGCCTGTGCTGTTTCATGGCCCAATCAATTGAACGCCCGTTCCTCTCCTCCATAATGATGGCTAAGTGTTCGTCAACGTACGGTTGCATTAGTTTTGTGCCCTGCAAGACACAGTAATGCGCCCGACTAGTTTCTTCGTATTCCTTATCGATGAGCATTTTTCTACCACTTGTGCCCTTTCCGGCCAGCCTACCCTTGTGATGAGAATCTGGATTTCCAATCCCTCTCTATACTTTGAGGTACTCTTGACAGCACTCGATGACTTCTTCAGTACTGTAACCCTCTATCATGGAGCCCTCTGGGTATGCACGGTTATGCACATATCTGCCTAGGACCGACATGAACCGCTCGTAGGACCACATTTCATGTAAGTAGCAAGGGCCCAACGCCTCTATCTGATGAACCATGTGTATCATGAGATGTTCCATTATATAAAAAAAAAGTAAGAGGTAAACACATCTCAAGTTGGTTCTGGGTCTCCACCATGAAATCTTGCAGGTCTCTCAACTCTTCTCTGTGAAACGTCTTCTGTGAGATCTTTGAAAAGAAGTAGCATATGCGGGTGATGACCATCTTCAGGAACTCTGGCTTTATAACCCTGCTGACAATTGTTAGGTACACTGTCAGCATCATATGACAATCGTGAGACTTGCAGTAGTGAAATGACAGGTCCTTCATCGAAACTAGCTTCTTCGGGTTCGCCAAAAACCCAATCGAAACTTTGATCCCTCTCACGGATGTGAGTAAAGCTCTCCTCTCTTCTAAGTCTAGGTTGTAGAAAGCTGCGGGCAGAGTGTATTTTCCATTTTCTTGAAGTATCGGGTGAAGCTCTGGCTTCACATTTATCTTCTCCATGTCCCTCCGTGCTTTCAGACCATCCTTTGACTTGGTTGTGTCCATCAAAGTACCGATGAGACTCTCAAAGACATTCTTCTGGACGTGCATAGCATCAATGGCTTGGGGCACTGCCAATTCAGGCCAATAAGGTAGATACCGAAAGAAGATGGATTGTTTCTTAAAAGGTACACCTTCGATAGGGGGAGTACTTCTATCTCTGATCATTCCATCTGGATTCTTCTTTCCATACACGATCTGTATGGTTTTCACCATTTTGTACACATATTGTCCATGATGACGTCTCTCCGGAGGGTGCTCATCCTCCGGGATGCCATCATAGTATCTTAAGTACATTTTGCTGCGATACTTGTGATCCACCTTTAAGAAGCAACGGTTCCTCAGGTAAACAACCTTCTTGGATCCATCTAGGTACACCCATTTAGTATCATCCAAATAGACTAAGCATCCCATCTTGCCTTTGATCTGTCCAGACATGGCAAACAACGCAGGGTGATCATTGATAGTCACAAATATTATAGCCCTTAATGTGAAGTCCTCTTGTCGGAATGCATCATACATCAGGGCCCCTTCCCTCCATAGTTTCTCGAATTCTTGCATCATAGGCTCAAGGAACACGTCTATATCAATGCCTAGTTGTTTAGGGCCAGAAATAAGGACGGTGAGGAACATGTACTTTCTCTTCTGACACAAATACGTCGGGATGTTGTACATGGTTAGGATGAATGGCCAAGTGCTATGGTCGGTCATCCTCTCATTGAAGGGATTCATTCCATCAGTGCTCAAGGCGAACCGTACGTTCCTTGGGTCCGAGCTGAATAGTTTGTTATTCTTATCAAAGTCTTGCCACTGACTACCATCGGCTGGGTGTGCAATCACATCATCATCAACCTTACGCTCATCGTCCCACCAAGTCATGAGCGCGGCTTCCTTAGGGTTCAGGAAGATATGCCTCAAGCTATCGGTCACTGGCAAATACCACATTGCCAAGGCAGGAACTTTTATCTTTTTTGCATCGTTGCCTAATGGAGTGTCCTCTGGGGGTTGAGATTCTTGTACTGCCTTTTTCGCAGCCTTTTTATTCCTCTTGTTCCCACTAGAGGCTTCTCCGCCACTATAAAGGTCATTGTCCTTGTACCGGCTGGCCCCACATCGAGGACATTTGTCTAGATCTTTGAACGTTTCACCACGAAAAAGGATACAGTGGTTGGGACATGCATCTATCTTTTCAACACCCATTGTTAATGGACTTATAACCTTTTTCGCATGGTATGTGTTGGTAGGAACTAAGTTTGGCTGTGGCAGCACCCAAGATAGGAGACGCAACAGATCATTGAAACTACAGTCTGACCAGCCATACTTAGCCTTCAGGATGAGTAGCTCAAGCATAGAACGGAGCAGTGTCCAGTGTGTCAGACAACCCTTCTCAACACCATACATAGTCTCCCTCGATGCTGTTTTCACCCTCTCTAGATTTTCTAGACCTTTCTTTTGCAGTAATATTTCTGGTCCAAAGGCTCGAATCATGTCCTCCAAATTGTCACCGTCGTCTTCATCCCCCTCACGTGGCCCACAATCAGCGGTAGCACAACTAGCATCATCAGCACCTTGTTCATTGCCAAAGTCACTACCTTGTTTCTTTCCAAAGACATAGCCCATTTCTTCATCTATCTCGTTTGTGTATTGGTGCAGATACCTCAGGGTTTTGTCATCTTTCTCTTGACCAGTGTTGTCGTCATCAACAACCATTGTTTCACCATGATGAATCCACGATGTGTAATCTGAAATAAATCCTCGCATAATTAGATGTTATTTGATGATACCCACATCTGCAAATGCCAGCTTGTTCTTGCAATCTTTGTAGGGACAAATGATTGTATCCTTATTATATGTCAGTGTTGATGCATGCTTCTGTGCAGCTTTAATAAATTTGTCCACCTCTTCATCAAAATGTTCATCGATCCTTGACCAACCATACATCCAAGAGTTCTTGTACTACATCTTTTAAAAACAAAACAAAACAAAAAAGAAAACATATGAAACGAATCATATTAAACATACACGAAACTAGGGTGTAATCTCAACTAAAATCAAGCAATAGCGACTAAATAGAGGGTGTGAGGTCCATTCTCTGCACATTAATAGCTTTAAAACTAGGTTCTAATTAGCTAATTAATAAAGCACTATCAAAAGGTGTGAGGTCCATTCTCTAACTAACGATTATTGGCAACAATTATTATGAACAATAATTAGCAACAATGATTATCAACAACAATTATCAACAATTACTAGCAACAATAATTATCAATAATTTATTAGTAACAATTATTAGCAATAATGTTTTGACCAATTATTAGTCCTTACAATTTTTTTGACAATTATTAGCAACAATGTTAACTAAATAGTTAAAATACATACAATTTCATAAACAACAATTACCAACAATTATTATTTTACCAACAACCTTTCATGCCAACCCCATTCAACTTCATAAAACATAAATTACAAAATAAAAAAATCTAGGAAACCCTAGATCTAGAACTTCTCCATTCATGCATGAAACTAGCTAGGGTTAACCACTAAAAGTCAAGCAAGATCGGCTAATTGAGGGTGCAAGTTCATTTCTCTAACTAATCCACACTAATAGCTTGAAATCTAAGCTCTAATTTGCTCCACACAAAGCTCAAGCACCATGGAAGAGAGAAAACAAAACTCTAATTTGCTCACTAACCAACATTAAAACTTCAATTAAAGGGTGAGAATAGCATTTTCTTACCTTTTACAAGCTCTCCACCAAAGGATTTGAGTTGAAAACCTCCCCCCTTTAATAGAGCAATTTTTTGGGAGGAGCCCAAGGCCTCCCAACCTTTTTTCCTAAGATGGAGTGAGTGGCTCGAGGTGGAAGAAGGGTGGCTACAGCCTCTTATACAGCCGTCATTTGTAAGGGCGGTTCAATCACCAACCCCCCTTATAAATGGCTCAGTAAGGGCGGTTCAATCCCCAACCCCCCTTACAAATGGCTCAGTAAGGGCGGTTGGCGATCCAATCACCCTTACAAATCAGGACTGTAAGGGCGGTTGGATCACCAACTGCCCTTACTGAGCCATTTGTAAATGGGGTTGGCTTGGCCGGCCACTGCCAGTCCACTGTAAGGGAGGGCTCAATCACAAACTGCCCTTACAGTAATATAGGGCTGACTCTTACAAATCATTTTTGAGGTAGTGTGAGGCACTTCTTGGAGGCCTCGTACAGTGTGGATGGATGTACCCAATAGAACGTCAGTTGGGCTCATTAAAGAACTTATTACGTAATAAGTCGATGCCTCAATGATCAATTGCAAGGCCTTGGCATTTTGGGAGATGTACATCGAACGATATTCAAACAAGATATAAACAGACATCAATATGTCACATGATGGACCAATAGATGGTGACACCTCTGTTTCATGCATGTCAAGCTCATTGGCAAGATTATGGTACAACACATCGATGATAAAGTTAAGAACAAACTAGTTTGGTATGTGCTTAATAACTGCGACAGGGTTGAACCAAATCTGGAGTAAGTATGATTTTTCATTTGTTGTTTCCTATATTATGTACCAAACATTACCAATAATAATGCTTATATGTGGTAAGTCTCATGCAAGTGATTAACATATTTTTATTCTGATGCATATATAAAATGAGAGCTTTGAAAAAATGATAGAAAACCACAAAACTTTCAAGTTAATGTGTGGATAAAGATTCATAGCAACTAATAACATAAAATTTTGAAAGTTAAAATTTGGATTCAGACGTCACAAGACATGTGTTGCAACTAGTACAACTATAAACTATGATAAGGTATCAACTAAATGCAAAAACATAAGGTGCCACGTGGAAGGAGGAAAATTATATATGAATATAGATAAAAACATATAGAGTAATTGATAAATTTATCACAACTAGATAGAGATTATAGGGTATCAATATATGTATTGTGTTATAAATGAACACACAGAGGGACAAAGATAAATAATTTTTATCACAGGTATTAAATATGAATTTCTAAGTAATGCTTATTTTCTTAGATAATAACCCGTGCAAGAGCATGGATTGATGAACTAAATTAATATAATATCAGTAACTTATCCTACAAATTATTACCTTGCTTCTTACGAGATAATGACTTCTCTTACTAAGACCTAACCTAATGATAGTTTATCAATATTCGTTGGACATGGACTAATGCTCCAAAGTCTACTATGGGATAAATGCATATTTTCAGTAACAATCTAAGATGTTGGGCCCTGTCATGTGTATTGACTTCAACTGATCATGCATATAATACTTGAATATGAATAGATTGTGTAAGTGTTTAATTAGTCTCGTCATTCTGATGTGATGGTGAGGCGTAGCAAATTGTTCTGAGAGCATAAGGGATCACGAGTAGGCCGACCTGCATTATATTTGCCTTTTGGGTATAGTTTACTTTTCCAGGAAATAGCCTCTGTCAATGAAGAAGGAACTTATCTTAGAACTATAGAGCTCGGAGAGACGGTGGACAACAATTTTTATAACCTCAAGTAGATGTCATTGTAGATTTTGTTACGTGGCCACACATGATCTGCTTACATTGTATCCAAGTTTGGAGTCTATATGTTTTTACTCCAAATGTTGCAACCATGAGATAGCATTGGTTCATTCATGTTTTGTTATGGTATTTTTTTTAATACCTAAATGAGCATTAATCATGCCAAACAATGTGTGTGGGCAAAGCACTGTAGCAATTTACAATTTCCTGATAAAAACTTTGTTATGTGCACTTTTTTTCTCTTGCAGTTGACAGCCCAACTATTACATTAATTACGTGTACATGCTTCTCGGGCGTTCTTTGTTTTGAGTTACTAGGTTTGTGCCCGTACGTTGTTACGGGATAACTAAAATTTTCTAGTAAAATTACATTGATCGCATGGTACTTTCTCTGTTCCAAATTATAAGTCGTTTGAATAAGATGAGTGATTAGACTTAGGATAAAAAAATCAAACGACTAATAGTGAAACGGAGGAATTAATTCAAGCTCGCTGGACCTGTAGGATTCTTTCATTGAAGTCCTTATGAGATACCAGCTGTTTTTCCAAGTTCTCGCTGAAGCCTACTCCTACCTCACAACTATACTTCAATATATATTTTATTTATTTCGATATACTAATGCAGAAATGCTCAGATTAGCAACAAATTCATCACGACTATAGGTTCCTCACAAACTGGACTGGTGTATTCATCTTTGTTGTAAAGACGTCAAACTGATGACTGAAATATAAAATTAGCTGAAACATTTGAAGTAGCCATCACATAAATAAGTCGTAGGAAACTTTCAGGTATACCATATTTATCTAGCGTAATTACTTTATGTAAGATATGTGAGGCATGTGTCTACTATAATCTGCATCGTATAACACTATTGCAATAGGCAACATTTCTTAAGGACAAACTCAGTAGTATAATACTGGCCAGACAGAGCACTTGTCGTAGACGAAGAAATAAACGATACTACGATTTAATATTCGCTTTTCATAGTACAAGAGATGTGTACACTGAGCAAAATAAAACAATCAGATGGAATAAACAAATTATAATGAGCTGTCTGCAGTTTACTATCTGCCTCGTCTTGGTCACCTGGTTGGGCATTGTCCGGCAACACGAATAGGCTTCAAAGGCACCACCTTACCTGCACATCGTGAGCAACCTGTACACCATGAAAAAAGAGGATATGAGAAAGCAAAGCAGCAGCACACAGAAGAAGAAAGAACACGACGCACCCAAAAGGCCAAAAACGCATATATATTATAGAAAACAAAGAAAGATAGGGAGAAGGGAGACTGCAGTTTGCGAGAGTCAAGTCAAGGCAGGTGATAGGGAAGAGCGGCAGCCGGCGAGAACACATCGGTGGCGGTCAAATCGGGTCTTCAGTGTAAGTCGACAGGGATGCAAATCCGTACGGGACGAAGGGCGATGCAGACCAACAAAGGCAAAGTACTGAAGTCAATACACTTATTGTTTCTTCTATCTAAATCAAAATCGAATTGCGTATTATCATTAACATGAAACAAAATTATGTCGGTAACCAATCAATTATATTGATTGCATCTGGGAGAAGCTGTGCCCCGTCGCCTCCCCTTGGTGACGCCGACGCTTTGGGCCATGGGCCCTCCACCTCGCCTGTGCCTCGGGAGGCCGGGATCCTGCCTGCCCCTGCTTGCCACCCTGCCCAACCCGCATCCCCGCATCAGCAGGGCCACGCCTTCCGCACCGGCTCGCACCCCACTCCGACCCCCACGGCCACGGCTGCTATGGAGCGAAGGCCGCGCGGGCGTGGCGGCGTGGGCGACCGTGGGGAGAGGCCCGTGCTGGCACGATAGCGCGAGGGGAAGGGCGCAGCGCTAGCGGTGGCGCGGGCGAGCGCGTGGAGAGGCACGCAGGGGCTCCGGTGTGGGCGAGCACGGAGATTAGCGGAGAGGCGCTTCTGGGTAGTGAGCGGTTGTCGAATTTTTTCACGGACGGGAGGTGAGTGCGGGCGGGCGGCTGCGGGAGCGCCGGGGTGAACCCATTAGCCTAATCTGACGATACTAGCTGACTCTTTTTAGTTATAGATAGATTGGAAGTTTATGGATGAGTTCATCACCAGATCCGTACTTCATCAACCCCTGCATTGCCCTGGTTAATACCTTCATGGATCCAGCATTTAATTTATTATATACAAGCATACACAGTCATAACTCATAAGACTAGATAATTGTTCATGTCATAATAATGACACCTAGTATGGACAAATTCAACTTAAGTCTGAGGGGAAAAAATCCAAGTCCAATCCACAATTACTAATAATGTCTAATCAAATCAAAATACTTTTAAGTCCAATCAATCCAATAGATCCAATAAAAAAAAAGAGTAAAATGCACGGTGGGTCTTTAAACTTTTGAGTTGTTTCTATTTAGGTCTTCGAACTAAACAAAAAGGTCACGTCTAGGATCCTAATCTATTGTTGTGGCGCACCAAAGTTCGAAACCTGCCACATTAGCTATAGCATCCGATGTGGCTGTGCCACAGTGGCGGCTGGCGTTGCGACGGAGGGCGACCGCAGTGCTCGAAGCGGAAGGAAAAGCAGAGCAGAAGCGCGATGGCGTCAAGGGTGAGGTCGTTCACCGACATGTTCGATCTGCTAGCAAAATTCGCCGCCGTCAAGCAACCCCCGTCTGATTCCTTTCGCAACCAAAGCTGCCGCGTCCTTGCACTCCGTTTGGACCTAGCCACGACAGTCCTCGCGGGCTCGCTTCTGGAAACGGTCGGGCGCGCCAGAGCCAATTCACGCTGTCGCGCTCATCATCAACGCACAACGCCGGCAACAGCAACGGCGGCACCTGCTCACCCACGTGGCTCGCCTACGCTCTAACAAAAATATTGCTGCATGTCGATATTATGTCAAAGGTTAGACTCTTCGAGTTCATGGCTTGAAATTTTAGCAAAATTGACTAAAATTTGTTAAAGATATGATTGTCCACTACATAGTGTGCCCATAAAATTTAAAAGTTTACTTTTACACCTTAAATTTTAGTGAAATGACCGGAATTATATATATATATATATATATATATATATATATATATATATATATATATATATATATATATATATATATATATATTAGCCCCAATTCGAAAGCTGTACAATAGAATTGAAAAATATGGTTCACACCTTCAAATTTTAGCAAAACTGGTTGAATAAATTGGAGATGGCTTAGTACAATCATCAGTTACTTTGTGCATATTGGTGTGACTAATACATATCTGAGCCTAATGTCATAAACTCAAGGATATACGCCCTTGAGACCGAGACGCATACAACCGCCACCTGACACAATCTTCCACTACCAACCGCCGCCACCGCCGCGACTAGGGCCTCTCGCCTTCTTCCTCTCCGGTGCATCTGCCGGGGACAAGAAGGGGAAGGGACCCATCCTTTTCCCACAATTCCATATCTAGTTGCTTAGGGTTTAGTCCAAATAAATCTTTCGTAAAAATCAAATGATTTTTGGTCACGGTCGTGTTTCCGGCAATGACTTCGCAGTGATTGCCACGACAGGATCACTGTTGCAGGCATCAATTTCATCGATAGGCGACCAACTAGTGGCATTTATCTGCAAGGGGAGGGGTGCATTTGGGCGCTCCCAACGAGGACATGTATTCCGGGCAATCATTCTCTTTTTTTTTTTTGTGAATTCATCATTCTCTTTGTTGATGGTAGCTAAGAGGAAATCAAGGTTTGGAGGTGATGTATCCACATCCTATGTTGTACCCAACGATGTAATTGTCGTTATACTTTCATCGAGTTTTGGACTAGTTCCGAAGCGTTGGATCTTGCGGCATGTCCAATGTTTTGAGGTTGGTCATTGGATTCAACATAAAGATTGCACTTCAGCTCCGACGTTCGTGTGGGAAGCCAATGAAGAAGAATACAATGAAAAAATACATAATATAATTACCCTTCCCTTCGCAAAAAAAAACAAAAAAAAACTCAAGGATATGAAATGCTAGTTTAACTCCTAAATCCAATGGACTCTAGTCTTTTTTAATTAATCTCTATTGGATTTGAGATTTTATTGGATCAAGCGACGATGGGCATCCAAATCCAAATAACTCCATCCAAGTGAATCCAAATCAACTGTAGTCAAACTATAATTTGGATTATCCAAATCAACTTGCACCTCTATTGACACCCAATGCAAATAACTAAATAAGAGCTAAACTCACTCTGGTTTTACTGTCGTTTTCAACTATTGACTCTATCTAGTGGTTTTCATATTTTTTTCCCCAAGTTTCTCCAAAAACCAAGCAATCAACATGCTGGATAATTTGAGACAATATAGACCATCGGTTGATTTAATTCATAGGACATGAACTGGATCTAACAATATCTTGACCAATTATCAATGAATATATAACTGAATCGTATTCTCCCACCTCATATAAGAACCCGTCTCATAACGAGCAGAACTTCTGAGTTGACCTTGCAAAAGCGGGAGCACCTAGCAAGAGCATTTTCAGAGACATCCCAAGAAGCTGTCTAATCATGGATCTTTCTCCATGGCTTGTCTCGTTGCTCAGTGTTCTTGTGATGTCTTCTGTCATCTCGGCTGAAACATACTGGCAAGACAGTATGTTCTGCTTCAGCTCTTCCTTCACTATCTGATACTGAAGTGCTTATTTCCTGACTGCTTGTCTATGGCTGCAGCTGCTGGCCTCACTGCAATTGCAGCTTCCTGGAATACTAAGCCATCAAACTGGGATGGCAATGACCCATGTGGAGATAAATGGATCGGGATAATTTGCGCCGGGGATCGTGTCACATCTATGTTAGTATCAGCATCAAGATATGTGTGGACATTACCTTCTAATTTTACATTATTTAGATACACAATTATGACACTTTGCGTTGTTGTTATCCTCTGATGGATGTCATGGCAGAAGACTTTCAAGTTTCGGGCTATCCGGGAATCTTTCAGGGGACATTCAGTCTTTGTCAGAATTGCAGTACCTGTACGCAGATTCTTCACTTGCATCATTTGAATACTTTAGGTTGTTTGATTGACTATGTTAAAAAAAACAGAACAAGACTTAAAAGGATACGAGGTAACCGATGATTCTGAATACTCCTTTTATGCAACACTAAAGTGGTATTTTCATTTAATATCAACTAAGAACTCAGAGTCAGGCCTAAACCATGCATATACGCAATTTTGATTTCTATGTTTCCAGAATCTGGTAATATGAATTTGAATTTGAATCTAAATCTAACGTGAGATGCAATTATCTTTTTCTTTGAAGGGACCTGTCTTACAATAAGGACTTGAATGGCCCTATTCCTTCATCCATTGGAACCTTGAGTAACCTCTCAGACTTGTGGGTAGCTAAACTTGGTTCTCAAGATTTAGAATTCAGTGCATGAGTTGCTCTTTGACTTGTTCACTATCCCATTTCTCTACAGGATTCTTCTTGGCTGCAGCTTTTCTGGTGAAATACCAAAAGAGCTTGGACAATTATCAAAACTCAAATATTTGTAAGGAGCTCATAACTGAAACTTATGTGTTATATCTAAACATGTTAGTCCTTAGGTTGCAAAATCAACATGGATGGGAATATTTTTTTAAAAAAAATATGAATCTCTTGCACGTAAAGCCTTGGCCAAGTATCTTACTCAGCAAAACAAGTTTCTCATGACCAAAAAGATATGAACCATTAATTATTTGATGGCAACAAGATTTATTGATTAGTCCTATTGAAATGAAGTAGGACGAAATTTTGATTTTTGGCATAATTCTTCCTAGCCTTGATACCATTTAAGTTCCTTTCTTCTAAAAAAAATACAATTTTCCTGTGTTTTTTTTCCTCAACCATGCAAGAGAGTTGTGTGTCATTATATTAAGAAGAAAAAGGGCAAGAACCCTTACAACACACACCCACGCACTTGGTTTCTAAGATATTTTTACTTATTATTTTCCCAACAAATGTTTATGAATCTGTGTGAAAGCAGTTTTGTAGGGTGAATAGTTTCCATAACCAAGTAAAGAGGTAGCAGATTTTAGAATGCTTTTTCACATTAATTATAAGGAAATATAAATTTTATATACAAATTTCAAAAGTTAAAACACAAATCTAGTTGTAAATCAAAATTTTGAAATTTAGAACAATAAAATTGAAAATTTTGGAAGCATGTAGTATCTCATACTTTCTAATTTAACATTTATATTGGAGTTATATGTTTAAATTTTAAATCTATAACTTTTATGTATGTGCATACAAATTCAATTTCTAAAAGATAAAAACAATTTTGTGAAGTGTGATTATAGATTTATGGCTCAAAATTACAATTTTGCTGTTTCAGTTATTTAGAAATTTAAAGTCAATTTGATTTTTTGAACAATTTTAAACATGTAATTCAAAAACTCACATTTGAAAGAAAAACTTGCAAATTCAAATTGTTAGATATGTTGAAAATATAAAATTTGAGGATTTGTATTTTTTTAAAGAACAAGTATTGAGTTTGTAAAACAAAATTAATGATTTATAATTAAAATATTCAAGTTGGTCCTCCCTACATTCCAAATTATAAGTCATTTTAAGATTCTTGGAGAGTGAAAGCACCTCAAGTTTGACCAAAATTATAGAAAAAACTATAAAGATTTAGAAAATCAGATAGGTATATTATAAAAATATAATTAATGAATCTAATGATCTTTTTTGGAATCATAAATATTATTATTTTGTTATATAAAATTTGGTCAAACTTGAGATGCTTACAATGAATTATAATAAGAGATGGAGGGAGTAGCATATATTCCAATTCAGGATAAGGTGCGGCAATAAGAATTCCTTTGTTGCAGTAATGCATGATAGATGCCTTCTTTAAGGGAAGCAAATTAATGAAATTTTTTTTGATCTGTTCAAAATTCATCAAACACTGTGATCCTTATTTTTACAAGGGGACTCCTTGTAATATAAAGGGAAATTCTCCAGCTAAATACCTAGTAATGCAATCAGTATCATGTAAGCAAAACCTTCAGCTCTGTTGTTTGTATATTTATTCATCAGTGTTTCACCTAGTCATCACTACTTGCGATATCTGCAATTAATCCCTGTTCACGGCCACAATGAGATAGAAGGAAATTTCATTGTACTCTGCCTGCAGATCCTTGAACTCCAGCAAGCTCAGTGGTGCTATCCCACCATCTCTATGCAGCCTATCAAAGCTATACTGGCTTGATCTGGCTGACAATAAACTCACTGGTGGACTTCCAATATTTGACGGGACAAACCCTGGGTTGGATAATCTGACGAATACATTGCACTTGTAAGTAATCTTATTAAAATCTTGGTTTATGATTTAGTTTTTCACTATATCTGAGGATGAAATGTGAGATCACCATTTTGTTGCAGCCACATGGGAGGCAATCAACTTTCAGGCACCATACCTATCCAGATTTTCAACTCAAATATGAGCCTGATCCATCTGTAAGACTGACCCTAACATCCTCCTTTTCTGAATCTGAAACTTTGACTGATTTGTTTCATGTATTCAGACTTCTTGATAACAACAACTTCTCAGGCAGCTTTCCCTCTACTTTAGGCCTCCTGAATACTCTAGAAGTTCTGTAAGTACTTCACCCACATAATCATGATTTAGGAAAAGAATTATATTAGCCTGCTTACAAAACATAATGAAAATTATATATTTGTTTTATGGTTTGCTTCTGATCAAGAAATTTTGTTGATGAAGGCGTTTTTATGGTTTGCTTCTGATCAAGAAATTTTGTTGATGCAGGCGTTTTGATAACAATTACAACTTGACTGGGCCAGTTCCAGCAAACAAAAACAATCTCACCAAGCTTGCAGAACTGTGAGTGCAGTACACTTTTGATCATTATCGATTCCACATTTTTTATGCGGGACAAGCTTACGACACTGTAATATCTTTTTTTTTTTCGTCTGATCACTAGCCATCTACAAAACAACCAGCTTACTGGCCCACTGCCAAATTTAACTGGAATGATTTCGCTCAGCTTTGTTTTTTCTGAAATACGCAAAAGATTTGCGTATCATTGCATTAAGAAGAAGAGTTTGACAAACATACAACGCGCTTCTGAGAACACCGGTAGTCAAAGCAGCCGTAGCTGGACCATCCTAACGGGGAATCTCTAGGTCGATATTACATAAAGAAACAACCGAAGTTGACACTATGGCACGCTCTAGAAGGTGGCCTTGCGCCTTCACGACCGTCTCCGCGGCTGAGCAGCCGGGAGGATCACGTCCAGCGCCTCGGCCTCTTCCACAGTCATGTCACCACCGAGGAGCTATTCGTACTTCTCGATCGCTACTGCGGAAGGATCTTCGCCCGGCCTAATGTAGCCCACACGCTGCATGATCAAGACCTCCCCTCGCTTGGAAGCAGGAACTCGAGAGAGGGGCTAAGCCGCCAACCGCCTACTCCGCTTAGGCAGTCTAGGCTTAACGGGAGGCTGCTTTGGAGGCTCACGAATAAGAGGAGAGTCCCTCTTAGCCGTCACTTTGCTGATGAAGCAGTCAAGGCGGCGCCGGAAGGTGTCGTCGCTGACCTCACTAGAGGGGGTCTCTGGCAGCTCCTCGTCGTCGGTGGGCGGTGCCGGCAGCTTCTCCCGCACCGGCGACAACGGAGGCGTATCCGATAATCGCCGGGCAGAAGAGTCCACTACGCTAGCTGCGGCCGAGTCCTCCATACCCACCGTGGGTGTAACAATGTCCGAGGGATCGTCGAAGACCAACTGCCTTGGCGTGGCCCATGGCTGCCCTTGCTGAGGCGACACCGGGGGTGTCTGCAGCATCCGGAGGGGCGAAGCCGGCGTGCCCACCGGGGCCTCGTCCTCCGGAAGGGGTTCTGAAATGAGCGAGGCCACGAGCTCTAGCAGCATCGGGTCCTCCGCTCGGTCACGACCAACTGTGGCGTCCATGCACGTTGTCAGCAAAAGAGGGTCGAGGTCGACGAAGACCAACGCGCCGAATGGCCCACCGCGACCGGCCTGGGCATCGTCAGTGATAGATGTGCTATCCGTCGTCGCTGGGTTGGCCTCGGTCGAACGAACGTGGCGCCTCCGTTGCCGCGGGTGTCGACGCCGGCGTCGGCGTCGCTGTCCTCCACCGCAGCGCCCCTCCGCGCTCGGAACGGCCTCGCCCGCCGAACCTCCTGCAGGGACGCGAGTCTCGTGTCCAACAGAGCGAACAGAGGCTCGTGCGCCGCCCGAGCCCCGAACGCCCGTGCGCCTTGGCTGCTTGCAGTCGCGCGCAATGTGACGAAGCCCCTTGCACCGCAGACATCGTTGGGGTAGCTTGCAGGTTGCCACTCGATGTGCGGAGGAGAGGCAATTGAGCCACTTGCCCAACAAATCGGCCGGGGTGCGCCTCGACGGCTGTCGGTGCACCGGCTGACCCCGTGGCGCGGTCGAGACTGTCGCGGGTTGCGTCTCCTGCCAGTGAAGGATGTCCTGCCATCCCTCAGCGTTGGGGGCAGAGACCCGTCCGCGGCGCCCGAGGCGTTGTTGCACCGGTATGCGGCCCTCCGCCGGCCGAGTTGGGATACCGTGCACCAGCTGTGGCCGCGGCCGTCCGCGTCTTCCCCGCCTGTGCCCAGCGTTCTGCCGACCTGCCGCCATACCGTCGCGCCCCGACATAGGGCGGGTGTGCGACAGGGATATCACAGGCTGCGCCGAAGGTCACGGCGGCTGTGGCACACGAAGAACTGCATCGATGTATGGGGTGGCGGAGGGGGTTGGCATCACCTCCGCGTCAGAGTCGTCATCTGCCCAGCGACGAGCCTTGGGGCGCCCCTCCATGCAGCCTCCCAGATGGAAAGGCACGGCAAGAGGGGACAAGGTGGACGTCGGGCTCGGAACTGGCGCGGACGGATTCACGAGGAAGACGTCAAGGCCAGGGGCACCAATGTCCTCGTCCTCGTCCCCGGGAACGTCCTCGACGACCACCAACTTCGTGTCTACCGACTTCGTCGACGGTGCAGACACGCCGGCGGCGCAGATGGCCTGCGGCGCAGGTGCCGGCGCCTGCCCCCTCCCCCTCGCTCAGCTTTGTGTAAGTACGAATTCACCGTTTCCATTCTGAAATGAGATATGAGCATCCAGCTTCTGAATCTTTTGCAATTTTCTACAGAGACATGAGCAACAACAGCTTCAATGCATCTGATGCTCCGGCCTGGTTCACCACTTTGCCATCTTTGACCTCATTGTGACCCTCTCAGCTTTGATCTCATAAGCTTTTGTCTGAAATTCTCTAAATGCAATAGTTCTTGTCTGAAAATTCAGTTAACATTCTTGCGTACTCGAGAAATAAAAAACTTCAGTTAATCCTTTACTTTCATCTGAATTTTTCCAAATGTAGATACCTTGAGGGTCTGCACATTGGCGGGCTGGTGCCACCAGCTCTCTTCAGCCTTCCTGCAATTCAGACACTGTGAGTAAACTATCAACATTGCAACAAAGTACCATACCTGATAGGAGTAGATGAAAGTGAAGAAGATTATAATAAATAAGAGTTTCCAAGTTTCCATCTACCAGACACAGTGAAGAGTATACAAAATACTGAAATAGTTATGATTATTATTTTGATAATCTTCAGCCCCCCCTTACTGTCTCCTGGATACAATCATACAACTTCCTTCCTAATTACAATCGCAGGAAGCTCCGGGGCAACTGTTTTAACGGCACCTTGACTATCAGATCAGACTTCAGTAGTCAGCTCCAACTGATCGATTTACAAGACAACAAGATCGAAGAGTACGCTGTCGGGAGTTCACCATACAACCAGATACTCCTGTAAGAACATTTTAGCCTGTGCTACTACTAATTTCAGTGCCCTGTTTGATTCGTTCTGACATCAGCTATATATCCATCTTGTAACAGACTGGCCGGAAATCCTATTTGCCAACAAGCAACGAGCAACCTGAAATACTGCACAGCCACCGGACAGGCTAATCCGGACATACCACCTTATGCTACTGCCAAGAACTGTTCTTCGCTGTCACCTCCATGCCTGTCAGACCAGATGCTGAGCCCGACGTGCATCTGTTCTGTGCCGTACAAGGGCATCATATTCTTCAGATCGCCGCCGTTTTCTGACCTGAGCAACAGCTCCTACTTCACTGAGTTAGAGCAACACATGAAAAGCAAATTCTTGGAAAATGGCATCCCGCTGGACTCGATCTCGATCCATGATCCATTTTTCAATTTGCACAACAACTTGCAGATGAACCTGGAGTTGTATCCAAGTGGCAAGACCCGGTTCAGCGAACAAGACATCTCTGACATTGGGTTCATGCTGAGTAACCAGACATATAAACCACCTGGTTATGGCCCATATGTTTTCATTGGACAGGCGTACGCTTTTGCCAATGGTGAGATCATTACTCATTCAGATTCAGCGATTGTAGTACATTAGATATCATGATGCTATGCTTACACTTGAATGCTTAAGCTTGATCAGCACTGTTCATGTCTCTTTCTGTTCAATAACAACTCAATTCTTCAACATAGAGGTGGCATTATCGTCGAAACCGAAGACGACGACAAAACGCGTACACCTGATTGTTGGAATTTCGGTGGGCGGCGGAGTTCTCGCTGCAGTAGTCCTTGATCTTGTGATCATCATGGCCAGAAGGATGAGAAAACCAAAGCTGGCTGAAGAGAGAAGCCATCCATTTGGTAAGTTAGAACAGATCACCACCTAGTTTTCCTTCCTATGTTCTCTCTCGCCAGTCCTCTGGTCTTCCACTGCATAGAGATAAAGGTCACTGACTGACTGGCTGAGGCTTTGTACTTTGTGCAGCACAATCACCTGCACGTTCATGGGGCATGAAGAGCAGCAACGACAATAATAGTGCCCCCCAGCTACGCGGGGCGCGCATGTTCACGTTCAATGAGTTGAAGAAGATCACCAACAACTTCTCCGAGACGAACGCCGTCGGGACCGGAAGCTACGGGAAGGTGAAGTGAAGTGATCACTGATCAAGCAAGCAAGCAAAGGAGGGCAAGGGCAATCGTAGTTTGGTGAATGTTCTGAACTTCTGAATTCTGATCAGCTGCTTGGCATCCGTGCAGGTTTACAGAGGGACGCTCCCCGGTGGGCAGCTGGTGGCCGTGAAGAGGTCCCAGCAGGGGTCACTGCAGGGGAGCCTGGAGTTCGGGACGGAGGTCGAGCTCCTCTCCAGGGTTCACCACAAGAACGTCGTCGCCCTCGTCGGCTTCTGCGTCGACCAGGGCGAGCAGATGCTGGTGTACGAGTTCGTGCCCAACGGCACGCTCAGGGAGAGCCTCGCCGGTGGGTTTCTTCTTCCTCTTTGTTTCTCGATCGAACAGAGCATCAAGCAAGCAAAGAAATCCGATCCGGTCCGATCCGCTGAGCAGTTAGTCGCGCACGTGTGCGCTGCAGGCAAGTCCGGCGTGCGCCTGGACTGGCGACGGCGGCTCCGGGTGGTGCTCGGCGCCGCGAAGGGCATCGCCTACCTGCACGAGCTCGCCGACCCTCCGGTGGTGCACCGCGACATCAAGTCCAGCAACATCCTCCTCGACGACCGGCTCAACGCCAAGGTCTCTGACTTTGGCCTCTCCAAGCCGCTGGGGCTCGACGGCAGGGGCCAAGTCACCACACAAGTCAAGGGCACAATGGTTCTATTCTATCAAATTTGATCAAGTCTATATATATATATATATATATATATATATATATATATATATATATATATATATCTAAAGCATGACTTGACTTCATTCTATAAAAATATTTATTAAAAATTAATATATGTATATTTTTATAAAAGTATATTTAAGGACAAATCTATTTATATAAGTTTTCATATTTCCAAACACAATAATTTAAAAGTCATTCATGATTTATATTTCTAATGTTTGACTAAGATCTTTTCTAAAACGATATCCTTTTTATACGGAGGGAGTATGCACTATAACAACGATTTGAAACGTGTCATCGCAGGGTTACCTGCACCCGGAGTACTACATGACGCAGCAGCTGTCGGAGAAGAGCGACGTGTACAGCTTCGGCGTGCTGATGCTGGAGGTCGTGACGGCGAGGAAGCCGCTGGAGCACGGCCGGTACGTGGTGCGGGAGGTGAGGGCGGCGGCGGACGAGGGCAAGGACCTCTTCGGCCTGCAGGAGCTGCTGGATCCGGTGCTGGCCGCGACGCCGTCGGCCCCGGCGGGGCTGTAGCAATACGTGGACCTGGCGCTGCGGTGCGTCGAGGAGGCCGGCGCCGACCGCCCGTCCATGGGCGAGGTGGTCCATGGGCGAGGTGGTCGGTGAGATCGAGCGCATCATCAAGGCCGTCGGCGTTGGTGGCACTGGCACTGGCGCCGACTCGGCATCCCGCTCCTTGGTCAGTACCCCAGCCGGTCGCCGCGCCACCCGTACGGGTACGGCGGCGACAGCCCCTTCGATGACAGTGCTGCCGTGGTGCCGTCGGTGAGGGTGGAGCCCCACTGAAAATGGGTGTCAACTTGAGAAGTCGAATAAACTAGATCAGGACCTGCCAAAATGTCTTCGTATTGAAGTGTAACCTATCAAAATTGAATATGCAGATCTATGGTTCATACAGATACAGCCACAGAACAATGGAACTTGCATGCCCAGCTACCTCCACTATTTGAGAATGCATACACAAGCATCAAATCCGAAATGAAATGTTTGTACATGCTTCTGTTTCAAAAAAAAAATAAAAAAAATGTACATGCTTCCTTCCATGCTCGTCATTTACACCGAAACACATTATTATATCGACGAGCATATGTGTCATGTGTGGACTCCTTTAGCTACTCCTGGATCTAAGTGTACAAGATTATATTGTTGATGTACAGGATCACACGAATCACAAGCGTTCAGTTGAGAGTCTGTCTGTGTTCTACAAACAAGGGCGTTACATCCACACGCTCACAATATAAGCGAGGTTCAATCCATCGCATGCCATGCAAATGCAATGGAAATCCTCTTGGATTTTGCTACGCAGATCCTCTGGCTAAGAATACGCCTCCACATTTGTCGACTCCATCCATGCTGTGCTTAATTTGAAGCCAACATGGCCGGACAAGCAGGTTTCAGAACACATCTTCCCGATACCATTTTGACAGTCAGATCTGGCTGCAAGCAGGATTTTTTTTTTTTTTTTTTTTTTTTTTTTTTTTTTTTTTTTTTTTTTGGGTGGGGGAGCCAGTGCCTGCAAGCAAGATGTTCTGGTTGCCCTCCACAACTAAGGAATCTCACTCGACGGAGTCACATTCATGCTCTGAGACCGAACCCTGTCTATGATCTTCTGCATGCCTGTTAAATCTTCTTCGTATCCAACAATCTGCAGAAAACGCCAGATTAAATGAGTCAGACAATGCTTTTGCCGATTACCGAGTAGAGCATGTTGAATATTGGATAGACTACACACCTGAGATTCTGTCTGCGTCTCACTGAAAGGGTAGTAAGCAGTGGGAGCTGGAGAGAAAACTGGTGCAGACTTTAAGCTTTGAACCTTTGTGCCAGGGGTGTTGTCTTGCTTCTGTTGCCTAGAGAAAATAAACAACAGTTACCAAACCAAACATGAAGAAGGGACAATCCCATCCCTCAAAGCAGGAGCAGGACCATCCCATCCACAATATCCCACACAAGTTGCCAGATGAAAGTTTTCTGCTACGTAAATGCCATAAGGTGAGCATGTTGCTCTGTGTGAATATTCATTTTCTTGTGTCAGAAAGTTGAAGCTCTATCAATCAGAAATGATGATTGAATGCTTCATTGTTAAACTGAAAGTTCAAGATGCTCCAAAAGAGCGCATTTCAGGGCTCTAAACAGTTCTACAGGAAAATTGAGCATTCCAAATCTGTCCGAACATACACATGTAAAAAATGCGTGATGTACCAACTTACATGTTCAACCAGCTCCTTGAAATGCCAAAGGAGTGTGTATCTTTCTGCTCTTGGACAACAGATTTGTCAGGTTCAAATATCTGCATCAGAAGTTAAGGATAGAAAACTAGTACATTTGTAAAATACAGTATGGAGTAAGAACAGCAAATCATTTAGGATACACTCCTGGAAGATTGCACGTCCTGAATCTGCAGTTTAAAAAAGAAAATTGGATGTGTCGCTTTTAGACGACGTCCCAAGTCTTTGTAATAATAAAGTGTATGGATTGCATTAGCATTACCTTGGATGATAGAACCTCTATGGCATCTACGACATCAGGGACAGAGCTATTGTTGAGGTGTTTCTCAGATCTTCCGATGTTTCCGCACGTATTGTTAGCCTTGCCAGGTACAGATATTCTTCTCTTTCTACTAACAGCAGGCATAGTTGTTTCTTCATTAACTGCAGAAACATCAGCTATGCGAGCACGATGAGTTTAGGGTCACATAACTTCTTTGCACAACTTGTGAAATGAACAATTACCAGAATTGTGTGTTGCATTGTTTGTTGTTACTTGACAACCACTAAGCAGCTGAGAGGAATCAAATTTGGTTGCCTGCGTGGAATATTGGCTGACAGTGCATGGATCAGCATCTTTATCCTGTGATGTAATTGGTTTCGGCTGAAAGTGATCAACAGGGAGAAGTTTATCCTGCAATGACAATTCACCGACTTGTTAACCAGCTCACACACACAAGCCATTGTCAGGGGGAAGAGAAGACGTGAATATGCTCAACATTATTTACTGAAGACAAATACCTGTTTTACACACTCAAACAGCCACTCGGAAGTAATGATTGGAGTTCCTCTTTTGGTGTAAACCTCATACTTAGGACTACCTGTAAATTTGCAGATGAGATGGGTTACTTTTTTTAATGCTTTTTCTGTAAACTTAGCGCCCAGTAGAAAGCACAAGTTCTTCAGCAGCTGTCTTTCTTTCTCTTCGTATTGTGAAACACAGAAATGGAAGCTTTCGAATCCTGGGAACGGGATGCGACAGCGCAAAGGAGAGAAAATAGGATGACTCCCAACATCTTGTAAGCAGTTCTCCTATACAAATTTTTAAATGTATAAGAACTGGAATGTAGTCTGACACTTCAAAAGCATAGTGGAGCAAAGTGACCTTGGCCACAGAAGCATGTACCTCCAAACATGATCGTATCCATTGAGTTGAAACAACAGTTGAATGAGGGAAGTCGCAAGGCAAGCTGTTTTGTCCATGGCACTCAATTACGAAATCCACAACAGCTGATTGTTTGTCACCATCCACCATAACGCCTCCACCATCTCTGACCCAATCAACAACCTCAGGTCTCTGATTCATATGAACATAGCCATTTTGTCAACAAAAATCAAAGCAAGTGGGAGCCAAATATTTATACATAATCAAAAGAAAACTAGGCTTCTAGATGAACAAGACTAGGCTTTTTCGACTCTGGTCTACTATATACAGTAACTTCAGTGTAAAGTAATGTCTCAACAAGTTGATCCATCAGCAAAAGCATTTGAAAGTTCTGACAACATGACCTAATTGCTATTGTACCACTCACCAAAATGAATGTTTTTATAGTAGGGAGACCTCTACTGTGGGGGGTGTGTGTGTGTTTATATATATTAAATATATATTAAATGGAAACCTAAAAAAGGAACAAAAGGGGATCGAATGAACATTGAAGTTTAAACCATGAGTCATCTTAAAAGGAAGGTGGCACAAATGATACCAATACTGTTCGAGAAAAACAAATGATGCCAATACAGGAAATGGATGGAATATTAGCAAAGTAGCATACCTTGTCATGAGAAAATGATTTTGAGAAACTGAATGTTCTCCCTTTGAATATATTTGATCTGCTACTTCCTGAATTCATTGTGGATGTTACTTGATATTGGGGCTGGTACTCGCTAACATGGACCGTTCCATTCCGTTGACTTGATTTTGCAGTCCTGGCTGCTGATCGGATTTTATTTATACTGTTTTCATGTTTGCCTCTTTTTGGTTCTCTTTCAGATGACACATCTTTTTCATGATGTTTGTCATGTAAGTCATTGACAGTTGGAACATGAAAAATCCCACCTGAGCTTTTGGCTACCTTAGTTTCATGTGTATCAGCAGAATTTTCGATGCTCACTTGTGAAAATCCTATGTTCACAAGATAGAAAAACATTGAAAGTTAAGTCAAGCATGGATAATATATGTTTTAACTTTTAAATACAACTAAATCTGGTGGGTTCCATACCCTTCAAGAGGAGCTCAGTAGCTATATGCATTGGGGATACTTTCACTTCCTTTTTTGCTCTATTGCAATCCTCTAACCATGTTATTTTCACTACATTTATTACACCCCATGCAGCCAGACGTCTTACCTCCTTTTTTTCACTGTCAAGACAAATAAGCACCATCAGCTGCAACTGAAACCATCCAGAAAATATAAAGGTGAAACAGTTGCATGAACTTACTCATCTGAAGGTGTACCAATAACAATATGAGTAAGCTTCTCACTTAGCAAAATATGCCGGGATCCACCTCCATTGCGTATCATCATGACAAGCCTTAACAGCTCTTTCTCTTCAAAACCCACCAGAGAAATTCGGCAATTTGATAAATATAGATCATCATTTTCTGGCTCTGAGTCCTCAGCAACATGACTATCAACCTGCATCTCATTTTTGTCTTGGACACTACGTGCGCCAACAATATCAGTGTTGCTGATCTGTGCAGCATCAACAAATGAGGCAGGCAAATATTGTGACATTGATACTGAGCCATCAACTGATGTTGCTGGAACAGGTTGAAAGCTTGCACTCGCACTACTGGTCTCTGGATTTTGTTGCTCCTTAAAGGAACTCTTTGAACCACTAAAAGCAGATGAACTCTGATAGACGGGGTAGCTATTTTCATCTTGACAAGCTTCATCAATAAAGAAATGCATTCAAGAAGTTAGATTAATCTTGCTAGATTCATAACTTTTGCAGGAGGAACAATCTATAGTAGCAGCAAAAGGTCCTGGGTAAGTTAGTACCTCTTCGAGCAACAGATTGGTCAACCCATCTTGGATTCACAATGTGGATATTACCCCATTTTCGGGCCACGACATATTTGTCACCTTCAGGTTTGTAATAACATGTTAAGAAATTGATATAGTAATCAAAGTGTGTTGTCCTTTAGAAAGCTGTTTGGAAAATGGAAAATAAACAATATTTTAACAAATGTCAAGCCAAATGTTCCCCAAACACTTGAACAAACATTAAGCAAATCCTGGAATGCTAGTGGTAATTTATTTCAGTGATTTTATCTTTTCTTTTTTATTTGTCATATGGAAAATTGACAGATGGAAACACGGCTTTCATGAATTCGCAACTGTGGTGTGCATCCATTGATAGCCAGTTTTAATGACATGACAGAATACAGGGTGGAGGATCATAAGTTTGCCCTAACAGCAAGTCTGGTACTATGTTGAGATCTTCAGATCTATTCTGGTTGACTCATTTAAACTATTTGAAATCTCAAACAGAAAATAATTTCAGAAAACATCAAAGGATATATTTGCAACTAAATGGGTGCAATTCCGTGTGAGACAGGCAGAAAACTGGCCACCATTCTGCACTACTATTTTCTCCAATTCCTTCCGTTCATCTGATCAAACAGAAGAAAAATAAAGCATCACTAATGAAGTAACTGATCATTCAACAGAATAAAGCATGTGTTACATGTAGTTTCCATAAATATCAACAATAGCTTTGCACTAGCTAAGGGTTGGAAGTTCCGTGTCTAAAGCCTGCAGTTCATACCATGCACTTGGACTAACTCCTAACACCCCCAGTCTGGATTACCTATTATTTAGGTTTATATCTCTAATATACATGTTTGACATTAGAATATATATTATAAATGATCTGACTTACTGAAATCAAATCCATTAATAACATTTCACATAAACCCAAATACCTTCATGGAAGGGTCAAAGTTCCAAAGGTTTAGTGTTTGATTGCAGGCTGATATCTAGTAAATGTTTCTGTTTAGTTTGCATAGGGATTGCTATAGTACAAATCATACCCAGTCTCCACAAAAACCAATCACAAATCTGCCAAAAAAATTCTCAAATGTTAGGACTTGTAATTCCATAAAGAAGAAAATGTACCAAAGAGTAGAACACCACACCCACACACCTGCCTATAAAAAACAGTAAATTCACACCACACAAAATAATCTGCCAAAACAGTACATGCTCTGAAGGGAGGAAAATCAGAACTCACTTCCAACACCAAGCTGAATAATGTTCAACTGCACTAACCTGGTTCCAGTTTAGTGACACAGATATTCAACCCAGTAAAGGGAGGAATCCTGTAAGGTTCATGAGGCATAACACGATGTTCAATCCAGCATTGCTCTAACCACTTCATGGTGACAATGGGCTTCTTCAAAACATTCAGAGCCCACTGCGAACAGAAATAGAAGCAGCCATATCCAGATTAGTCATTAGTCATAGGCCAACAGCTCAACCAGTACCAATGCTGAAAGAGCATGAAAGTAAGTTCTTGCGTCAATGCCATCTGAAATGTTCAAAGAGTTAGCAGCACTAATCAGCACGCAGTTATGCTTTTTAGCTGCAGCGTAACAGCCTTAGTACTTTACTAGAAATCAGAGCTACATAATACTCCCTCCATAATCTTTTCTTAGGCGTGTGAGGAGTTTATATGGATACCAAGGATCTGCAGGAAACGAGACGGAAAATTAATGAAGCTCGGAACTACAGGCTTTGGGCTTGCGGCTGCGGCGGCCACGTTTTCACAGCGGATTGGTTCCATGCATGCAAGGCTTCCTAGCCCTGGATGACAGACAAAAGCAAGCACACAATTGGATGCATGCATCCAAAAAAATGTTTCGAATTTGAGCACAGGAGTAACTGCGGTACGCTCGATTAGACACTGCTTCAAATCTACTGGACCATAGCCTAGAAACGTACCCCACGTCCAATATAACCTCAAAACAGAGAAATCACCGTGCGAGTGCGACTGATAAAAGATTATTGAGGGAGTATGTAGGCAAAGATACATGAAACTGGCTAAAATGCGTGAACTTTTTTTTCTTTTAAAACGACACAGGAGAGCTGCTTGTAATTTCATTATTAAGGAAAAAAAATACAAGGAGAGGCTAGCGGGACAGCTCCCATACATGTATAGTTACAGATTCGCCACTTAAATTATAAAACTTGAACTCCACCACATACCCTGAAGCGACCTGATGAGTAACACGTTGAGGGCTGAAGCACCAAAAGCTACTCTCATTTGCTATTGACTGTAAAACTAAGGGACAGAACAATTAGCACCCTTAAATACACATTCATTGTGGTGTTCCCGTATCTCCCAAGCCACCAGAATGATGGAGGAATGGAGTTCTTTTTTCAAATACTTGGGCACACTTCTGACGGCACTATTGACTATTCCACCAAATAATGGATAGGAGTGCATTGAAAGCAGCTATTCTCATGCTAGGATCACTAACATGCTTTAGATCCTAATAATATCACTATTTATTTACTTATTTACTTATTTATTTACTAATTTTCTAAGTCAAAAAGGTAAATATTTACTAAAAAAAAGATTAAAGTGATCTTGACCATCTAGACGTGGCAGCATAGTTGCATACCTGTTAAGGACAAATTAACAAAGCTGGCATTGGGTTTATTTAGGTTAAAATGCCTTCAGAAGTATCAAAAGAACAAAAACAAGACTTAAAATAACTTATAGCACTTGTGGCACGAATTAACTAAACTGGAACCATGAACCACAGAGCACTTGAATGCTTTGGATTTTGTCTGTGGTAATGCAACAAGGAACTACTTTTCATAAAAGATTTTCTATATAGGATCTAACAGTATAGGATAAGCATGTAGAACATTTCATACATCATTAGCAGCAGTGGAATTAGCAGGGATTTCCAAAACTTGGATAACTTACTTTATATTTGGCAACCAAGACATCCTTCACAATTACAAAATCCACATCCATGGACTGTTTAGTTAGCAAATGACCTCCCATGGCTGTCACTAGTTCTTCAATCCTAACCTGTAAGAGCAAAAACAAACTTGAGACAAATATTAACGTATTAACTACCCAAAACTGTAACATTAGGGGAAGCACTGATACATGTACCTTCTCAGACTTTTCAAAGCCTGAACAAAGTATTTTAACCCCATCCATTGCAAGGCAACAAGTATAACTTTGTTTAGGTAGAAAGCGACGTTCTTTAGCACAGGAAAGAATGCATTGTGGTCCTGTCCAAATTCAAAAACATTCGTAACTAAACACTTAAACACAAAAGTCAGAGTAACTTATTAGAAGATCGGTTGTTACGATTCCAACCACAGAAGAAAGTTTATGCACTGCACAAACAGGTAATGTTTTGGAGTTCAAATTAAGAAGAAAGCCTGTTACTTTTTCAATATAAAAAGATAAACAGGTACGTGATCAAAGTTTCACTTGGCACGTTCTGGAGACTGGAGAGAGAAAACTTATATAGATGCAACAACAATTTTCATGATCAGGTCTGTAGCAACTCATCAATAATCTTGTCTACAAGTTTCGCCCTCTGGCTGCAACAAACTTGAACAAGCAAGACACCTTAAACAGGAAGCTCCTCCCAAGACATTAACAATGTTAGAGTTCACAGAAAGCAGTATATTGTGCATGAAACTAAATTCTCAACTGAAGCTACTCTTAAGTCTTAATAATCAAATGCAGCATTAGACCAAGCTTTGCACACAACCTGAGGTGATAAATAAAATGGCTATGTAGTGTCCCAAGATCCCATCATGCTCTAGCCTACTCACACATAGTACAAACAACATATACACGACCCACATGAGCTTTCATCTTCTTTTCATTTCCACAGAAAAGGGTTGACAGGTGGCCATCACCTAGGATTCTTATGGCTTTTTATATTGGTTAAGCCCAACATTAGCTGGCAAAGTGTGACTACTGCCATTCTTGCAACTGTTATCAAAATAACAGGCCTAATAAAGATCAGCACAAATTTAGATTCATATTGCAAATTCAGCACAATCCACCACTCAAATTAATCCAGCACTGTTAACGACTGAAGTACTTTTAAATGATAGCAGTAGACCACTATCTAGTTTTTAACAATCTGCCACACTAATCTCTAGCCGTCATACAATAAGTACAAGTTTTATAGCATATTTAACGCGCTTAACCAATATAACCCTAACAGTTAAAGTTATGGATCAAGTAATGCCGCTTCCAATCGTGAAGGTAAACAATTGAGCCTAAATTAACTTGCATCTGGAATAATTCCACTATTCAGAAAACAAACAAAACAATTGTGGAACCATAGGGCCCAATTCCAGAACTGTGCAGATGCTCACCTAGCAAATTGCAGCCTTTGGCCCGCAGATCGGCGAACCTCTCCTGCAGAAATTGACGAACACAAACAAAAAGGAAAATAAACATTATCGGGGATTGGGGAAACCGAAGAGGGGGTCGTGTGCGTACGTGGGAGGAGGATGAGATGACGTGATAGTCGAGGGGTCCCGTGCGGCTCGGGTCGGCGCAGAGGAGGACCTCGGCGCCGTTGAGGCGGAGCGCGTCGTGCACGGCGTCGAACACCTCGGGGGCAACCAGATTCCGCGACAGGAACACGCTCGCGCCGGCGAAGGTAGCCGCCCTCCGCCCCCCGGCTGGCACTGCGGGGCCGGAGCTGTAGGACGGCGTCATCGGCGGGGCGGCGGGAAGTGGACGCGCCGATGACGGTGCGGTGGAAGATTGGAAGAGTAGGAGGCGGGAAGTGGCGGCTTGGCGGGGGAGTGGATTTTTAGTTTTTGTGCGAACTGACAGCATGGGAGACTGCAAACCGGGGGGAAATTTACATTTTTATCGTTACCACTTGCTTTGCAACCGGAATATATACGTATATATATTATACTTCTATATGATAGGATCACAATAACTCATGTACAAATTGTTCGAAAAAAAACTAATGTACAAACGTGTTACATTATTATAAAAAATTTTCGTAATCATAAAGTTTGGAGTCTCAAGATTATACGTCTTTTAAAAAAAGAGAGAGAATATATATAACCATTACATCCAATTAATCTCATGTCCTCGAGTCATCATATGCTACACGTCATGTTCTCAGACTCTTTTTATTACCTGAAAATGCTGATTCATACGACAAATATTAGTATTACGATATAAATGTAAGATTTGCATCGGTTATAAAAAATAGAAGACAATACCTTTTTATAGAGTTAGAACCTCTTTGTAGACAATTTTTTTCATGTATATACCATTTATTATTCTCATTTTTCCTTTTTATTACTCGGTGGGACGGCAAGGATCCTGATGTTCGATTTGACAGTGGCTCTAGAAAGAACTACAGCTTCAACGGTGAGTTAATTGGATTTTCTCTAGAACTCTAAAAAGAAGAGAGCGCAGGTACTTACCCCTTGGCTTGCCGACGGCACGAGCAGCGGCAGCTGCGCGTCGTGGCCGTGGACGTCGGCTGGATGTCGGATGAGGCCGCGCCGAGATCTCAGGCTTGCCGATCGGGGCAGACGAGGATGCGATGAGCGACACAGGGGAGACCGCCACACGCCGACGGCACGGGCGTCCACGGCATCTTCCTTCCTGCGAAACGCAAGTTGAGGAGCGGGCGGGAAACGGCTCCGGTGACGGCTCCGGCGACGGTGAGACGCAAGTTGAGGAGGGGGCTTGGGAAAAAGGCTCCGGCGACGCCGTGGTAGGCGGCGGCGGCAGGCTTAGATGCGCCCTCCACCACGGCTCCAGGCTGCAGCAGAATCGGAATCGGAGGAGAAGAGAGCAGCGCGAGATTGGTTTTCGTTTGGAGTCTTTCCTTTTTGTTCGCATGAGAGCAGCGTAAGATTGGAATCGGAGGAGAAGAGAGCAGCGCGAGATTGGTTGTCATCTATACACACAGGCATGATGCAGCGCTTTCCCTTTTTTGTTTTTTTGCACGGCAAGGTGGAATGCAAATCGCGTGATCTCAAGAAGTTACGAGATTTTTTTTGTTGCGCGTGATTTCAGGAAGCCTTTTCTTTTTGTTCTACATTTTTTTTCATGGCAGCGGGGGAAGTCACGGATTTTTTTTCTACCGGGTGGAAATTGTTTCGCAGGTTGAAGCTTCAACACGGTTAGGTAGATGGATCCAGTTCAGACTTTTTAGTTGTAGAGATATCACTCATCGAAATATCACTCTTAAAATAGCTTCCACAAATTTACCATGCTTAAAAGAGACATCTTATAACTTTGCCAAAAACAGGGGTTTTTGCATGCGTAGCATGCCATGTCACGGTGCCAACGTGACGGCGCACTGCGAAAAGATAAAACTGTCCCTTCTCTGCTCCTCTCTCCTTATCTGATAGCTGAGTCCTGCTGTTCACTCTCACTGTCAGGTGGAGCCCACTCGTCAGCTTCCTCTTATACCTCTTACACTTGGACGTGAGGTTTGCACACAAGGAGAAGAGGGTCGTGGGGTGAGGCCGTCGGGGGTAGGGACGGCTCAGCCCCGACGTCGAGCACGAGCTCGCCCATGACCTCGTCATCCCCATCCGAGAGAGAGGGGGGGGAGAGAGCAGAGAGGAGAGGGAAGGACAGCGGCGGGTCGGCAGCCATGGCTTCAGCTCCGGTGGCCGTGGCTCCTCAGCCCATGGCGCGGCTGCCCTGGCCACGACACGACAAGCAGGCCCCGGCAGCGCAGGCAGCCATGGCCATGGGCGAGGCCCCCAGCGGTGCGGCTGCCTAGCCGCGGGCAAGCAGGCCCCGGCGGCGTGGCCGATCGTGGACGCAGGCGAGCTGCCTGGCCACGAGCGAGCAGGCCCTGGCGGTGCAGCTGCTTGGCCACGGGCGAGCAGGGCCCCGACGGCGCAACCGGCCGTGGCCTCGGGCGAGCAGGCCCCGGCGGCGCGGCTGCTTGGCCGCGGGCGAGCAGGGCCCCGGTGGCGTGACGGTCTCGCCGCGGGCGAGCAGGCCCTAGCGGCGCGGCCCGCCGTGGGCAAGCAGGCGCCACTCCGACGACCATTGCCTTTGTTCCCTGTTTCAAGTGCTGTTGCTGCAGGTTGAAGACGAATCTGACGAGTGGGCCCCACCTGGCAGTGAGATTGAACAAGCGGGACCCAGCTGTCGGAGGGGAGGAGAGAGGAGCAGTGAAGGGGCAGTTTGTCTTTTCGCAGCGCATCACCACATTGGCACTGTGACATGGCATGCCACGCATGCAAAAACGTATATTTTTGGCAAAGTTGTAAGACGTCTCTTTTAAGGATTCGTTATAATGGTAGAAAAGTAAATCTCTCGAAACCGGTGTAGGGTTTGCGGTTTTGAACGTTCTGAGCAATTTCATTGACGTTTATTAACAACGGAGACAATCTGCGTGACATGTTTATTTGTATTCAAAAGAATGAATTTGAATTATGCCGTGCGTTCGGTTGCCGGCCTCTGGAGATGCAATTTTAGCACGCTTGGTTGCCTGCACGGAATCTGGCTCCACGGATTCAAAAGGCAGTCCCTTGTCAAATATGGATTTTTTTTTCTAGCAAGCCAAGCTTGTATCGTGCAACGCAGATTCTTCTTAATGGTGATATTAACATGTGATTATTGTATATCGAGTAATATTAGTGTATTTTAAAGTAGATTAGAATACTAAAAGTCGAGTTAAGACTATTAGAGTGTATACTCCGCTAAAAAAAAGTTGTTTTGGCTTTGAGATTTCTCGTTTAACCTTCATCTTATTTAATTTTTTGTTTAAATAAAAAATAAACTATTAGTAAAGTATTTCTATTGATAAAATAAGCCATTACAAAATAAATGATAATTATATAAAATTTTTGAATAAGAAGAACAGTTAAATTTAAACTTCAGAAATAAAAAACGTTATTATTTTTGAAACGGAGGGAGTAGTTACATAAAGCCAATCTCAGTGCAAAGTTTTATTTCGTCGTTTGCAAGACTACCATGTCATATAAAAATAAAATAAAACTTGGATGAAATCACTCTCTCAATGCAAAGTTTCATTCTATAGTTTCATTTATATTTAATTATATGACTCACAGAGAGTTGATAATTGTGTCAAAAGAGTGGCACCCCCATGAAACTCACTTGCCTCCAAAACTTCTTGAATATTGTGTGTCGATGACTAAGGAAACAGGGGCCCTTGATTGCGTAGGACTCTTACCCCAAGCGCCCTAGCGGGCGACTATTGATGGTAGTTATACCATATTTTTACCCTATCAAAACTGTCAACAAGACATTCTTTTTGGAAGGAAACCACCAAACATATAGTGAATTAGGTACAAATAATTTGGTTCCATATGTAACAATCATTATTTAGTTGCAGGCACTCAGAACAGGTACTTTTCAGTGTCCAGAAGCTCCATATGAAGGTTGGACAACCAACCAAGTATGGCCAAATGACAAACTAACTTAGCTTCTAGAGACAATGTGCAAAAGATGGGTACAATGATGGGGTCGGCCGGCCCCACCTTGGGCAAGGCAGCACCCCCATTGTACTTAGAATTGCATGTAGGAGCCACCTGTAGAAGATGGACCTTTGGTTCCACCAAAGGGGGGTCAGCCGACCCCACCTTTGTAGGCTCCAAGCTCAGCTTCACTCCAGCGAGGTGGGGTTACCTTCTAGAAGACCCTGGCTAGGCCCACCTGCCAGAGGGGGGTCGCCCGACCCCTACTTTAGGCCCAACCAGGTCGGTTGTTATCCCACCGACCTTGTGCATGCCTCCATGTGCTTAGATGCATCCCTGCCCTCCATCCAAGGCGGTTTGGCGGTCGGTTTATCCAAGGGTGGAGAGATAGGGAGCACACGGATCGATGACGTGATGTTACCCTTCATCCCCCTAAAAATATCCCCCAGGCCTTCACTCTAGAGCATGATTCATAGGAGAAACTACTATGTAGTAGCTTTAGCTCTGCTATAGTGTTGTGCTAGTTGGGAGAGAGTGAGGGGAGTCTTCAGGAGAAAGCCCCGGGCCTATCGGATGTCTACTCCAAAGTGTACCCCAGCGGATGCAAGATTCAAGTAAGTTTTACATCTGCATCTTTCTAGTACTTCATATTCTGGTTCTGGTACTATAAGTATATACTTGTTTTACCTGTACATTGCTTAACTTAGTGAAGTGCTCTAGTCTCCCGTGAAGGTTAGTGTAGTAAGTGCAGTGCAGACGTGGTGTTTAGGCTATATCTTACCAGTGTAGGCCGCTTGTCAAACGGATTGTTTATGGGTGCCAGCAAGTGGTGACAGCCTTGTCTGGTCTTAGTATCCCACCACGTGTGTAAGATAAGTTATTGAAACGGCAGGACATCAATACAATTGCATAGTCGCCTCGGGTAGGAGTTTTATCTCCTACTGTTTCGTCTATCGCCTCTTGTAAAGGGAGGAGGTGGTAAATCTCTTCATACGTAGAACACCAAGACCAGATATCTTTGCTACATAAGAACCTCTCTACCTAGTTATCATAGATCCTTTGTCTCATCACTGGACGGTCTTGAACCTAGTTAGAACACTTCACGTTCCCTGTGGAAAATACGATACCTGGAATACTCCCGGTGAAGGCTACATTGATTACCATACGCTTGCGGTATATCCGTTTGCCACTTGTGGTGTCAACAAGCTTTCTGGCACCGTTGCTGGGGAACAGTAGCTGTCTTAACTAGAATCGAGTCGTATTTATATCTGAATCCAATCAACCATCTCTCATCTTGCCGTTCCAAAGGGCGCTTGTTTGGAGACACCACCATCATCACAACCCATTCTTTCTCTTAGCTATGAGTTTCGCCCTAGTTTCATAGCTAAGGTAGGAACAACCTTTTGCTGGGGAAGAAGATGAAAACCCCTACTCTCACTTACGTGATTTTGAGCAATTGTGTTCATGTCTTCACATTGAAGGCATGACACGAGATACCTTGAAATGGAAGCTATTTCCGTTCTCTTTGACGGGAGCAGCTAAACATTGGTATGCTCGACACATAGAGAGTGCATATGGAGAGTGGGAAAGCCTTCAATCCAAATTCTTCTTAGCTTTCTTCACTATCTCTCGTGTTGCTCGTCTTCAACTAGAGGTCCTAACCTTCAAGCAAAAGGAGAAGGAGACTCTAGGTGCGGCATGGGCCCATTTCACAGATCTAGTATCCTTTGGTCCTGATCCTGCTATAACTGAGCCAACATTGTTACAACATTTTTACCTCGGTCTTAGCAAAGATTACGCACGATTCCTTGATATATCTTCTGGAGGAGCATTCCTTCATTGTATCGTTGGTAAAGGGAAGAAACTTCTTGTTAAAGTTCTTGAAAACACTTCCCACATTCATATGTATGGTGAACCTCCTGAGGAAGAAAAGGAATTAATCTCCAAGCAAAAAGAAATCCCGATAGCCGAATCAAAATCACTCCTATCCAAAGATTCCGTCATTGATCCTGAACCACAAATACCACAGATATCGAGGGAGGAATAAATTCATCATATAAATTGCTCTTTCGATTACGAGGCTAATCTCCTATCTAATCTTGCTGGTTTTAGGAATGCCTTAAATTATCCTATCCAGAAGAGACATTCTAAGAAACATCATTCAAAACCTCTCAAGAAAGGATCTCTTCGAAAATCTCCCAAATTAGCATCATCTGACGCCTCGAATTCTCATATGGAACATACTCCCTCCATATTAGTAAAAGATGACATTTTAGAAAAGGTCTTGGTCAAACATTGGGAATATAAATCATGAATAACTTTTAAATGGTTAAGTTTAAAAATATGAAAACTATGTATCACTTTTTAATAAATATTCTTATAGAAATATGAAGTCAAAGTCATGAGTTGAAGACCGTGTCGTTGTCCTGAATGTCATCTTTTACTAATACGGAGGGAGTAGGGAAATATCTAGGATCTTGGATGAACCTCCAAAAGGAATGCTGACTGTGCCCTAGAAAGAGAGACAAAATGCCTAGAAGAAAAATCTATCATCTCCTCTTCTATGCCCACATCCGCCATGTCCTTTGAACCCATTTCTAAACTCATCCTTGATGCTGATGATCCCAATGGTGCTCTTCCTTCTAAGTCTTATGATGATCCAGTCATTGACTTTGGGGATTCATTAAGACACCCAAGGCATGAAAGTCATGAGGGCCATAAATCTAACCAAGAAAAGAAACAACAACACTTGGAGAATTCATCCATTGTTGTAAGTCAAGAATGGTTGGAGGAGACCAAAGATCCTAATAAAATCACTAAAAAGACTACTCATATAAAAAGAATATCTTGTCAAGTCATGGGCATTTATAGTGAAATTTGCTATGATCCTAGCCTTGGGATAAACATCATTCCTCATTTCTATGTTCAAAGTTCATCAAAAAATCACCTGCTACAATCCCAAAAACACCTTAGGCTCCCAAATGGTCAAGTCCTTGATTATTTAGGAGTCCTTCAAGGCGTACCCGTGGTGGTTGATGATCTAAAGACCTCCCTAGATTTCCACATCTTTGACCTTCACAGACTTTCCTCTCATCTCACTTTTATTGGAAGGCCAATTGAGCGAATCTTGGAGAATGCTTTGGGAAATGAGAAGCTTGGTCATAGAATAGGCAAGGAATATTTACCTGTTTGGTCTTCCCAACCTCTTAGCACAAGGGTAGAATCAAATCCTATTCTTGATCCAAGGGGTGAGCTTAAGATGATTTCACAAACAACTATGACATGTCCAAGTCTTGAGGAGGATTTGGAATGTCATGAGAAGAAAATCACTCACCCACTCCTTAAGAAGGAAGGTTATATCAATGAGCATGGAAGTTATCCCCTGATCCTTTCATTAAATCCTTGCTCATATGAGAAACATCCCAAATCAATCCTTCTCTCTGTCACTACCACACACAACATCTACAACCTCTTCACCCTTTTTGTTCCTAAAATCTTGGCAAGGCTGGTTGTAGATGTGTTTGTCTATCATAAATTTTGCAAGACTCGTAGTGGGTTGGTATGAATTCTTGCAATCAGGTCCACAAAGGTTAATATTGAATTAAGCATGATGAAACCTGTTCCTAATCTTAGTGGATTAGCGAGACTTTTGGTTCTGTTGGTGTGTTGCCACCAACAGAGCCCCTGCACTTGATGTTTTCTCTATTCTCATGACTAAGGACACACCTTGCACCAAGTGTGGGGGCATCGGTTGACCTCCTAGATCACCTTGTCATGATGATGAAACCACCATGGAGTCATACACCATGACACATTTCCAGCACAAGGCTTGGCTCCAATGGGTACACTTGGATAACGGGTGATGTCCCAAAGAACACTTAAGCATCAGTGCATAAATACATCATTAGAGGGTCAAGTCATTTGGCCAAGGAAAACTTAGAAGCAAATGGCAAGGGCCATTCCTCGCAACCAATGCTGCAACTCATGGTGCTGTCACACCTTAAGTCAACGGCAACATCATCTTTAAGGTAAATGGCCACCCTCTTAGAGTTTTCCATGAATATGAACTATTGAAGAAGAAGTTGACATGCTAGAATTTATCCTTGATAATGATTTGATACAACTAAAATCTACATGTCTTTACTTCTTTATGCTTTGAGCACTAGTCTAGAATGCACATAATTAGACTAGTCTCAATGTCAAAACTGAGCCCAATAAGCCTCCAAACATGGGTCGGGGACCCACTTTTGGTGGCTAAGTTTTGGCAAACCATTTCTTGCCTCGGGGGAAGCCTAAATCCAAAACCTGTTTGCTCTGAACATATAAAATGGGGGTCGAGCAACCCACACTTGGCACGATAGCAGAGTGGGGCAACGTTCAGGAGGACTTGTAGGTCACATGACAAAAATTTGGGCAAAAAGTATGGGTCAGCCGACCCGTACTTTTCATGCTTCAAACTTGTTACATTAAGAGCAGAGCTTGGAAAGCACATGTCAAAGTTTTGGTGGCCAGGCGACCCAAACTTGGGGTCGCTCGACCCATGCAATACTTCCCGTTGCGACCCAACCACTCCAGAACGTTGTGCTAACGTTCCTCCGATGATCTCTCGCGATTTCGGAGGGGGAGAACGTTGGCATACGTCTTCTTAATCCCTTCTTCTCCTTCTTCTTCCTTTCACCTACATCTCTCACAAAACCAGCAGTCCCTTTCCACATTAAGCCATTATGAGCTCCATCATGGCCCCCACCAATAAGAACGCCATCGTTCCAGCTGGAGAAGGCACTTCCAGGCCTCATAGGTCATTGACCGAGAGCCTGGAAGGAGCGATGGCCATCGACGTGCTCAAGGTGGAGCCCCTGACCACATTGCCACCAACCAAAGGGCCACCGGGGGCAAGGGAGGGGTCGCCGACCCATGGAGGGGTTGGCCGACCACCCCTAGGCCTTCCCCTCGGTCCACTTCCTCGCCGAGGTCTCTCACTCCTCGGAGGGATCTCCGGATGCCCCTTCTCCACTACGCCAAAAAGTCCTACCACAGGCCAATCGGCATTGAAAGGGAAGGATCCGGAGGTGCCAGATCAGCATCCCAGCTCCATCTTCTCGGATTCATTGAAGAGTATTGTAAGAGAACCGCCTAAATCATATGGCCCACAGGCACCTGTCATTGTCACTAATGACCTCCGACAGCCGTACCCGTGACCCATATGACTTAGAGAGCTCTGCCGGGCAACACCAGCATCTGTTTCCTACAACAGGATCCCATTGCGAAGCCATTACATAATTACAACAGTTGATACATAAAATACATATCAGAGTAAAGTGCGGAAGGATTAGATAACATTTAGATTACAAACCGGTTGTCTGAAATAAAACTTAAGTGTAGTTATTACAAAGCATAGTAAATAGCAATAACAGTGGAGTAGTCCTTATACAATACTCATAAATAAAGGATAGAAACCTGCCCAAAGGTGTATACTTTACTCGGAATCGCTTCCCTCCTAAATGACCGTTATGCAGCATGCAGTGAAGCACGGCTGCGAGAGCTGCTCTCCTGCGACAAGGTTTAACAAACCCTGAGTATTGGAGTACTCTGCAAGACTTACCCGACTAAGAAATTGGGGAGAAAGACTCAGGAATGCAGGCTGAGGGGAAGCAAGGTAAGGATTGAAAGCTAGGTAAGGATTGAGCAAGAATGAACAAGTTTTGCAGAAAAGCTCTCTACTCATTTTATTATTCAAAATTTTACATTAGAATTAAACATTAGTCCCATCACTAGTTTAATTCACCAACAATTCTCTAATTTCCTTAATTTCTCATCCTTTCCCAAAACCTAATTCCAAACCACTTTTTGATGGCGGTCAGTGGATCAAGTCTCCATAACCGAGGAGCAATGACGATTCGAATCGATTAAGTACCCAGCTGGGGAACCCTAACCACACTGTATATGTAGCACCTAAGGTTGCATATACTAACCTCGTCTACCACAGATTCTCCGAAATCTGAACCGGTCCTGCGCCACCCGAGACTACAGTACTCCTCTCCAATCCAGCACGTCGGCCATGGGAGTACACGCTACTCTCGCCATCTCTCCACTCCCAGTGCGTGGTCGTCGGTTCGAGTGACAGAATCACTGGAGTCAAAGCTTCCCGAAGTATGTGGCTAGTTGCAAAGTCTCGATCACAGCAGGCCTACAACAAACGATCTCTACTTCCATTTTCGTCGGTGTCAGTACATTGGGACTCTAACCCAATTATACATCAACCACATAGTTAAAACAATTTCCGTCGATGACCATGCATTGGGACTTTGGTGACCATGCATTGGGACTTTAACCCAAGTGCCAACCAATCGAGCGGACTTACTTTTCTTTTCTCATGATTCATTCATAATATAACATAGCTCAGAAAATAGCTTTTCATAAATCTATGTAATTAAGCATGTCTAAGCATTTTCCAAGCATTTTAATTAAAGCAGGTTCTCAGGATACTGTTTAGCGGTCAAGGATGGTAATGTATCAATTGGTTATCACTCAACTCTTATGAACTTAATGCAGTTGTTTAACTCAAGTGATAAAAGTATTTTATAAAACACAAGGAAGGGTTTAAATTCACCGGGGCTTGCCTTGTCCAACAGGAAGGGTGGGGCTAGGATCAGTCCCACAGATATCAAAGCCCTGGATCACCTCTTGGACAACCTCTTCAGCAGGAGACTCAATTTTGATCTCCTCACCACCGGTCACTACAGGTATGTAATGATGTATGCTTAGTATGATGCGGAAGGTATGGGATGCAAAACGCAATAACAACCAATACACAACTTTGAGTACAGCTTTCCTCCACGATAAAGTTGTAAAGTAATCTTCACTAAGTAAGGTGGTATTTTAAACAAATCATTTTATTGACCATTTTAACAGTCATTAATGACCATGACAAGGTTCTACTAATGCACATGAGCCAATAATAGCAAGTTTTATTCTAAGGTGCCCTTGGTTATCAGGGTGTTTGACCAAGAGCCAACAATCAACCTCAAGTCACACAATACCTAAATCATTAGTGCTTCTACTTAATTTATTAATCAAATAATTCAACATTAATTAACTAACAAAGTTAATTATTTCTAAATGAGCCTAAATTTTACCAATAGATAGGTCTTACCCTAGAACAGTACCGAATAAAGTTTCATGATTTTTGGATTAACAGGAAATTTACTAAAATTCATCAAAGTTGCACTTTCTAATTAAAAGTACATTTTTATCTTCTGCAGAAATTACCTGAATACCACATTTTCTATTTTTATAAAATTCTACACACTGCAGAGAGTTCACACAAATATTTTCATAATTTTTCCCGTAGTAGATTAATTCATACAAAAATGACAAACTGCAGCACAATCCATACAAAAATATAATTAGAAAACACTTTGAAAATTCCTTGAAAAAGAAAAGAGCAAACTGGCCCGAGTCGGCCCAACTCCAGCAAGCCGGCCCAACTGCCCGAGCGCTCGCCCGCACCGCCTTTCTCTCTCTCTCAGCGCCACTGACATGCGGTCCCCACCGGTCAGCCTCCCTCACCCTCTCCCAGTGCGCTCCCGCGCGCGCACACGCGGCGGCCCCAGCGACGAAGCCGAGCACACCGCTAGCGCCTCTCAAACACTGCAAGTTCCTCCAAACACCTAATCTACAATCTACGCGCCTCCGACGAGCTTGAGCTCGCCCATGGCAGGCCGGCGGCCACGGTCACGGCGGCGCGGCCGCATTCCGGCGAGCCGGTGAAGTAGAGTTCAAAGCAAGGTGTCAGAGAGGTGCAGCGTCTCACCGAGACTTGTTGTGGCTAGATGGATGGCTCAGAGGTGGTGCAGAGGGCGGATTGTGACGGCGGCGATGAGAGCAGCAGCACCGGCATGGCGGCGAAGGGGTGTTCCGGCAGTCCTTGTGCCATAAACAAGAAACGGATAGGTGCATGAGTATCACAAGACCACCTAGTGTCTAGAACAAGGCAACACAAGGGGAGTTGCTCACCACAACAGGCTATACATGGCAAGTTTGCCCGCGACGGCGCTCTGGCCGGACCCGAGGAAGAAGAACGGGGCTCCCGAGCGCTGCAGGTGACGAGAAGACACACAGGTGGGTTCTACATGTGCGCTAGGAAGTGGTGATGATGGTGGCAAGATGGAGAGGATGGAGACCGATGAGGGACGGTGAATTTTGAGCCGCACCGAAGCTCACCGCCGGCGAGAGAAACGAAGATGAGGAAGAAGAACAGCAGCTGCGGTGCTTAAATAGGGAAGGGAGCAGGTCAGAGAGGGAGGGGATAAGGGTGAGGCAGCTTCCCGGGCCCCCCGCGACCACGGCCGGCAGCGGCCGGGCCCTGGCCAGCCGGACAGCACCGGCGCGTGGCGCGGCGCACGCGCGCGTGCCCTACATAGTGTAGGGGTCCGGTACTGTAGCTAGGGTTCTAAGTCAACACCTAAATTTGCTCATTATCTCCCTATTCCAATTGGCAACAGGGAATCTCCAAAGATAAAAGTTGTGGAGAATTTTATGAAGAACATTTTTGCTTTTTGAATCAAGTTCAAATTCTGCATATTTTTGAATCTATTCAAAAGGGGGTAAATGGGTTTTCGAAATTCAACTGCAATCCCATCAAATTCTCCCAAATTTTCTCAACAATTTAAAAATCTTCAAAAATAAAAGTTGTTATACTCATCAAGCTTTACAATTTTCATTAAACAAGTTTGGTCAAATTCCTGATAATTTTTGAAGTGATATTTCAAATTTGAATTCCCAAATAGTAATTTGAGTCTAATTTAAATTTTTATATAGTAACTTACAATTACCCAAAATAAAAGATGTTCCATTTTAGAAGATCTACAACTTTTATTAAGGGATCAACACTAGATTCCTTTTAGTTTTTGAATTAGGGTTTTAGGGCCTAATTAAGGTTTGATTTGGATTCCAAATTGAATTCTAAATTTGATTTATGCATACACAATCATTCAACCATAAATATACTCAAAGCACTCTAAAAATACCTATGCACAACCATATGCAAGAAATAAAACCTTATTTTTAGTGTTCCATAGTAACTATATTTTGTACCGGATGATTGTAGGTGCAAAATGATGACATGGCAGATTTTATGTTTAGTAACACCAGGGGTGTTACAAGTATCAGCTCCTACACCCGTTTCATGCCTACCATGTTCAAGAACCGCAGGATCATTGGCGGTGGTCTGGGTGTAGGGAAGGTGTTTGTCCCTCCTCTCACTTCGGATGAGAAGAAGCAGCTGAGGGACTCACTTGACTCCTCCAACTCTCCTTCAAACATCCGGCGGAGGACGGATGCACCCCTGATCAATGGCCCACCAGGCCAATTTGAAGACGATCATGAAGAGAAGAGCGATATGGAGAAGGTCCTCCACATTGTAGCCATTCTTAGGAAAAGGAATAGTGCATTAGAGGAAATGGTGTCGGAGTTAAGGATGGCGCACTTAGATATGGAAGACAATTTTCGCGCGCTTCGCATTAGCACTAATGCAAAGGTCAAGCGCACGGCCGCTGCCATTGGCCAAGAAGACATCCTAGCTTAGATTAGGACTGCTTTAGAATAAAGTAGGCACTAGTTAGATTTTCCTTTTTGAATTTTTGATTTTATCATTGTAATTGTGCCTACAATAATATTAATGAGTTAAATAAAAATGCTCTTAAGTTCTGCTGGTGTGTTGCCACTAGCAGGACACCTGCACTTGATGTTCTCGCTGTCTCTATGTCACCAGATGAAAATAACCAAGTGTGTGTGTGTGGGGGGGGGGGGTGTTGGGCGACCCCCAACAGCTCTCTGTGTGACCCAAGCACGCCACACTACACGGCACATCTACAGGATTGAAACAGGCGTAAAACGTCACAAAACATGGGTCGGGTGACCCACAACATGACGCCCAACGGGAAAAACACCTATGTAGGAATACATTTTGAGGCGAGGTGATTCAAACGGAGGGGTCTGTGACCCTTTGGTGGGGTCAGCTAGCCCCACCTATAGGGTCTAGACCCACCAGCCAGCTTCCCCATGTCGAGAACATGCTCCCTGGCTGGTTTGCACTCTTCATCCCTCTCGAATCGTGTATTTCTTCAATTTAGTTCTTTGTCCTTCAATAAAAATGAAAATAAAAATTTGAATTCTTGCATCCCAAAATAAAAAGAGATAAAATTCATGACATTTGAAGAGTAGAGGTGATACAAAGTTTAGTTCTTGCATATGCCTATGATTGTGGGTAAATATCTTGATAGGAATATCATATTAACTAAGTTGTTGAGAAATGTGATATAGTTCTTGGCTCATGATTCATACCTTTTTCATTCAAAGTGCTTAGAAGTTTATTTTTTTAAAATGTCATAAAACCATAGTGTCACTTACTTCTCAATAATAAGAAAATTCGTACCAAAGCCATATATGATCACCATGTTCAAAACAACTTCTAGTCATGCTATTTGCAATTGCTTTGAGTTTGGTCAAGTCTTGTTGACCCTTGTTGAGAACTGTGTCATAGTCCAAAGATCAAGATCACGCACACACCATATAATCATGCTACTTCTACACTGAAAGTATGCAACCACATATCATTCATCTCCACCAAATAAATGCTCCATGCTTTAAAGTCATAGAATATCTCTCCCAGTTGATATGATAGAAGAGACAAAGGGCTATGCAAAATAAAAGAAAAATAAAGAAAGACGGACATGTGAAAGTCCATAGAAAAGAAAAAAAGAAGAAAATATGAGCAAGTCTAGGCTCATAAAAATGATAGCCATGTCTGAAAAATAATAAAGTATAGAGAGATCATACAAATAAAGGAGCATTGTTGTCCATCATATTCCACACACTTGCACATCTTGATCTAGGGATCCTTGTTTTGACTTTACAATATATGCATTGTAAGTGTGCTTGTCATGTTTATCCCTACCTGAACTACACATAAGCCTGATAGATGTAGAATAAAACAAAAGAAGGCATCCTCAAGATATGCCTTGGTAAGGAATCTTACACAACTGAGTGACTTGAGAGTACTATTTGAGGAGTAAGAATGAACTATGTGCTTTGTGTCAAAACCACTATCAAAAACTCTAAGTGCTAAGGATATAAAAATGGAAAGATGACTTTGCTTTGAGATCTGTTCTATTTTTCAACATCTGAAAAATATATGCTAGACAGTACCATATAACCCACTTGTATGAGATATGTCTTGAGTAAAGCTTTGTGTTTGCTAATACCTTGAAAATGTCATAATCATATTTTATCATTCTCTCTAACATTTGCTCGAGGACGAGCAAAGACTTAAGTGTGGGGATCTTGTTGACGGTAGTTATACCATGTTTTTACCTCATCAAAACCGTCAATAAGACATTCTTTCTCAAAGGAAACCACCAAACACATAGTGACTTAGGTACAAATAACTTGGTTCTACATGTACTTATCATTATTTGGTTGCAGGCACTCAGAACAGGTACCTTTCAGTGTCCGAAAGCTCCATATGAAGGTTGGGCAACCAACCAAGTATGGCCAAATGACAAACCAACTTCACAATCATTAATATCATAGCTTCTGGAGACAATGTGCAAAAGGTGGGCATAATGATGGGGTCGGCCAACCCCACCTTGGGCATGGCAGCACCACCATTGTGTTTAGAATTGCTGTAGAAGCCACCTGCAGAAGACGGACTTTTGGTTTCACCAAAGAGGGGTCGGCCGACCCCACCTTTGTGGGCCCCAAAGCTCAGCTTCATTCCAGCGAGGTGTGGATACCTTCTAGAAGATCCTGGCTAGGCCCACCTGCCATAGGGGGTCACCTGACCCCCACTTTGGGCCCAACCAGGTCGGTTGTTATCCCACCGACCTCGTGCATGCCTCCATGTGCTTGGATGCATCCCTGCCCTCTATCCAAGGTGGTTTGGAGGTCGGTTTATCCAAGGGTGGAGAGATGGGGAGCACACGGATCGATGACGTGGCGCTAACCTTCATCCCCCTATAAATACCCCCCAGGCCTTCACTTTAGAGCATGATTCATAGGAGAAACCACTATATAGTAGCTTTACCTCTGCTATAGTGCTGTGCCAGTTAGGAGAGAGTGAGGAAAGTCTTCAGGAGAAAGCTCCGGGCTTGTCGGGAGTCTTCTCTAAGGTGTACCTCAGCGGATGCAAGCTTCAAGTAAGTTTTACATCTGAGTCCTTCTAGTACTTGATATTCTGGTTCTGGTACTATAAGTATATACTTGTTTTACCTGTACATTGCTTAACTTAGTGAAGTGCTCTAGTCTCCCGTGAAGGTTAGTGTAGTAAGTGCAGTGCAGACGTGGTATTTAGGCTATATCTTACCAGTGTAGGCCGCTTGTCAAACGGATTGTTTATGGGTGCCAGCAAGTGGTGACAGCCTTGTCTGGTCTTAGTATCCCACCACGTGTGTAAGACAAGTTATTAAAACGGCAGGACATCAATACAACTGCATAGTCGCCTTGGGTAGGAGTTTTATCTCCTACTGTTTCGTCTATCGCCTCTTGTAAAGGGAGGAGGTGGTAAATCTCTTCATACTTAGAACACCAAGACCAGATATCTTTGCTACATAAGAACCTCTCTACCTAGTTATCATAGATCCTTTGTCTCATCACTGGATAGTCTTGAACCTAGTTAGAACACTTCACTTTGCCTGTGCAAAATACGATACTTGGAATACTCCCGGTGAAGGCTATATTGACTACCGTACGCTTGCGGTATATTCGTTTGCCACCTCTGGTGTCAACAGCGACCGCGCCTGTGCCCAAGTTACTCTACCGTCGGCCTCCCCTTTGTCTGCCATCGCCGCCCTCCGGCGTGCGGCAGTGGCGGCCTGCGGCGGATTCCCAACAAGGGAGCTCGTCTGCACCTTCCCTACCTCCACTCGGTCCTCCACTACCTCCCTCTTCCCTATGCAAGTCCAGCCTCGCATGGTGGTGGCCAGATGGATCTGGGCCCCTAGGGGGCGGATCTGGCGTCTGGAGGCGCAAACGTTCGCCCACCCCCTTCTCCTCGATGACGGCCGGCAACGGGGTCATCCGGGCGGATGGAGGCGGCACCGTGGTCGCGTACCTGTGTTTCGCTGCTGGCCAACCAGTTTCGGCAGCCTAGGGCCGGATCCAGCGGCGTCCCCTGGCCAACCACGCGTTGCTCGACGATGGCTTGCCAGGGGCTGGCTGGTCGTGGTCGTGCCGGACAGGGCGGTGGCTACCTGCGCGCATTGTGGGACGTGGCCGGGCTCCCCTGCGTTGGCTAGTTAGGCAGCTGGGGTGCCTCTCAGCTGCTGGCGTGTGGCCATCGAATCTATTGAGGCCGATTTGGCGGCTAGCAGACCGGATCCTGGCCCCTGTGGCTAGATCTGGGTGTTGGCCTAGCTTGATGACGTTTGGCCAGGTCCGCCCTACTACGTTCGCTGGCTCACGCGCTCATAGTGCCAACGGCCGGCTGGATGCTGGCTGCTGGCTGCACCTATTTGCACATGGCTGCCGGCTGTGCTGGAACAGCTCCTTGAGTGAAAACTCTGTCTAGTTTGGGCTGGCGGCAGTTTGAAAACTCGAGCGAGGCGTTCCATCCGGCTTGATGAGGTTAGATCGCGGTTGTGTTTATGTTATGATGAAGCCGGCGGGACGGGGTAGCCACGTGTCAAAGGTGAGGTTGAGCCCCGACCAGCAGGAATGGGAAGGCCCAAATTCGATCGGGTATGGTATTCTTGTTGTAGCAGTTCAGTACAACCGAGATGAGCAAGAGCAGGGGAAGGAGACAACATAGAGTACAGATCAGAGGAGAAAGGAGTAGTGAGACAGCACTTCTAGAAGTATCTAGAAGGAGGAGGGTCTAAAGTTACACGAATGGGAATCAGAATCCTCGAGGAAGAGGAACAACAGAAGCAAGTGGAAGATGGAGTCTTCTGAATAATCTTCGTTCGAACGCAGCCTATATAGCTGGCATTTCCCTCTCCTTGAAAGGCGGCTTGCCCCCCTCCCCCGCCACCCAAGCCGCTGATATTGTACACGACCATAGGTTCATTAGATTAAGTGTACATAAAACCATAGTAGCAGGCCTATCGAACCTTCCATGAGCTTTGGAATAGAGTTGGGTCCATGATTTGAACCCTGGAATAGCAGTAACGTGGACTTCTTGTCAGCACCATAGCAGCATAAGGACGGCCCAAGTATCGGCTGCAGAACAGTACCAGCAAGAGGTATCTCAATCTGTAGCAGCAGACTAGCGGTGATACTAAGTGCAGGTCCTATTTAGATTCACTACAAAATGCAAAAAGTTCTGTCACATCAATTTTTAGACACATATATAGAATATTAAATATTGATAAAAAAATAAAACTAATTTGACAGCTTTGCAAAATGTTGTGAAACAATCTTTTGAGTCTACTTGGGACATGATTCGATATTTATTACAAAAGCTAATGAATCTAACAGGCCCTAAATTAATTTATGAAGTTTTCCTAAGTCGAAGCATTTTATTTTTTTGACCAAAGTTATACAAAATATTATTAATATTTTATGACAAAATTGGTATAACTAGATATTGGTATTGACAAAATTGTTTTTGTTTTGTGTTATATATATGATTATCCTTTTCTATAAAGTTGGTCAAACTTAAACTAGTACTCTCTCCGTATTGGTAAAAGATGACGTTTTAGAAAAGCTCTTTGTCAAATATTGAAAATATAAATCATGAATAACTTTTAAATGTTAAGTTTGAAAATATGAAACCTATATAAATAGATTTGTCTTCAAATATATTTTCATAAAAATATATATATATCACTTTTCATTAAATATTTTTATAGAAATATGAAGTCAAAATCATGCGTTGAAGACCGTGTCATTATCCTAAACGTCATCTTTTACCGATACAGAGGGAGTATGACTTAAGTGACTAGAAAATTATTAACATGAGTGTCTGCGTCTAAACATTTTCTTAAAAAAGAGTTCGATACAAGTATTGGAAACTGGCATCTTTCCTAAATTCATATATGTCTACTTTTTTAGATTAATTCATATATGTCTACTACGCATGTACCCACGGCGGTGGACCGTGTGCGCCACATGTGTTCATCCCTATAACAATGCGCTCAACGTGTACGTACAAGAAAAACAGTGACTTAAAAAGGAAGGCTGCCTGTATAAGTACTTCGAGTCTCCGACAGAGCACACAGGCGATCTCGTCCTCCAGGCCGGATGCTCTGTTTGATGTTTTGACGAACCACAGTTTATGCCAAGGCACCGGAGCAGCACACGCAGCGTTGTCAAAATAAGGCATGACTTCTTGCTATGTTATTTCAAGAGAAGCCATACGAATCAACTGTTAAATAATGGGGATGAGTGAGACACGATAAACTGAAAAGCAATTTACTAACTTGGTCTCATCTGAATTACACTTTTATTTAAGGCAGAAAGTGGATATAGAAACAAACGCGAAGGTGAGAAACAGTCAATTGAGTTCAACCATCATGCACGTGCAGTTATTCCTCGGAGAAGCTAACAAATCCTCTTAGGCTAATGCGAAAACAGACCAGTGCTACCTTGGGTAGCTTGAAGACATCATCATCTCTTGCTCCAGACTGTATCTTCGGGTACATGGGTTTTCAGATCATTGCCCATGTCCACTCAGTGATGGATTGTCCGTCGTAGTGTTATCGTTTCTGGGTTCCATAGCTGTCATACCATCTCTATTATAATTGTTGGGACCCTGAAGCCCATGTAGTATATGTTCTACCTGTCGCATCGTTGGTCTTTCCTTAGCTCTTGAATTTATACACGATGCTGCAAGTGTAGCAACTTCTTGGACTTCTGTTTTTCCCTCCTCCATAACTTGTGGATCTATTATTTGACTAAGATTCCCGTCAGAAAGTAGGCTACCAAAATGGGAAACAAGGCCATTTCCTTCAGAGGACAAATACGATGATGGTTTCTTCCTAGTGAGCAACTCCATCAAAATTACGCCAAAACTGTAGACATCACTTTTCTCAGTGAGTCGGCCAGTCTGAAAGTACATAGGATCTAGGTATCATCTTGTTCCTTGAACCCTTGTTGTCAACCCAGTTTTTTCTACCGGGATGTACCTTGAAGCTCCAAAGTCCGATATCTTTGATGTCATCTTATCATCAAGAAGTATGTTAAGGGACTTAATGTCTCTATGGATTATTGGGATTGAAACTGATGAGTGAAGATAGGCAAGAGAAGTAGCTATCTCAGTTGCAATCCTCAACCTACTGCCCCACGATATGGACCTCGGTTCTTGAACATGGAGATGATGATATAATGTTCCATTGGAGATAAACTCATAAACCAACAATGGCACCTCAGTCTCTAGGCAACATCCACAGAGTTTGACCACATTCTCGTGGTTGATCTGTGACAGGATTGCTACCTCATTTATGAACTCATCTATTTCTTCCTGGACTGTAATCTTTGACTTCTTGATGGCCACGACATGTTTGTCCGACAGAATTCCTTTGTAAACTATACCATGACCTCCGCCACCAAGCTCACGATCTTTGTCGAAGTTGTTTGTGGCCTTTGTGAGCTCATCCAATGGTATTATCATCCTTTCTGCAATGTCTGCCTTTTGGGACACCAATTGTTGCAACAATTGTCCACGATTTTGCTTGAAGTACATTTGTTTCTGTACTTTTATCTTGTGTTGTTTAAATTTGCGAAGTACGGACAATATATACCCAGAACCAAAAGGACTGTCGGGCCACTAGCAACTGACAAACCAAAAATTAAACCTGAAAATGTACATACACACATACACTATCATGATCATTTCTCACAAGCTACGTATGTATGTGCAATGTCAGCAAAAGGATCATTGAGACATGAGAATCCAGTGGCTCTCACCTGTTGGGGCCTTGTTGTCGACACAACCGCCATGCTCATAAGCGTTGCCGTGCATTCTCAGCGGGCACCGGCACTCGTAGTGTCCAGGCAAATTGTTGCAGTCGCCGCCCAAGCATGATTTCTGTAGCGCCGGGTCCATACACTCGTCGATGTCTGTAGCCAATTAGGATGAACAATAAAGAACAATGGAAGCCTTCCAAAGAACTATAAACTAGTGAATAGAGATATGCACGAGGATGAATATGTACTCGGGTAAAATCATTAGTGACCTTGGCATCCATTGGCGATGTATGGGTTGCCGTCGTAGCCTTTGGAGCAGTGGCACGTGAAGCCTCCATTTTCTTGGCGGCAGTGGCTGTTCTCACTTTTGCAAAGGCGGCTGACCACGTCTGCTGGGCACTTGCCTAAGTTGTCGGCAGCAGGCGCTGACAAGCCTTGCTTAACGGCCCATTGTAGAACAATGGGAGACGACATGTTACTGATGGTCCAATCAGTCATTTTGAAGATCTTGTACCACTGATCCGTCAACCCGGCCTCCGAGATGAAAGCCAATAATAGGTAATCCTGCACAAAACCATAATCACTCCTGATGTTCTTACTGAGCGCTTTGATTTGCACTCTCTTGGGCGTGCTGCCTGCAGGGATGGGCGCATGGCAGCAGCCATCGTGGCCGGAGCAGTACCCGCGGTGGGTTTGTGTTGGGACCGGTGGCAGCCCACCAGCAGCACGATCTCCGACGACCAGGCCGCTGCCGAAGCTGCTGCAGACGCTGATGATGCTATCGGTGGTGTTGCTGCTGCTGCTGCTGCTGCCATTTCTGTATCAACACCCGGAGAAGAGGATGAACACGTTCCTGGTCGACAGCTCATAGGGCTCGCCGATGTCTCTTGGGAAGCGAATGTCAACCCTGACATCCTGAAGCCACTCCGTGCTGCCGTGACGATGGATGCCTGGCGTCCAGTCCGTTCGGCCGTGATGATGGATGACGCGTACTGTGGAGTCGCGCAAGGAGATGTGGACTACCTGGAGGGTGCCGTTGCCATAGCCGTTGCCGGGGAGAAGCAGCCACGGGGGATTGTGGCTGGTGTCGCAGGTGAGGTTGAGCCCCGGCCAGTAGCAGCCAGGGTGCCCAAAGCCGAAGGGGTACGGCACGCTCACGTCGCCGCAGGTGGTGTTGCAGCCAGGCAGCGCTGTCGGCAACGCCGCATCTGCTGCAAATAAATCAATGTATGTAAGATACTGCCGTGTCTGTGTGTGTGCAACCCGTGCGACTCCAGGGTGCGTTTGTACTGACGATACTGACCTTTGTGGAAGTTATTATAATCGACACAGCCACCTTCGACGTCGGGGTTGCCGTAAGTTCCTTGCGGGCACTGGCAATCAAATGACCCGATCGTGTTGATGCATACACCGAAGCACACTCTATGTTTACCCAGGAACTTGCACTCGTCGACATCTGGAGCCAGTTAACCCCACCAATTCACACATGGTGGAAATAAATAAGGCATAATCCATCATCGTGCTTTGGCAAGGACCCGTAATATTAAGCGATATAAATATGTTACTTTCAACATGTGCTCTTGCACGTGCTAAAATCGTATGAGAGATATAGCATTAGGTATTGCTATTAAATAATACCTATAATTAATAAAAAATTGCATACTTATTTTTTTATTTTTTTTTCTCCTTGTTACTTTGCGTAGTCACAATTCAGTTGTGATCTTATCGACCACTAATGTATATATTTTCACATCTATCCATATTTTTTTCTTTGCAAGGAATCTCCGTGTATGTTTACTATATAGTCATTTCAAAAAAAAAAATTGATGGAATTATTTTAATTTTAAAATTTTAGTCTTATTGTAGTTACTGTACTACTTCATAATTTATTAACTGATGCGGTTATTTTCTATTATAGGTCAAACTTGTTAATATAATTTTAAATGATTTGTCACTATCATAAGTAAAGGAATCGAAATATTTTTCATGATAGCGAAAACATAAAATGTATATATTACCGCTCATGCCAGCTTTTGTATTTGATGTGCATTCGGGCACAACACGTATGTTTACTTTAGTTAGTTTTCAATATATTAATATTACAATTAATATTAATAGAAGTGGGTAACATAGAGAGATTGGGATTATTTAAACATTTTTTTAATAGAAGATGTTGCTAATTTATATGTAGATTTGAGAGGATATTTTAATTTTTTAATAATGAAAGAAATTGTAATTAAGATGCACATTTAAGAGGTTAGGTAGATTATCTATCAATGGTAGGTGGGTAAATATAGGAAAAATTTAGGGTTACCTTAAATCATATTTGATAATGTCATAGGTTGGTAATTTACATACATATTCATAGATAACTTCATGTCTTTTTTTCAATCATTGATGTAAGCAATTATTTCGGAAAACCAGATTCAAAGGTTATTATTATCAATGGTGATTAGAGTCTTCAAATTGATGTCCGTATGATTGAAATTTTGATGAGAATTTGTAAGATTTATTTTTGTCTAGCACTTCTTGTGCTCACAATTTAATAAGTGATTGGCTAAAATAAATAATGCTCGACTTTCCTGTAACTAGTACGCATACTTCCTCTATTTTTTTATGTCATATTAGGCTTGTTCAAATTTAAACACTCTTAACTTTCATCATTAATTGTAAAAAGATCTGTGTAGTTTAACAACATCTGAAGTAGCTATATACTATAAACATATTTCTCATATTGAATTTAGAAATGTAACTATTATGTTGCTAACCTATGTAATTATTTAAATTGGTAGTAACAAGAAAAATATTTGACTTTAGATAGAAAAAACTAATATACAAGGCGTGTGGATGGGCGACAGGCTGTGCAACCGTATAAGGCCTTGGACTTTTTCGGGCGCCAAACTTTTATTGCCATCAAAAAATCGCTGGAACATGGCATTCCGGCAAAAATCAAACTCTTCATTTGGAGACTCGCGAAACAATCATTACCTATGGGGGATGTCCATCATCACAGGCACATGGCATATTCCTCGAAATGCTTCATTTGTGGTGCTAAGGACTCCTGAAAACACTCGCTACTATAATATGGCAAAGTGTGTCTGGGCTCTTATTGATGAGGAAATTACTGAACATATTTTTTGTGTTCGGGAACTAGAAGCAAGAGGTTGGATTTTCTCACTAATAGATTCTTTGAAGCAAGATGAGCTCATTCGTGTGCTAGTCACGTTATGGGCAATCTGGTATGCATGCAGGAAGGCAATATGTACACCAGATTATTTTCCAGAGCCCATTCTCAACGTTCTCCTTTGTGAACTCGTTCATCTCTGATCTCTCAATGGTGGCGGCCGACCTGTGCAACAATGCACTTGGCAACCTCAACATGCTATCTGGCTACCCCCTCTAGTCGGCACAGTGAAGATTAATGTGGATGCGGCCATGTCGAAGAACAGAAAGGTGGGAGCAGTTGCAGCGATCGCAAGGTCGGAAGATGGCAAGTATTTGTGCGCCTCGGCAGTGATTTTCGATGGAACAACCGATGCTGAATCCTTGGAAGCCTTAGCGTGCAGAGAAGCATTAGCTTTATCACATGATTTGCTTCTCCGTAAGATCCTAATGGCATCTGATTGTCTACCCGTGATAAAAAGCTTGAATGAAGGATAATTGGGAGCTTATGGACAAATATAGTCTGGGAGATCATGGCGTTAGAAACTTTATTTGAAGAGATATAGTTTATTCATGAGAATTGCTGGCATAACGCACATGGACATAATTAATTTAGCAAGGTGTAATATTTCTGGTAGTATAGGTAGACATGTGTGGCTGTTTAGACCGCCGCAAGGCGTTTGTATCCTAGAAACAATTGTCCTTTAATTGAATAGGAAGTTTCTCAAAAAAACAAAAAAAAAATCAAAAAATCGCTGCGACGCTAGCTGCATTCCTTGCTGTTCGACTGCACGAGCCGAGGCCTGATCAAACTCATCGGCTCGGACATGCGAGTTGGACTCCTTGACTCCTCGATCAAACTCGTGGAACTGATAAGCCAATGTCCACGCCATTCCACAATCACCACTCCCGGTCCGTCCAAGTCGCATCCCCTGATCTTCCGCTAGACATGGCTAGCAAATCTGAAGTATATATAGGCTCTGTTCGGCTGGCTGGTCCAGAGCAGTGTTTTTCTCTCAGAACAGTCAGCCAGCTAGCCAGCCGTACCGTACCAACCAGTCGAACAGAGCGTTTCTACTGATTTATGAACTGGCGAGCCCCAGACTGCTTGGTATTGTTGGAATTATTTATTTTGGTTATTTGATTACTTATGGCCAAAGAGCCTCTAATCTAGTTGGTTAGAGGAATCTAGCGGCACTCTTCAGATCCTGGGTTTGACTCCCCGTGGGAGCGAACTTCAAGCTAGGGTTAAAAAATCCCGTCTCACAGCCAAAGTATAGGTCTAAGGCCCGGTCCCGATCTTACCCCCGCAGGTGGAGTTTTTTTTAATTACTTATGAAATGATAAACTTTGGTCAGTCTGTGTACAATTTCAGCGATGGAATTATTGCGTTTGATTAATTGCTTACTATATCCAACAAGGCAATTTGTTTTTCTTTATTATCAATTATGTTAAATACATGAGCTAGAACCATTGTACTAGCTGGTTCGTTCTCCATTGTTTCATGCGCATCGTTATAAGTTTATTCGTTTTGTCTTGTATCATTGATTTTTTTAAGAATATTAATAGAATGATATTCTTCAAGTAAAGATTATGCTACAAAAGTTAAATTGGTACGATTCTTGGTCTGTCATTGCCATATATATATATATATATATATAGATTGGTAGGGTCCTTTTTATAGTTTGTAACAAGGCTCCTCATTTTTACGGTGCTGATGTGGCACGTAAAAAAAACTGGAGTATAATATTTTTTACTTCCAATTAGCCTAGACCTTAGGAAGAAAGTAATGGAGCTACTAACAGTATGCCAAACTTGGAAGAAAAAAAATATAGTTACTAAACAATGTGCAGTGGTAACTAACCTTGGCACCCACCGGCGAGGTAAGGGTTGCCGTCGTAACCAAGGTCGCAGCTGCATGTGTAGCCTTCATTTGTAACGACGTTAAGAAATGCCAACAAACATTTCTGGCGCCGTTGTCGGGGAGGGCAAAAACATCTAAACTGGCATAAACATCGATTGCATAATAAAGCATTGGTAGACGTAGTTTAAACATGCTAACTTCGCTATTTTCTTCCTCTTTTTATTGGAACGAAAATAGAATAGTGTATGAGCAGTTTTGCTCTGCCGAACAATTTCACCAGTAATCTGGAAGCACTCCTAAGGAAGAAAAGGTCTCGTACCACTTCTTCCTCTGCTACCCCATCAGTAGACGAACCGGTCACTCTCGCACCATCCACCACTACCGCTATGGCCAAGACACTCCGTGACTACTCCACTCCCGTTGTTGCCAACGTGCCCGTTGGGCCCACTGTCAATGTTGGAGATGGAAATTTCGAGATCCGTATGGGCCTTATTTCGATGGTGCAGGCGAGTCAGTTCTGTGGCTTGCCAAGTGAGGACGCAAATGCTCACCTGCAACACTTCCTTGAGCTGTGCGACACCATTGTCATCAAGAATGTCGCACAGGACAGCATCAGACTCCACTTGTTTCCTTTCTCCCTCACGGGAAAAGCGAAGCAATGGTTCTACCAAAACAAGGAAGTCGTTAACACGTGGGACAAATGTTCCACGGCGTTCCTCGCCAAGTTCTTCCCCATTAGCAAGACCAGCAGTGCTCTAAGGGGAAAGATTTCAAACTTCCTGCAATCTTCGCTAGAGTCCATCTCCGAAGCATGGGAAAGGCTTCAGGAATACATCCGAGCCTGTCCTCATCATGGAATGGAAGATTGGCTCGTGCTCCAAAACTTTTATGAAGGCCTCACGGCCATGTCAAAAGGGCACGTAGATGCTGCAATTGGAGGTGCATTCCTCTCTCTCATCATCGCGGATGCAACTGCACTCATTGAGAAGATGGTGGCCAACCAGAGTTGGGGAGAAAGAAGAAAAACACAAAAAGACACGCATACCGTGAAGGAGACGGACTTGCTAGCTGCAAATATAGACTTGCTGATGCAGAAGCTGGACGATCGTGCCACTAACTCTACCATGAGTACCGTCCAGGCCATGGACTCACACATGACGTGTGAAGTCTGTGGGAACGTTGGCCACTCGGGGAACAACTGCCCCGAAACCCAAGAAGAAGCTTCATACGTCAATAATGGGTTTCACCAACCTCAGCAAGGTAATAACGGGTGGAACAACCAACACCGCCCGCAAGGAAATAATTTCAATTCAAATTACAATTCAAACCAACCTTCCTTAAAAGACCTCGTGTTAGGACAAGCTAAGATCAATGAAAATCTGACCAAAAAGCTGTCCTTCAATGATAAAATATTTGAAAATATAAATACAAAGCTTGAAACTCTGTCTTCTTCTATTCAAAATCAAGCAAGTTTCAACAAAATGATAGAAACCCAAATGGCTCAAATAGCTGCTTCTATCCCTGTCAATAATACGGGAAAAATCCCAGGGCAGCCCAAGGCTTCTCCCGAGTTTGTTCATACAACTGCAGAGCAATAAAGGAAGAAGAGTCTTGCCAACGGACTGTAAACGTTGAGCCCTTGCCGAAGGACATCGGCAGTTATCTAAAAATAAATAAATATAAAGAAATAAATAAAAATCTAAAAGGTGTCCCCACTCAGGTATTGTATCTTATCCTTTTGAAAAAAAGTATATAAATATATATATATACTTGTATAATTTATATATTTCATAAAATTATTTTCATGCATTTAAAAAGAGTTTCCCTCTTTCTAGTTTTATAAAACTCTATTTCTAGTCCAAAATAAACTTTTCTCCAAAAATTTTATAAAAATCATTTTCTGAAAGTTTAGATTTTGTTATATCTAAATCTTATTTTTTATTAATTTTTGAAAACCAAAAAAAGTTTCAAATAAATTTGTGGAAAATTAAAATCTGGGGCAAAATTCTAAATGGGAGTTATTCGTAACCGGCTACATCTTGGGCTTAGCCGTTAGAGGGAGCTGTAAGAAGACGGGACAGAACCGGCCCTACCAGGGGACCGGCCGGTCCCAGGGGTGACCGCCTGTTGGCGGTCCTTACCAACATAAATATAACATCATTTTAATACTAAAATAAATAGAGAATAGGGCTTTATCTAATCTTTCCACGAGTTTTGTTGTGCACCTAATTTACAGGAATAGCACGTGGAAATGCATGGAAATCTCAAGGAAAGCGCACTTCCAGGAAGCGTATTCAAAGAAGGCGCAAACTAAGAAAATGAGAAAGCCCAAATTAAACAATAAACTAAATCCATTGGCAACCACAGGGGAGGCCCAGGCCCACAGAGGAACCGATCATCCGAAGGAGGTGGCCAGATGGCACTCCCCGGGGACCGACCGCCCCCGGGGGCGGCCGCCCCCTGGTGGGGTCTCCCGGGCCCATCCTCCTCAGGCGGTGCACATGGCGGTTTGGCAAAGGCGGTTTCACCTCCTACTATACTTAGAACGCCCAAACCGCCCTTGATCAACTATAAATAGATGTGCTTCACCCCTTCCAACACACACACCAACATTTGGAGCACTACACCTCACATTTCTTACTTGTTCTCTCTAGTTTAGTAGTAGTAGTAGAGCAAGGCAAAGCTATCAAGGAGAGCTTGTCTCCTTGGAGGAATCAAGAACATCTTGGTATGAATACACATCGGTTCTCCTCTATGAGCAAGCTCTTATCTTATTTGTATAGCAATGCATCTGAATTAGAGTATAGTCTTGTCTATATTATGATAATAACATGTAAAGTAGTTCATAGTCTATGTGTTGTGTTCTTGATATGTTCATCAAAGTTCTTCATCGTTCATCAAATTAGTATGAATAGAGGAAGAACTAAGGATGGGATAATAGTTCGTTGTGCTGTCATGGTTGCTCCTAGCCGAGCCTGTCAATCCGTAGGGTTGGGGTTCCGGGGGGCTAGGAGTTGTTTACAATTACACGGGCGTGGTGCTCGGGTATGCAGGAATCAGCGGATATGTCGGTACCCCACGGACAGAGGGGTAGGTGGGCAGGTGGTGACAGCCCTGCCATCCCTAGCATTCCCCCACGTTCAGGTATTGAGTAGGAGTTTGTAAAGTCTCTATCAGCTGGCAGACCAGCTGCGGGGATCTCCCTATCATCCCAGACTTAGTCCTGATCCTAGTCTTATTAATTCGATGTAATTACTATTCGTTGCATAGCTGTATATGACCAATGCCTGCTCACGTGGTTATTCTTTATTCCTTATTTTATCTTTTATCCTTGAGGTTGCTCCGATGTGTGTGTCCACTATCTTATAAACCTGTTTTAACTCCTGCCTATGCTATGCCTACCTATGCATTCAATAAGTGATCATGTTTATACCAAAAGCTAGATGAATTCACCATGCCCTCCTATGGGAAATTATAAATACGACACCCTTGAATACTCATGGGTTGAAATGCTACAATGATAGTTCTGTGCGCTTGCAGAGTAATCTTATTTCTTACTGAGCTATCGATTGGCGTACCTAAGTACCGTTACTTAAGGATTGTAATTCTTGTTGCACCCCACGGCGCCGTGCCACAGTTTTGCATATCGTAAGTAATGACGGTTAGGAAGGCCAATCCGACACATCTAACTGTTATTACCAGACTGCATTACCTAGGCCAGCGCCACTAAGGGCCAAGGATTACCTTTCTAAAGTAATGGTGGTTGGAAATGTCAACTTATGTTTCTAGTATTATTATTAAGGACGGACCTTTAGTCTATCTTTAGTAGTATGCTATGAAACGCCAGCAAGCATTTCTGGCGCCGTTGCTAGGGATGGACTTTTAGTCTATCTTTTGTAACGATGTTAAGAAATGCTAACAAGCATTTCTGGCGCCGTTACCGGGGATGGACTTTTAGTCTATCTTTTATAACGACGTTAAGAAATGCCAACAAGCATTTCTGGCGCCGTTGCCGGGGATAGACTTTTAGTCTATCTTTTGTAACGACGTTAAGAAATGCCAACAAGCATTTCTGGCACCGTTGCCGGGGAGGGCAAAAAGAAAATATAAACATCTAGCTTTGACATAAACTTTGATTACAAAATAAGCATTGGTAGCCATAGCTTATGTAGGCTAACTTTGCTGTTTTCTTCCTTTTTTTATTGGAATGAAAACAGGATTGTGTATGAGCGGTTTCAATCTGCCGGAAAACTTCGTTAAAAATCCAGAGGCACTCCTAAGGAAGAGAAGGCCTCGTACCATCTCTTCTTCTGCTACTCAGCCGGCAAACGAACCGGTCACTTTCGCACCATCCGCTATTACCACCATGGCCAAGTCACTCCGCGAGTATTCCACCTCCGCTATTGCCAACGTGCCCGTTGGGCCCGCTGTCAATGTCGGGAACAGAAACTTTGAACTCCGCACTGGCCTACTCACGATGGTGCAGGCGAACCAGTTCAGCGGTTAGCCAAGTGAGGACACAAACGCGCACCTGTAGAACTTCCTTGAGCTGTGCGAGAGCATCATCATCAAAGATGTCGCACAGGACACCATCAAACTCCGGTTGTTTCCCTTCTCCCTTTCGGGGAAGGCAAAGCAATGGTTTTATCAAAGCAAGGAAGCAGTCAACACGTGGGTCAAATATTCCGCGGCGTTCCTTGCTAAATTCTTCCCCATGATCAAAACAAATGCTCTGCGGGGAAAATATCAAACTTCCAGCAAACTGCACTCGAGTCCATTCCCGAGGCTTGGGATAGGCTTTAGGAATACATCTAGGCCTGCCCTCACCACGGGATGGAAGATTGGCTCGTGCTCCAAAATTTCTATGAAGGTCTCACGGCCATGTGTAAGGGACACATAGATGCTGCCGCTGGAGGTGCATTCCTCTCCTTCACCATCGAGAATGCCACGGTGTTAATCGAGAAGATGGTGGCCAACCAAAGCTGGGGAGAGGGACGCAAAACACAAAAAGGCATGCACTCCGTGAAGGAGACGGATCTGCTTGCCGCAAAAATAGAATTAATAATGAAGAAACTTGAAGGACGTGCCACCGATCCTACCACCGGCACTGTCCAAGCCATGGACTCGCACATGACGTGTGAGGTCTGTGGAGATGTTGGCCATTCGGGGAACAACTATCCCGAAACCCATGAAGAAGCTTCATACGTTAACAACGGGTTTCGCCAACACCAACAAACAAGTACTGGGTGGAACAACCAAAACTGCCCCCAAGGTAATTCTTCCAATTTTAATTTCAACTTCACCCAACCTTCATTAAAAGATCTTATGATAGGACAAGCTAAAATAAATGAAAATCTTACAAACAAGCTTTCTCTTAATGATAAAATGTTTGAAACTATAAATACTAAGCTTGATAGCCTGTCCTCATCTGTTAAAAATCAAGTAAGTTTTAATAAAAGAATTGAAACTCAAATTGCCCAACTTGCCTCTGCCGCAAAATCTGCCATTCAAATTTCTAGTTCTGTTGAGAATATAAATTCAGTGACCACGAGAGGGGGTAAGACCACTCGTGATCCCCCACATCCTAACCAAAGAACAGGAAAAATACCAAGACAGCAAGAGGAAGTACCGGTTGATTCGGCGCAACCACATGAAGAATCAATGGAAGAAGAGCTGACACCGGAGGGCTATGGGGACACCACGATGTTGCCTTTCCCCACAAGGTTGAGAAGGAAGAAGAAGGCCGGAGATGAACAATTTCTCCGATTCGTGGAGATGGTCGAGAAGACACACGTCAGCGTTCCGCTGATGGATGTCTTACACATACCATCATACGCTAAGTTCATCAAAGATATCATCAACAACAAGCGACCATTACCATCCTCAGAAATTGTCAAGCTGACGGAAGAATGTAGCGCAGCCATACTCAATCATCTACCTAAGAAGAAACAAGACCCTGGGTGTTGTAACAGAACCAACCAATTTATACGAGCACAAGTACAGCGATAGCTATTTTCCTAGCTATCAAGCCACACTTGAACCAATATAGACCCGGTAGTCCGTGAAATCTCGAAGAATTTCAAACTTTTACACAGCACTTACCTAAGGATCGCAGAAACTCAGCAGCACACATACACATGATACATAGATTCGCACATAGTTCAATTACAACAGAGTACAAGATAGACTTTACATAAAAGTTCAGTTGCGGAAACGAAATAGATTTACACACACTTAAGTTCATCATACAGTGCCAAGTGTCGACCAGTCACAGCAACAAAGATAAGATAGATAACATGACCTTACCCAAGGTCTAGTCTTCCTCTCTCGAAGGATAGAAGTAACTCTTTTAGACAATGAAGTATTCCTCCTGCAACATTGGGAATAAAACCCTGAGTACTCAAATGTACTCAGCTAGACTTACCCGACAGGAAGTAAATAAAAAGACTCTCAAGGATATGCAAAGCTTATTTGGTGGAGTTCAGGAGATAGCATCATTTTGCATAAAAAGCATTACTACAATAATTCCTCAACTTATCAATTTTAAATATTGTTCAGCTTCGATTTCAATTCAGCTATTATAGCTAAAGTTTGCAGCTATACTAAGCATTCACTTGATATTATAGCAATCAATAAACCATAGCGATTTTTGATATCCATAGATATCTTCCTCATCTCACCAATAATCACGTTCAAGTTATTAACCTCTACCTCACTAGAAGATTAGTTCAGTTTCTCACTAACCAGGAGAGATGGCGATTCGAATCGATTGTACCAACTGGCAAATATGCCAATCACAAACCCCGTCAGTCTGATCAGTGGCTTCTTGGGTCACCGTTAGCCCATTTGAGTCTTATTACCTCGCGAAGTTGGCGGGGACCACAATCTCAGGGATCCGATCCATCCGGTCTCTCAAGACGCACCTGCCATCGGTATGGTGTCCCCGACTGGAAAGTGTCTGCCGATCACACCAACAATCGGCTCAAATGAAACTACGCGGCTTCGCGGTCAGAACGACTTATCTGGCCAGCTATGTGACGACGTCTTTCAATCTCAACTGATGTCTGGTGGCCTCAGTCCTAATCGGCCGCGAGTAGCACCGAAGTCAACATGACCCATGTCATGCAGCTCCCCACTACCCAGCCTTGATCCTCTCATTAAATCAGTGTGGCATGGTGACACATATAGCCATCCATGTGGATCTCATCATCATTAGTCACCACCTATGCTCGCGGATGACAGGAAATCACCCGACTTCTACCGGTCTAAGCAGGGCCAAGCATAAGATCGATCACCTGTCTAGTAATAGTACCAGGATCATATGTAGAGTGGACAAGGTAATTATGCAACAATGGTATCAACCAACTCCTATACTTAAGTGCACAATCATACGATTTAAGAAAGACCGGTGCATTTGTAAAAAGAATAGGTGGAGGCTTAGGGATGCTCCGGGGCTTGCCTGGGATTCAACACTAAGTCAGCGTTTGTTAGATGACACTCGTTCGATGAGCATCTCCCATCCAAGCACTCGATTAGTCCTTCCATCTTCGTGATTAGTCCACCACACCATCTTGTGGTTAGTTCCATCATCATGTCCTTCACTCCACGTGTTCATCTATCGTACCTAAATGAGATGCACAATGCACATGTATGAATAAAAAGAAGTAATACAAGGCATGTTAATCTACCATCACTGAACCATGAGCTAACAATCACACCAAGCAAAGCAAAGTCAAAGCAGTCATAATCCCACACATACAGTTTATGGGCAGCAGGACAGCAAGCACAAGATTTAACCATAACTCAAGCTATACACATCCAACCAGGGTGATATAAGCCTTTCTAGAAAGCTATTGAAATTGTCTACAATTTTGCTATTATCATCTTAAGATGATTCAATACATATAAAGGTCAAACAACACATTGAAGGCAGCTCTGTCCAAACTTGGACAGATTCTGTCCTCACACTTCAAACAATCATAACTACGGATCTAGACCACCAAAAGGGATGATCCTAGACAATTTGGAAAGCCAAAGAAACATACTACAACTTCTCTATTATCACCAAGAGGTGATTCAAAGCATAAATTTGTCAAACAAAGCAAACATTCAGGTCTGCACAGAAAATAGGCAAAACCTGACAGCAGACTTCTAAATTCTATAACTCTAAAACTATCAGGCCTACAATCATGAAATTCTAGGACAAGCAAGTAAATGAAGTTAACTACAACTTTTGTATAGAACATATTTACATGCAATGTAACACCCTAGTGTTAGTTACTATTTTCATATTTGCATTTGCATGCCATCAAGCATTGATCATGTCATTTCATGCATCATCACCATTTGAATTGAATTGCATTCCTTTATATGCTATATGTTTGCTATTATGATTACAATGCCATAGATGTGTTAGCATGCAAATGTGATGTTTGTTTACTGTTCTAGATGACTTAAACATGTTTGGGTTAACATTTGGAACAATGTTCATGTTGGTGAAATCCCCAAAATACCCCTCTAGCTCATAGTTGACTAGAAAACCCTCCTAAACCTATTTTGTTTGACCAAACAAGAAAGTTAATTTAGAGACTTTTTATGTTAGAGCACCCTTAATCAAAGTTGTATAGAATTTTTTAAGAAACAAACTTTATTTTTGGGTCAACTCATGAAAATGGGTGTAAGGTGGTCAAAATTGTGAAATTGTGCAGATTTAGGGCTGTTTTGGAGTTGCTGAAATTTGCTAAGTCAAAAGCTGTTTTCAGTTTCAATGTACCTCTGTTCTTCGATCCATATCTCTCAAACCAAGCCGAATCAGTTCAAAGTGTTCTAATACCAAATGCTCTACTCATGTAGCTCTTTGATCTATATTAGTGAAGTTTTCGCTAAAACGTCCTAGATCACGAGTTATGGATTGAGCAAAATCGGGTTTCAGTCGGTTTTCAGAAACTGAATCGAAGTCGATTCAGATCAAACCAGTCAGCGTCGCCGCGCGGCCGCCGTCACAAGAATCACGCCAGGTGGCGCCGTACGCCGTTGTTGCCTCGGCTAGGCCTGCAAAACCCAAAGGCAACACACCACCTGGCCTCCTGTGCACTCCACTCGCTCTCTCTCTCTCTCGCTCTCGCCTCTCTGCTCTCCGTTTTTCTCTCCGCCGTCGCCATTGCCGCCGAGCCAGCTCCACGGTGAAATCCGCCGCCACCGCGCCGTCTCCGACCGCTCCATCTCCATCCTTGCTTCGCCTTCCTCTGCTCTACCTCCTCGACCTACTCTCAGCGCCTGAGACCGCGAGGTAAAGCTTCTAGGGTTCGTCGCCGCCGCGCCATTGCCGGAGCGCCACCGAGCTCACTGCTCGCCGCGTCGAGCGCAATGCCGTGGCCGGCTTCCCGCTCTTTTGCTCTTCTAGGTGTCTCCATTAGCTGTAGATCTAGCCTAGAGAGTTGGTTGGGTCGTTCCCGCCCTAGGTTCGCCGGAACGCCAGTTCGCCGTGGTTCCGCCCGCCGCCGTGCCGCCATAAGCACGGTTAGGTTGAGTTGCCGTGGGTTGCAGCTCGATTCTTGAGGAGTATAGTTTCGTTAGGGTTTGGTGCTCGCGGAACGGAGTGTAGTTTCGCGGGTAACGGCCGGAATCGGCCGGCGCGACTTCGCCGGACCTGCGCCGTCCGCCATTGCCGCCGTCGAGCTTGCTCCGGTGATAGTTAGGTCTCGAATGTTAGCTCATCGAGTTCGTCTCGTTCCCAGGAACACGTAGGTGCCCTCGGTGCCGCCGGTGACCTCGCCGCCGGCGAGATAGCATCGGTCAGCGCCGGCGGCTCTACTTTCTCTCTCTGACGCGTGGGACCCGTTTGACCGGGGAGCCCACCGGTCAGTCACTCTGGTGCGCTTTGGGTGCACTGAGCCGGGTGTGTGTAGCGTTTTGAACCGAGTTCGTTTTAAAGGATTTAAGAAAATGAATTTTCAGAAAATTGGTAAAATCTTCCAAAAATCATATCTGGAGCTAGAAGTGTCCAAATGAGGTGAACCAAATTTTGTTGGGTTTGTATTTCTGAGCTCTATACAAGAAAAATATGAAATATGACTTTGTGGTAATTTTTCTGTGCAGTTATAATTAAGTTGTTATATGCTTGTAAACTTGATAAATGCATAACTAATTATAGGAATATGCTAAAAATGTGATTCCACTTGCATTAATCTTGTTTAGAGTAGTAGGATCTAGGAAAAATATGTTTGCTAGTTGGTTACTGTTATTTATATGATGCCATGTGTAACATGCCTTTCATGCTATCTTTTTGATAAATTCAGCATGCTTAGTGTAGATAAGTTATGGTTTTGAATATTTTTTTGAGCCTTGTTTTATGATATAGAAGCTAAGAAAAATGGGAAATCTATTGTTTGATACTTTTCACTGTAGTAAGTATTTTCTATTGCTTAAATGGCTGTCTGCTTGTCATTTTTGTGTAGCATGTTATATCTATCCGAATGACTCAAAATTTTTCCAGTAGCCTAATGTGGGAGTGTGTTATCTATTGTAATTTTTCTAGAATTTTCTAGGTAGAGCAAATAAAGGGTCCAGTTATAAGCTAGGGGTAAATTAATTGCTTTTAATCGAATAATGAGTTGTTAGCAAGTAATTTTCATGCATTTCTGAGATGTTCTAGTTCAGTAACCTTGCTAGATACTTTGGGGTTGATCTTGTTCATGTGTAGGTCAGCTAGGTCAAATGTCTTTGGTTATATGCTTTATTCGTGGTTATTAGTCAAAAGGTGGGTGTGGTAAGGAAATTTGATTCAAATTAATTGTTAGTGCAGGTTGTAGACCTCTTACGCAAGACGAGAAATTGTTCTATAGCTTGCTTAAGAAGGGTGAGTATGTGTGGTTGTTTAGAGAAGAAATATGCACACACTCAGTAAATGTTTGATAAATTATTTGGATGCTCATATGTTGGCTAATGCATCTCATGGCTCAAGTTGTGCATCTCTATATTGCATTCCACGTGCATTCTCAGTTCTCATATATGCATATCATGCATACAGGATCGCCGGGAGGAGTTACACTACTGCAATTCGATCTGCCGGAGGAAGGAGTGCCCCCGGAGATCGAGGTGCTGGAAACTCCCGAGGCCGAGGAGGAAATTGAACTGCCGGAGTGCACTGACCATCAGCCATCTAACTTTGTAAAAGGCAAGCCCCGGAGCATCCCTAAGCCTCCACCTATCTCTTTTTATATAAATGCACTGGTCTTTATTAAGTCGTATGATTGTGCAATTAAGTATAGGAGTTGAATTGATACCGTTGCTGCATTTATACCTTGTACACTTGTCTACTATCCTGGTACTATTACTAAACAAGGGATGGGTTCGATCTTATGCTTAGCAATGCTTAGACTGGTAGAAGTTGAGGGATTTCCTGTCCTTCGCGAGCATAGGTGGTGACTAATGATGATGGGGATGGATTTCACATGGTTGACTATATGTGTCACCATGCCACAATGATAATGAGAGAATCAAGGCTAGGTAGCGGGGAGCCGCATGACATGGTTGAGGTCATGCTATCTTCGGTGCTGCTTGCGGCCGACTAGGACTGAGGCCACCAGACATCAGTTGAGATTGAAGGACGTCGTCACATAGCTGGCCAGATAAGTCGTTTTGACCGCAAAGCCGAGTAGGTCTTTCTGAGCCGAGAATTGGTGTGACATGGATAGACATATTCTGGAGGTAGGAAGGATGTGCGGAGACACCATTTTGCCATAGTCAGGTCAGGGACCTGCACTTCCTGTGAGTGGGTTTGTCTCCGAGAATATGGCCCCCGCCAAGCTCGCGATATAATATGACTCAGAAAGATCTAACGGTGACCTAAGAAGCCACTGATCAGGCTGACAGGGTTTGTGATTGGCATGTTTACCAGCTGGTACAATCGATTCGAATCGCCATCTCTCCTGGATAGTGAGAAACTGAACTGATCTTCTGGTGAGGTAGAGGCTAATAACTTGAACATATTGATTATGGTGAGATGAGGTTGATATATGTGGTTATCGGAAATTATATGGTTGTATTGTTTGCTATAACATCAAGTGATTGTTTAGTATAGTTGCAAACCTTAGCTTAATAGCTTAACTGAAATGAAAGCTAAACCATATCTAAAATTTATAAGTTGAGGAACTACAGTAGTAATGTTTTTTATGCAAAATGTTGTATCCTCTGAGCTCCACCAAATAAGTCTGCATATCCTTGAGAGTCTTTTTATTTACTTCCTGTCGGATAAGTCTAGCTGAGTACAATTGAGTACTCAGTGTTTTATTCCCATTGTTGCAGAATGAGTAGTCTACTATGCTTATTGCAAGAACTGCTTCACCCTTGCGGCGAAGAAGATTAGACCTAGGGCAAGGTCGTTATCCATCTTTAGTTTTTGTAAGCTGCTGTGACATGGTCAGCTGGTGGTACTCGTATGTGAACTATGTTGTTTCAAAACTATGTTGACTTTCGCTACTGTTACATTTATGTAAAAGACTATGTAGTACTCTGATGTTTTAATTCGGTTGTAAACTTATGTATCATGTGATGGGTTGTTGCTGAATTTGTAAGATCCTTGGGGTATGTTCTGTTTAAAATGTTACAAATCCTTCAAGATTTCCGGACTACCGGGTTTATATTGGCTCAAGTGTGACTTGATTGCTACTAAATTGACGATCGTCGTACTTGTGCTCGTATAAATTGGTCGGTTCTGTGACATGCAATATCATTATAATGGAGAAAACATCACAACAACAGGGACTGCTCCTGCAGCCATTTCAGCACATATGCAAAGCAAGTCTTTATTTGATTTCTACCCAAGAATACATATGCACATGAGCTTTTGATACAGCCCCAACCATCATAACATGATCGTGCAATATTTAGCTCAGGCTAAAACACAACAAGAAGATCATAACAATACATGCATGTGCCCATTTAACTCTAAACTTTCATTAACTACTAAATAAAAGCCTATTATTTAATTATTTAAGTTATATGGTAAACATGTCAAATGATCCAAAATTTTTATGAGAGTTAGTTGATTACAAATCATGACCAAGGTTCAAATCTTACATGCTCAGATTACATAATTTAATTATTATAAAATAAACAAATCCATAATGTAATAAAGCATTGGAGAGCAAATTAAATATGAAACCCAACATTTTCTGAAACAACATGGCCATATTATTGATTCTTAGGTTAACACAATATCATACAAAGGTAGCGGAACACCATTTTCAATTTTTACCATAATATATTATTTATAATGTATTTAAATCTACTTAATACGCACCAAAGAAGATAAATCAACAACTCAGTCATACATGCACCATAAATCATGAAATTTTAACCATATATTACACATCATACATAGAATATATAATTAAATTTACATGCCATTTGGAGCAATAAAACTCCAGTTACAAAAATAATAAGCAAATCAGCCATTTATTTTCTATTTAACAAGATTAAACCAAAACACCATTAAAATAGTAAACAACCTGCAAGTTTTATACTCCTATCATCTAGGGCATTTCAAGAGAAGTCTAACAAAATTGGAACCACTGTATTTGGACTTCTAAAACCCTAGATATGAGTAAAAGCAAGTTAAATCATTTCTTAAACCACTTTTCTAAAATAATTTCTACAGCACAAAAACATAAATAACCTAGCACATCTACTAGATCTAGCATTTAGAGCATTTCACAAGCAAGCTAACAAAACAAACCACACTATTTTTGGAGCTACCAAACTGGAGATATGGATTTTACAAGAAAATACGAAATCTGAATAAATGAGGCAGAAATGAGCTCCTGTGGGTCCCACTTGTATCCACAGAGGGGGAGGGATACAGGGGAGGTCTTCTTCTTCCTTGGTTCAGAACGCAGAGGAGGGAATGGAGGGGCGAAGCCGAGCTCGGCTTGCCGGCTGCCAGCGACGGCCAAGGGCCACGCGAGCCTGGCAGTGGCCAGCTGCAGCCGCATCCATCCCCAACCCGACCAGCACCTGCTGGCCAAGGTCAGACAGCGACGCAGAACGACGGCGACCGGCGACGACATGGCGCAGGGGTGAAACTGGCGATTCAAGGGGCCCTGGAGATGCAGCACGAGATGGGGATGAAGATGGCGATACTAACTCGACCGGAGGGAGGACTAGGAGTAGCAGCACAGCACGGAGCTCAGCCCGGCCATAGCCATGGCGGCCGTGCCATCCGGCTGCGCGAGCAGAGCGAGGAGGAAGTGGGAAGGCGAGAGGGTGGATGAGAAATGAGAGAGGGCGAGCTGAAGCGCTCTGGCGTCGCCTTTCTCGAGCAGAGACGCGACGGATAGAGAGGGCAAGGTGGCAGCAATGGTGGGGCGCGCTCTGGTGCCTGCAGCCACGCATCCACCTTTGCAGCATTACGACGAGCACGTGGCTGACGTCATTCTGCTCCGATTTGAACGCTGAAATGGCATATTCCGGGGTAGATTCGGTCTGAGTTCCCTTAATCAAAGTTGTTGCCCACGTTATGGTATACAATCTGTATTAAGAGTGTTCCATCAGTTGACCAACGGATTAAGAGATAATTAATCCCGAAGTGGCTTCTGTCAACGGGTTAATTACGATCAAAGATGGAGTGGCAAACCTTGTCAAACGGTGTCGGCTTAACCTCAACCTTGGATATGTTGTGCCCTGACAAATTCCCTTCAACTTCTATATTTGGTCCAACTTGAGTTGCTTAACAAAATTTGGAGAAAGCAACACGTCAATGCAATAGGGACAGATTTCAGACTTAGAAATATTTAAAGTCCTGAAATCAGCTTTTCCTCTATCTTATGTCCACTATTTGAGGCACTTACGGGTTGAATTATGACTTGGTCCATAAATAACATTTGTTCTCCTCCAAAATATCTGTAACTTTTATTTTGGGTCAAACTTCATATCTTGCTCCAAAATAATATTTCCACTTTGGTCAAACTAATGTAATTAGAGAGCTCAAAGTAGATGTTTAGGCCAATAAAGGTATTTTCTTTGCATTTGCTCAACATGAGTCCTTCATGACTTTTGTTGTAGAGTTCAAATAGAGTTGTTTGGTCAAGGTTGCAAGATTTGATCGACTTTGCATGCTCATCTTTCCTAAATCAATAAATCCAAACAAGCATATGATTTGCTATTTCAAGTGGATTCTTGATTTGGATCTTTATGAGACTTCTTCCAATAGTCATAGTAGATGGAGATGAATGTGAGACAGTGATCAAGATCATTTATTGACATAACTTGGTTAGGTCCACACTCGCTGGTTAGCTCGTGACTAACACCTGGGGTGTTACAAGTGTCCCACAATCACATGCTCTATAGGCACCCAGCAATTTGACCACGCCTTATGCGATCTTGGGGCGAGTGTGAGCGTCATGCCGAAATCAGTCTTTGATAGACTGAATTTCACCAACTTGGAGCCTACCAGCATGACAATTCAGTTGGCCGACTCCTCAAATCGATACCCAGCAGGGATTGCACAAGACATTCTTGTAAAAATTAGAGGGCATTATGTTCCGGTGGATTTTGTGATGCTCAACATGGAACTTACCAAGGAAACACCTCTCATCCTCGGAAGGCCATTTTTGAGCACGACAGGAGCACAAATTGATGTTGGAGCTGGAGAAATCCGCTTCAATATCAATGGACAAGAAGAGAAGTTCGAGTTCAGGCCTCGCCGTCAAGAAGAATGCAACATGGTACGCGTTCGGCCCCCAAGGCATCAAGGAAGTAGAAATTCAACCTTAGCTTTTGAAAAATATATCAAAAATCTCAAAAGAATCAAAGAAAAAGCCAGAGCCAAAAGAAAATGCGGCTCCCAAACAAAATATAAGGGAGCAGAAAAACAAAATGGCTCCTAAAAAGAGGGAAGAAATCCCCAAGCCTTCACCAAAGAAGACGATATGGAAACCCAAGGTAAAAATTGAAAATACTACCACACCTCCCAAAACTACTCACAAAGTATGGAGGCCCAAGCAATCGCAGCCGTCTACCTCTCCCAAGACGGATGCACCATCATCAAGCAAACAATGAAGGGAGAAAGGTCCTGCTCAACGGACTTAAAAAAAGCTGAGCCCTTGCCGAAGGTAAACCGGTAAGTTATCCGTAATTTTTACTTTCGAAATTTCTTTTCAATAAATGCTTAATTGATTCCTCTAATAAAAATAAAATTAATAGTAGTAATAATATATATATATATATAAAATAATATTTCAAATAAATATATGCATGCTTGATGATAATGTTGCATTTATGTTTTGACTAAAATAACCCTATGTTTAAACATGAATCTTTGAGATCATAGGGATATTCCTTCATAAATGCATGATAGTGTGATCTTAAACAAACTTTCATAAATTTCAATCAAATCCATTAGCATATCATACACATGATCACACTAATCTACTTCGCATCAAGCCTGATCGTAACTGGGATAAGAATCTACACGGTCAGCTTAACACATGGCCAAAAGACAGAGGCTGGCAGGTAGCCCCAGGGGACCGACCGCCCCTAGGACCGGCCACCCCCCTGTCCAGGCCAATCCGTGCCAATCTTTTTCGTACCTCACTTTGATCACCTCAGCATCACGTACCTGGTTACGATCAAGTTGTTTCCTTGCCAAAAACCTCGATAGCACCTATTTAAACCTCTAAAGGTCTCTTTTCCTCACATCAACCTTGCTCTTCTCCCTCTAGCAAAGCTTGCTAAGCTCTCCCATCTTTAAGTGACAACCATGTCTAGCTATGCTCTCTCAGTAATCAATGCCCCAGTGGCCATAGCAAACCTAGACATAGCACCCTATCAAGAGAGTTCTTTAGCAAGGGAAAAAGCCCGTGTTGTGAAGGAAAAGCCTCTACCGATCTTGCCAGCATGCTCTCATGCACCCGAAGGAGGTGCCACAAAGAAGACCGCTGCTGCCCATCCTCCCAATGGCCTCAAGAAGAAAACTCCTAGTGGTAGTAGGCCTAGCAAGCGCGTTGGAGATAAGTCTGCTAGCAAGCCAGCATTTTTGGCCAAGGAGGCAGAATCATCTAGCACCCTTCCTAGAATAAGAAGGCATCTACCTCAGCCTCCCATCAAACGTCGTGTAGGGCAGTACGAAAGCAGTGAAGATGAAGACGACTCTAGTATCATCAATGACCTCATAGCCAAACGTGCTAGTTTACGTGCTTTCCTAAGGACTTTAGAAGACGACATAAAGACCAAAAACACAGAGATCAGGGACCTTAGCGATGATGTTAATAGTTTTCACTTCAAGTTCAATCTTAAGTTAAGGGAAGTCGCTAAAGCCCTAGGTATTGAGCATCATCTTGAGTATCTTTAGTCTGCACCTACTGCACGAATAATTAGGCACACATTTTCACTTTCATGATCTTTTAAATTTTACTATCAATGTAAATGTGCCTATTTGAATTTATCAATGAAATAAGGTTTTATGTTGAGCACTTGTTTTCTCCATATATGTATTTTGTGACTAACCAAGACAGGGAAGAAAACAAGTGTGGGGGAGGATTCTCCAAGAAAATTGCACAATAACAAAAATCAAAATTCGGTTTGTGCAACTTTCCCCCTCTCTCATCCTAAAAAGTTTTTAAAAATAAAATTTAAAATGATGTTTACTACATACTCCATCAAACATGTCTTCCTACATTCGAAATATTTGCATACTTTTTATTCCCTGCTAAAATTTCTACAGATTTATGAACACTGTTTAGGGACCCCGTTTCTATCTAAGTAATTGACGGATGTGATATAGTAGGATGACATGATGCTTGCTCATTCTTGCAAAGTACTTGGGATTTATCTTACAAAAACAAAAACTCAATAGCATACTCCTTGAATGATTGACAAATACCTGCCAAGGCCATATATGATGAAACCTTCCACATATGCCACTTATTCTGTGTTGAGTATTGGTCAAATTTCTGACCGCTGTTGAGAGATGTTTCATATTCCCAAGATCAGAATTCACTTGCACCCACCAAATAAAGCCAATTCTCACCCTGAGAATTGCGCAAAACATGCACTTCATCCACCCACCAAAAATATGCCCACTCTTACAGTGAGAGTTGCGCAGCGTTCTCGTCCAAATAAAAAAGGGTGTCGGTTCTCATCCTAAGAACCGTGCATTCCTTCTGCAAAGTTTTACTCCATCCATCTACCATTATAATATCTCCTTATTTAAAGTTTTTCATATGCCAATAAAAGATATGGGGCTATGTTTAAAAAAAAGGAGAAAAGAAAGATCATGCCAAGGGGCATAAGAAAATAAACGGGAAAGAAAAGTTCAAATACCCGTTAAAAAATGAATAAAATGGAAATGAAGATTTTATAGCCCATATCTCCTTAAGTTTTATCCAAGGAGAATCATGATGCATGGAGTACCAAAAAGATTTAGAATTAGGTTTTCACCTTCATACTTTCCACACACATGCACATTCTGATCTAGGAGTATGGCGCACTCCCTCCGGTATGGTCTGGGGTTTGACTTGACAACATATGCAGGGTAAGTGTGCCTCATCATTTCTCATTCCTACCTAAAACTCCAAATAAGCCTTCTTAGAGGTAGGATGATCAAAGTGAAGGCATCACCTTTTCATGCCTTGGTGAGGAACCACTTACAAAAAATGAGCAACTTGAGAGAATCATTCAAGGACACAAGCTATCTTTATGTTTTCAAAAATTTTACAAAAACCCAAGTATTCCAAACAAGAATAAGAGTAAGAGGATTTGATTCCAATCTATTCCATTTGTCAATTTCTCAAGAAAGATTTGGTAGACACTTTGAAGTTCATAAATCCAGGTGAAGCTTGGAATATCCTGTATGTAGATTCTTTGATAAGGAGGATGAACCCATTTGGTCCTTCGCACTTTACTCGAGGACGAGTAAAGGACCAAGTGTGGGGGAGTTGTTGGCGGTCCTTACCAACATAAATATAACATCATTTTAATACTAAAATAAATAGAGAATAGGGCTTTATCTAATCTTTCCACGAGTTTTGTTGTGCACCTAACTTGCAGGAATAGCACGTGAAAATGTATGGAAATCTCAAGAAAAGCGCACTTCCAGGAAGCGTATTCAAAGAAGGCGCAAACTAAGAAAATGAGAAAACCCAAATTAAACAATAAACCAAATCCATTCGCAATCACGGGGAAGGCTCAGGCCCACAGAGGAACCAACCACGCGAAGGCGGTGGCCAGATGGCACTCTCCGGGGACCGACCGCTCCCGGGGGCGGCCGCCCCCTGGTGGGGTCTCCCGGGCCCATCCTCCTAAGGCGGTGCTCATAGTGGTTTGGCAAAGGCGGTTTCACCTCCTACCATACTTAGAACATCCAAACCGCCCTTAATCAACTATAAATAGATGTGCTTCACCCCTTCCAACTCACACACCAACATTTGGAGCACTATACCTCACATTTCTTACTTGTTCTCTCTAGTACAGTAGTAGTATGTAACACCTCAAATTTTGCTAATTTTGAAATAGAGCTAAATTGATTTTAATTTGTATTTCTGTGCTCATAAAACATAGGACATTAAAATTTTTATTAAATTAAAAATTTATCATAGTAAATTAGCAACATGGTTGTGCACTCATGCTCTTGCATATGATTTATTTTGGTATGTAAATAAATTTAAAAAAAATACTTGGAATATATGTATTTTGCATACATGCTGGTGCATCTCCGTTGTACTGTTTATTTTGGGTCTTGTGGATGAAAATATTTCAAATTATATTCTGAAAAATTCATTTGGAAATTTCTCTTATCAAATGGAAATATGGAAAAGAATTTAGGGGTGGCAATTTCCTTTTCCTCTGTTGCTGCCGAGAGCCTGCCCTTCGTTGCCCCTTCTATTCATCCATCAGAGAGGGGCACCAGGCCACATCGCCTGCTCCTTTGTGCTTGGCCGAGAGGGCCTGTTTCCTTCTGATGGCGCAGGGTCGAGCCCAGCAGGTTGGACGGCCAACTAGCGTCCTTCTTTTCTTCCCTCCCTGCCACGACGGCCCAAGCACCAGAGCTTCTCCCTCTCGGTCGTGTATGAGCCGGACGCTGCCAATCACGTTCGATCATCGATTTCACCTCGGAATTCCGTTTTGCGCCCCATATCCCTCCTATAAAATCTCTAAAGCCTGCATCGCCCTAATTTTTCCCATCTATTAGCCCGCATGCCGCCTCCATTGGAGCAAACCGCAGCCGCCAATTAGTCACCGCAGGCAAGCTCCGAGGCCGTCAGAATCCGCCGCCGAGTCGGTTCGTCGAGCGCTGCCGCCTCTTTGACACCGTAAGCTCTCGACCGACCTTCGAATTGAACTCACGGAGCCGCTGCACATCTTCTCTTACTGTTTCTCCTTCTCTCCTACTCGCAGCCCGCCGCGGGACGTCTGCAGTTCGCCAAAAATCCGCCCATCGTCGTCGAACTCTGTCGCGGGAGCTCCCTCGTTTTCAATTGAGCCGCCCAGAAGCTTCTTAGTATGGTGAGGAAACCCCCAGCCTCTCCAATTTCGTGTTTTCGACCTCCCTGCACTGCCCGCGACTTCACCGGCGGTTGGAAGCCACCACGGATCGTGCTGCTCACTCTCCAAGCAGCTGCAACCCCAACCGATCCCCTAGCTGAGTTCGCAATGAGCTCCTCGATCTCTTGAACTTTTTCCCGTGTGATTTTGTGAACTTTAGCGGGAGAACAAAATTTCCGGCCATCTACCGGCCATGGCGCCGCCGTGCTGGCTTGCTGCTCCGGCGAGCAAAGCCCTGGCACTCACCCTTCTCAACCGTGAGCCTCCCCTTTGTTCTCTCTTGAACCAGCAAGAGCCGTCCATCGCGAGATCAAGAGTCCAGAATAGAACTTACCCCTTCGTGGGCTAAATAGTTAAAGAGTCCCTCAGTTTTCGAGTATTAGAATCCGCAGTCCAAAACGTCTCAGCTGTCCTATGCTTTGGAACCTAGAACGCGTATTTCTACCGACTTCAGTCCAAATACGTTTTCAGTATTGCCACCAGTTTTCATTACTCCATAATTTACACATTTTAAATCCGTTCGAGTTGATTCAAATTGCGTTAGTTTTGTATTTTCGAACTCTACGTATTTTTGCCACTGTACAGTAAGTTGGCACTTTTAAAAATTCGAATTAATATTGTATTAATTATTTTTCTATAACAAATCTACGAAAAATCATAACTTACCCGTTTTAAATCCGTTTTTCGTGATCTTTATATCGATGTGATCGTGAGAATGAGTAGAATAATTTTATAATATTTTTCAAACTAGTTTCTTACTGTTGGTATACTGTCCGAATTATTATTCATTGTTTACTTCGTGTATGTTTGCTCGATGATTGTGGGTTGATGTGGTGATCGATCAAGTATAGACGGTGAGCAGTACGTGGAAGATCAAGAGTATCTCTACGAGCAGGACCAGCAGGAGTTCTTTGATCAAGGCAAGTATAACATGGACCATCCTTGTTGACCTACTCACAATAATCACATTCATATATGCATGTGTCCACCTTGACAACCTTAGAGATTATAACTTAGTTATTGAATTCCTGATTCCTTGTTCGCCTATTGGGATGTGCAATGGGTAGCTATTGTTAGTACTTTATTAATGCCAACGATCTTGTGATTTGATTAATGGATCATGCAATGAACAATTTAATATGATTTTATTCCTGTTCAAAGGGGGTTAGAGCCTTGGGTTGGATGGTTTGGCTCTAGTTTCTCTCCATAGGACTGTCTGTACGTGATGACTCGGGACATACAGTACAACTGTGAGGGCTATATGGCTCTTGCTTTAGTTCAGTACAAGAACCTTTTCTAGCTTGTTAGTGGTTGCCCGAAAGGGCGCTAGAGGGGTGCCACCTGGGTGTAAGACAGCCCCTAATCTTATGAGTATAGCCGAGAAGGAGTGTGTCATATTGAGAAGGGGGTTCCTACATCTTGCCGCTGCTGAAACCTTGCGGCCCTAACATGTTAGACGAACCTTCGAAAGACTTCATAGTGATCCCTGCTGACCTTCCTTGGAAGTGGGTCAAGAGGCTAGCTACCTCGTGAGAAAGGAAAAATCATGACTTACAGGTAAAGTGTACACCTCTGCGTAGAGTTTAATAAACTGTTATAACAGCCGTGCTCGTGGACATAAGCGGCCTTGAGCACATTACAGCTAGATGGTTACCATGAGCTATATTATGTTTATTATTTATGTTAATATCTTTGCTCTTTATTAACCTTATTACAATTGATCATTGGATTAATAATGGGATTTGGAATACCTTGATGCTACTCAACTGCTAAAAAGAATCAGAATATTAAAAGCTAAATGCAGTCAAACAGTGTCTAGCCTTTTGAGCCTCATGAACCCGTGTTATGCTTGTGGAGTACGAAATGTGCTCACCCTTACAATTCCCCACCACAGATGAATATTGGAGCGAAGATTATCACAATGAGTATTAGGCTTGGTGTCTCCTAGTCGACCGTGTCCCTGTGATGGAGCTTCCGCGAGTGTGACGTCATAGTTATTACCTATATTTGTGTAAGACTATGTAATAATTACTTATTCGTTATGTATTTAACACTGTGATGATACATTTGTAATTTGTCGGCTTATATGAGTGACTATTCCTGGGGCACATATGGGTCTTTTATGCATCCTATTTTATCCTTAAAATACGGGTGTGACAGATTGGTATCGGAGCATGTGTTGACCGTAGGACGCAAGTCTTGTTAGAAATTGGTCATCTTTAGCTTTATAACTTACTATGGAATCCTTGTTCCATCACCCTTGTTAAATTCTGCTATATTATGCTCCTTACCTTACTCATCTTTTCTTGTTATAAATCTATTGTGTCTTATCTACTCCTTGGTTTTAAATGCTTTTAGTACAATCTCTTATCGCATTCTTGCATAGCATGAAGATGAAGTTTTAGAGTTGAACCCTTGATAGAGATAGAACGATAGTGTCGTAAGTTGTGTATCAATGATTGTTGTGCCTTGTTAAATTGTTATTATGAACTTGCTTGATTTGGATCTTTATAATGAGTGCGATGATCTTGTGGAATTTCTACATAATTTCATTTAGTTTATAGGCCTAAGTAATAAGGATTAATGGATTAGATAGTTGGGTTTTCTTTCTCTCTTGCTTCCTTTATTCTGTCTTCTCGGAGTAACCTGTCTTCATCAGCTTATACCTCTATTTTTGGAAGATCAAAAATCATGAAAAAAATTCTGGACATAAGTATACTTCAAGATCGTTATGTGAGCGCAAGAATCGCCTTAATAGCTATTATGGTTTGGGAGATATAAAAATCACAAGACGATGCCACTGCGCTGTCTAGATTGTGGAATAGTTTCTGTTGAACACTATTTTCGACCAACTTAACGACCGAATCTGAAGAAGTGGTCTACATGAAAGTTGTAGATAATTTCATTAGATTTTTAACGGTGTATGATTCAACCTATTTGGAATAACAGAGCTAGAGTTACAACTGATTTACCGTGATGTTGTTTTCTGCTCGCGCATAATTTCAGATTACCTATTTTTACCTATTCCCATGAGTCTTGTTGGGATGACGGAGTATGTAATGGTAGTTAAAATCACTCAGAGAAAGATGAAAGCTACCCTAAGTTTCCCCTAGTTGACCTTTTCTTAAGGGGGGTAGCCAAGTTGAAGAGTTAGATGAACTTTCCTACATCCTAGTGCTTCGTTGGAAGAATTGATTGTCCTTATGGATGGTTCTTTTGTTGTCTCTTATCTTGTCATATCTTGAACCAATAGTTGAGAGTGCTATGAATGACTGAATCCTAATGTAAACATGTTGAAAACAGATGGCTCATACCCAGAGAAGTGCCTCGCATGATGCCAAATGAAGTGCTACCAATGTCAATCCACCACCACAGGAGGAATTGACCATGATCCCTATAGAGAACCAGATTCACAACACTTCTCGTAGTGAGGGATGTCGTAATCATAGTGAGATTGGACACCACATACATGGTCCTGAGAAGGTTGTTCAAAGTAATCAAAGCCACAATCAACAACACCAGGAACAGGAACAGAAAGTTTATAATGAGCAGATGCCAGGAAATAAATTAAAGCGAAAATACACCCTAGGAAGATTAAACAATGTGAACCTTATTGCCACACCTGGAACTAAAGAGGTTGTATATGGGTTGATTGGAGTAAGCTCAGACACTGCCGTTGTTCTGTTTGATCCTAAGGCATCACATTCATGTATGTCTAGTCAATATGTAAAGGATAATGGGATAACTGTGCTTCCGATGAGAAAAACCCGTGATGGTTAACACCCCAGAAGGAGAAAAGAAGGCAAACCGTGTATGCCCAAAAGTGAGTCTGGATATAAATGGAGTGAACTTCACTGCAAACCTTATTGTTATGGAGTTAATGGGAATTGATGTTATTCTTGGAAAAGGATGGTTATCTGCTTGCAAAGGAATAATCAAGTATGCCAAATGTTCGGTGCTTCTGACAACACTCTCGGGGGAAGTAATTGAGTTTGTTGGTGTTCAACCAGTACCTGAGGAAGATGAGTCTGAACCACTAGAAGGCGTGCACAATGAGGAAACCTGAAGTTGATTCAGAGCTTTCAATGGATAGTGTAGGAGCAACAGTTATTTCTGATCCGTTAGCAAGGCAGGACTAGGCTAATGGAGTTTCGGAACACACCAAAGACTAGCAGATTGTGTTCGATATTTGTAATTAAATTGAACTTATAAAGGTCTTTTTGGAAAAGAGAAGTACCCTGGTAACTTGGGATTTGTTTGGAGTACCTATGTGTTTCATATCTTTAATTCAATGAGATGCAAGTGGCTACATAGAGTAGCCATCCAAGTTTTAGTAACATTGACATCGTGAAAACAGGATTGGAATCGTTGAAAAAAAAGTTACTCGAGAAAGTGGAAAAGTTTCGAGTGCAGTGAATTCTTATCTCTTCTATCCTTTTCTTCCGAATCTCGGGGTGAGATTCATTTTAAGGGGGGTAGAATTGTAACACCTCAAATTTTGCTAATTTTGAAATAGAGCTAAATTGATATAATTTTGTATTTCTGTGCTCATAAAACATAGGAAATTAAAATTTTTATTAAATTAAAAATTTATCATAGTAAATTAGCAACATGGTTGTGCACTCATGCTCTTGGATATGATTTATTTTGGTATGGAAATAAATTTTTTTAAAAAATAATTGGAATATATGTATTTTGCATACATGCTGGTGCATCTCTGTTGTACTGTTTATTTTGGGTCTTGTGGATGAAAATATTTCAAATTATATTCTGAAAAATTCATTTGGAAATTTCTCTTATCAAATGGAAATATGGAAAAGAATTTAGGGGTGGCAATTTCCTTTTCCTCTGTTGCTGCCGAGAGCCTGCCCTTCGTTGCCCCTTCTATTCATCGATCAGAGAGGGGCACCAGGCCACATCGCCTCCTCCTTTGTGCTTGGCCGAGAGGGCCTGTTTCCTTCTGATGGCGCAGGGTCGAGCCCAGCAGGTTGGACGGCCAACTAGCGTCCTTCTTTTCTTCCCTCCCTGCCACGACGGCCCAAGCACCAGAGCTTCTCCCTCTCGGTCGTGTATGAGCCGGACGCTGCCAATCACGTTCGATCGTCGATTTCACCTCGGAATTCCGTTTTGCGCCCCATATCCCTCCTATAAAATCTCTAAAGCCTGCATCGCCCTAATTTTTCCCATCTATTAGCCCGCATGCCACCTCCATTGGAGCAAACCGCAGCCGCCAATTAGTCACCGCAGGCAAGCTCCGAGGCCGTCGGAATCCGCCGCCGAGTCGGTTCGTCGAGCGCTGCCGCCTCTTTGACACCGTAAGCTCTCGACCGACCTTCGAATTGAACTCACGGAGCCGCTGCACATCTTCTCTTACTGTTTCTCCTTCTCTCCTACTCGCAGCCTGCCGCGGGACGTCTGCAGTTCGCCAAAAATCCGCCCATCGTCGTTGAACTCGGTCGCGGGAGCTCCCTCGTTTTCAATTGAGCCGCCCAGAAGCTTCTTAGTATGGTGGGGAAACCCCCAGCCTCTCCAATTTCGTGTTTTTGACCTCCCTGCACTGCCCGCGACTTCACCGGCGGTTGGAAGCCGCCACGGATCGTGCTGCTCACTCTCCAAGCAGCTGCAACCCCAACCGATCCCCTAGCTGAGTTCGCAACGAGCTCCTCGATCTCTTGAACTTTTTCCCGTGTGATTTTGTGAACTTTAGCGGGAGAACAAAATTTCCGGCCATCTACCGGCCATGGCGCCACCGTGCTGGCTTGCTGCTCCGGCGAGCAGAGCCCTGGCACTCACCCTTCTCAACCGTGAGCCTCCCCTTTGTTCTCTCTTGAACCAGCAAGAGCCGTCCATCGCGAGATCAAGAGTCCAGAATAGAACTTACCCCTTCGTGGGCTAAATTGTTAAAGAGTCCCTCAGTTTTCGAGTTTTAGAATCCGCAGTCCAAAACGTCTCAGCTGTCCTATGCTTTGGAACCTAGAACGCGTATTTCTACCGACTTCAGTCCAAATGCGTTTTCAGTATTGCCACCCGTTTTCATTACTCCATAATTTACACATTTTAAATCCGTTCGAGTTGATTCAAATTGCGTTAGTTTTGTATTTTCGAACTCTACGTATTTTTGCCACTGTACAGTAAGTTGGCACTTTTAAAAATTCGAGTTAATATTGTATTAATTATTTTTCTATAGCAAATCTACGAAAAATCATAACTTACCCGTTTTAAATCCGTTTTTCGTGAACTTTATATCGATGTGATCGTGAGAATGAGTAGAATAATTTTATAATATTTTTCAAACTATTTTCTTACTGTTGGTGTACTATCCTAATTATTATTCATTGTTTGCTTCGTGTATGTTTGCTCGATGATTGTGTGTTGACGTGGTGATCGATCAAGTATAGACGGTGAGCAGTACGTGGAAGATCAAGAGTATCTCTACGAGCAGGACCAGCAGGAGTTCTTTGATCAAGGCAAGTATAACATGGACCATCCTTGTTGACCTACTCACAATAATCACATTCATATATGCATGTGTCCACCTTGACAACGTTAGAGATTATAACTTAGTTATTGAATTTCTGATTCCTTGTTCGCCTATTGGGATGTGCATTGGGGAGCTATTGCTAGTGCTTTATTAATGCCAATGATCTTGTGATTTGATTAATGGATCATGCAATGAACAATTTAATATGATTTTATTCATGTTTAAAGGGGGCTAAAGCCTTGGGTTGGATGGTTTGGCTCTAGTTTCTCTCCATAGGACTTTCTGTACGTGATGACTCGGGACATAAAGTACAACTGTGAGGGCTATATGGCTCTGGCTTTAGTTTAGTACAAGAACCTTTTCTAGCTTGTTAGCGGTTACCCGAAAGGGTGCTAGAGGGGTGCCACCTGGGTGTAAGACAGCCCCTAGTCTTATGAGTATAGCCGAGAAGGAGTGTGCCATATTGAGAAGGGGGGTTCCTACATCTTGCTGCTGCTGAAACCTTGCGGCCCTAACATGTTAGACGAACCTTCGAAAGACTTCATAGTGATCCCTGCTGACCTTCCTTGGAAGTGGGTCAAGAGGCTAGCTACCTCGTGAGAAAGGGAAAATCATGACTCACAGGTAAAGTGTACACCTCTGCGCAGAGTTTAATAAACTGTTATAACAGCCGTGCTCGCGGATATGAGCGGCCTTGAGCACATTATAGCTAGATGGTTACCATGAGCTATATTATGTTTATTGTTGATGTTAATATCTTTTCTATTTATTAACCTTATTACAATTGATCATTGGATTAATAATGGGATTTGGAATACCTTGATGCTACTCAACTGCTAAAAAGAATCAGAATATTAAAAGCTTAATGCAGTCAAACAGTGTCTAGCCTTTTGAGCCCCATGAACCCGTGTTATGCTTGCGGAGTACGAAATGTGCTCACCCTTGCAATTCCCCACCACAGATGAAGATTGGAGCGAAGATTATCACAATGAGTATTAGGCTTGGTGTCTCCCAGTCGACCGTGTCCCTGTGATGGAGCTTCCACGAGTGTGACGTCATAGTTATTACCTATATTTGTGTAAGACTATGTAATAATTACTTATTCGTTATGTATTTAACACTGTGATGATACATTTGTAATTTGTCGGCTTATATATGTGACTATTCCTGGGGCATATATGGGTCTTTTATGCATCATATTTTATCCTTAAAATACGGGTGTGACATAGTAGTAGAGCAAAGCAAAGCTATCAAGGAGAGCTTGTCTCCTTGGAGGAATCAAGAACATCTTGGTATGAATACACATCGGTTCTCCTCTATGAGCAAGCTCTTATCTTATTTATATAGCAATGCATCTGAATTAGAGTATAGTCTTGTCTATATTTTGATCATAACATGTAAACTAGTTCATAGTCTATGTGTTGTGTTCTTGATATGTTCATCAAGGTTCTTCATCGTTCATCAAATTAGTATGAATAGAGGAAGAACTAAGGATGGGATAACAGTTCGTTGTGCTGTCATGGTTGCTCCTAACCGAGCCTGTCAATCCGTAGGGTTGGGGTTCTAGGGGGCTAGGAGTTGTTTCCAATTACACAGGCGTGGTGCTGGGTATGCGGGAATCAGCGGATATGTCGGTACCCCACGGGCAGAGGGGTAGGTGGGCAGGTGGTGACAGCCCTGTCCATCCCTTGCATTCCCCCATATTCGGGTATTGAGTAGGAGTCCGTAAAGTCTCTATTGGCTGGCAGACAAGCTGTGGGGATCTCCCTATCATCCCAGACTTAGTCCTGATCCTAGTCTTATTAATTCGATGTAATTACTATTCGTTGCATAGCTGTATACGACCAATGCCTGCTCACGTAGTTATTCTTTATTCTTTATTTTATCTTTTATCCTTGTGGTTGCTCCGATGTGTGTGTCCACTATCTTATAAACCTATTTTAACCCCTGCCTATGCTATGCCTACCTATGCATTCAATAAGAGATCATGTTTATACCAAAAACTAGATGAATTCACCATGCCCTCCTACGGGAAATTATAAATATGACACCCTTGAATACTCACGGGTTGAAATGCTACAATGATAGTTCTGTGCACTTGCAGAGTAATCTTATTCCTTACTGAGCTATCGATTGGCGTACCTAAGTACCGTTACTTAAGGATTGTAATTCTTGTTGCACCCCACTGCGACGTGCCATAGTTTTGCATATCGTAAGTAATGACGGTTAGGAAGGCCAATCCAGCACTTCTAACTGTTATTACCAGACTGCATTACCTAGGCCGGCGCCACTAAGGGCCAAGGATTACCTTTCTGAAGTAATCGTGGTTGGGAATGTCAACTTATGTTTCTAGTATTATTATTAAGGATGGACCTTTAGTCTATCTTTAGTAGTAATGCTAAGAAACGGCAACAAACATTTCTGGCGCCGTTGCTGGGGATGGACTTTTAGTCTATCTTTTGTAACGACGTTAAGAAATGCCAACAAGCATTTCTGGTGTCGTTGTCGGGGATGGACTTTTAGTCTATCTTTTGTAACGACGTTAAGAAATGCCAACAAGCATTTCAGGCACCGTTGCCGGGGATGGACTTTTAGTCTATCTTTTGTAACGACGTTAAGAAATGCCAACAAGCATTTCTGGCGCCGTTGCCGGGGATGGACTTTTAGTCTATCTTTTGTAACGACGTTAAGAAATGCCAACACTGCCCCCTGCCCAACGGCTCTGTGGCGCGGCCTTTTGCCAATGGCTACTAGCCGTTGCAAGCTACACTCCCCCGCCTGCGATCAATCCTATAAATACCAGAGAATTCGGGTGGAGCTCTTCACCCCTCTCACACTCATATTCTTTCACTCCCTCCATCACTCTCTTGCTCCACCACTCTCCAAATACTTTCCACAAAGTTCAAGTGCAAGAAAATTCTGCAAGAACCTCTTGCATTTTCCACCACAAAGCAAGCTCTCGTGCTAAGCTCACTTACCATGAGTGGGATCGGAGGTCGGATTTCCGGCATGTTCCGGAAAGGCCGTTGCTCTTGTGGGAAGTCTAGCCAAGGCCCCCCCACAAGTGAGGAGAGCCCGCTGCATGAAGAAGAGGAGGCGCCAAGAGGCCACGCCATCGACGAGGCCGACTCCCCCTTCATCGACTTGGAGAGTGAGCGGGAGATGCAAGCATACAACCTCCTCAAGGAACGTGAGTTCCTGCATACACTGGCCTTCGACCCACACTTTCTCCAGCAGTCAGGTATGGACGTCGAATTTAATACAATTTTTGAAAATGTTGGTTGGAGCCGAGTTGCCCCTGTACACGAACTTGGATCTCGTCTTTTGACCATCCAAGTCTTGGGCACTCTACAAATTGTCGATTATGGTATTACTTTCCGCTGCTTTGGGAAAGAGCATAGTCTTTATTGGAAGGATTTTGCTACCCACTTAGGCTTTCATGAGCGATGCTCTGTTGACTTGGGTTTTTCTCTCTCGGGTTATCATCGTCATACTTTTTGGCACTTGATAACTGGACAAAATATGACTGGAAAATTCTAACCTAATATCAACAACATCCATCATCCTACTTTAAGGTTTATGCTTAAGTGGATTGCTAATTCCTTCTTTCCTAGAGAAGACACGCATCATGCTTATGATATTGAGTTGAAGTTGCTTTATGCCGTGCTTAAAAAGATTAAAGGCGCTCCTGTCTATGATATTGTTAAGCACTGGTTGAATTCTTTTAAAACTTCTACACCTATCATGTGCACTTCACTCATCACTCGTCTTGCCACTAGTATTGATCCTCATGGTGCTAATACTATTGTTTATTTCTCCACTCCTCGCATTATGCTCAATGAATTCTATTTCGTACAAGCCCACACTCTAAAACGTGACGAATCGGGACAGAATTTGGTATTTTATTTTTCGGGATATATAAACAAGATACCGTTACCTAACCCGGATCTCGCTTTATATAAATCCCCATCTCTCACCTTCGACCTTGTTGAGAAGGAAGAAGCACGCAGGAGTTCTGTTTCCCGCAGGAGATCACGAAGGAGAGGAGTATAGGAGGAGGAGTCTGCACCATCCGTACAGCCTACACCACCGGCCATGCCCACCATGACACCAGGGATGGGATGGTCCCCTGTCATGTCTACACCTGGGTTCACCCCTGGGTATGGATATGGTATGGGACACATTCCTCACCCTCACGGGGCTGGAGGGTCAGGGTGGCAACACTCACACGAGGCAGGAGGATCAAGGCAGCAAGAGCATGTGCATTCCTCAGATTCTGAAGGCATGCCACCTCCACTTCACCCACATCCGGTCACACTAGAGATTCTCAACACACGCATGGGAGGACTAGAGCTGCAAAACAGGCAGATCCAAGGTACGCTCAA
>JAHLJS010000136.1:0-152619 GCA_038502445.1 Eremochloa ophiuroides | reverse complement strand
ATCTTGGACCGCATGAGACCCCTCTGACCACTTTACAGGCGTGGCCCCACTGACTGGACGACGCGAGGTGACAGCACCCCACTCGTGCACATCCTCCGTACCAACTGCCATACCTCCTCCGGTGACCGATACGACGGTTCCACTCTTTCCACTCCGTCCCAAGGACAGTCAACCGGATGACGCCCCTTGCTGACGGAGAGATTCTCCAACTATGACAGTGACAGCTCCTGCCCATAACGCACGAGTCTCGCAGGGACAAGAGAGGTGACGGCTGTCCCGCCGACCCGGGAGTATGGGCAGTGTAGCAACAGGACCGTTCGCCCCTCGGGAAAGTACCGCGCATGAGAGGAAAACACGCCCGAGGGAGGACACCCCTAATGTCCCGTCCTGTCACGCTCCTGATGGCAAGGAAGGCTCCCGAGCCTCGGGAGTCAATCTTTGAAAGTCAACCAATCTTCTCGTTGCACTGTGCAGGACCGGACGCGATGCCATGACGCACCACCACGCAGCAAGCCACATCCCGTACACTGTGCCACCTTGGAACTCAACGATCGAATAGTGTAAGATCAGTCGAATGACCGAAGCCATATCACCGAAGCGCCAAGACGATGGCGTGGCTGACGATAGCCACTGATCACCTCTGATCCCACCATGCCGGGTATGGTCATCATAGGTCACCACATGTAACTCTAGTTTCTCCCTTGTAACTATAAAAGGGAGGGCGGAGGCCAGTCACAGGGAGGGGGACCAAGTTCACGACACCAACATACACACGACACAACTATACGCATACGAAAGCATCCTCTTCCGCGCACAAGAGACTTGGGATACTCTCCCTCTCTCGACTCAGCTTGTAACCCCCTACTACAAGCACTTTGGTGCAAGGCAACACGACTCGCCTCTCCACTCGATGTAGGGCCCTCTTGGCCCGAACCAGTATAAATCTCCCATGTTCCTCCTTGCACACCATCCGAAACCTGAACCGCAAAGCACAAGTTACTAGCCGACCCATGAGTGGGCCCACCCTTGGCTATCTTCTCTTCCAAGTGATGTTTTGCACCCTGTCTTGATGTGTGATAACTTGGTTCCAAAATACATGGTTCGGCCGAACCACATTATTAGGCTCCAAGTGTTCATTTCTGCTCTATTTCATCTTCCCTGCGTTCACAAGCTTAAGAGTACATGTGGAACTAGTTATTGATAAAATATGCTCATGATATGTTTATTCTCCTTTGAATCCGAGGCCTGTTGACAGTGTTTGAATGTGGAATTTTATGGTATATCCACTGTCAACAAGATCCTCCAAGATTAACCTTTGCTCGTCCCGAGCAAATAATTAAACTTAGTGTCGGTGGATCAAGAGTTGCTATATGTTCATATTTCAATAATCCCATGAGCACAACTAAATACTTCTCTTTTGAATGGAAAAATTGGCTATAAAAATTCACCCATTTTTCCTTTGCCTTAGGTGGTTGAGAGATAGAACAGTTTAACTTGAGCACTACTTTTCTCATTCCTTGCAAGTTTCATACTGGAGGTTTTAGCAATGTTTTTCAAAAGATAACTTAATGTTCCTCATATGGTTCTCTCATGTCGCTCAAATAGTGTATGATTCCTTACCAAGGCACAAAGTAAATGTTGCCTTCTCTTTATCATCCTACTTCTAAAAATGGCTTATGTGGAGCTTAAGGTAGGAATGAAAGAGTATAACATACTTACTTTGCATATGTTATAGTAGTCAAAGCTTGGATCCAAAGAGAGAAGTGTCATGCCCTTAGATCAAGATGTGCAAGTGTGTGGAAAAATTGGACTATAATGCTCCTCTATTTAAAATTGTATCTCTCTCTACCTTGTTTTGAAACATGGCTATCAATTTTTCTTTCTTTATTCATGAGCCTAGACTTGCTCATATATTTTTTTCTTTTCTATGGACTCTCTTGTGTCCATCTTTCTTTCCTTTTCTTTTCATTTTGCATAGCCCTTTGTCTCTTCTACTATAATAACTAAGAGAGATTTTCTATGACTTTAACATATGGAGCATTTATTTGGTGGAAATGAAAGGCATGTGGTTGCGTACTTCCAGTGTAGAAGCAACACATATAGGTGTGGTGTGTACGTGATCTTGATCTTGGGAGCATGATAAGACTCTCAATAAAGGTCAACAAGACTTGACAACACTAAATACAAAGCAAATAGCTTAAGTAGAAGGTTTTAGACATGTATATCATATATGGCTGTGGTAGGAATTTATCACCATTGAGGAACAATAAGGTTTTGATTGATTAAGAAATAAATCTCCAGTAATCATGCATGGTTAGAACAACATTATAGCAGCTCTTGTTTCACCATATCATATCTCACAACAACTTAGACTTAGTTCTAACACTTAGCATCCATAAAGTTTTCAGGTTCATGATGATTTAAATAAGCCAAGTGATCCATACTCAAAGAAATACTAAGTTGTAAACTAGGCATTAAAGAAACATTAACAGAGCAACTATTCATCATTTTCATGAGGAAGATAAACATTCATGAGACATATAGATTTAAGGGAAATATTTTTGGTATTTTTATCTTATGCATTTTTTATATGCAATAAATTAAAATAATGTAAAGAGCTAGGATAGACTACTTACCTTGGTGGGGGAGAGGATCTCCCCAAAGCTTGTCCTTTTGCTCATTGTGGTGGCGGGTAGTATTGGAACCATCCCGCCCAGCGTTGTGCTTCTTCATCTTGGATAGCTTGCAATAGTTGGGCATTTTGTTGCGTCATACTCAGAGTTGCATCTTGCTCAACTTGCATTGCGCCCATGTCATTGATGAGTTGGTCCATTTCTGATCCTTGGCTTTGATGGCCCCTCGCCCGTGTGGACGGACGGGGAGTGCGCACTCTTGGAGTGTGCTGTTGAGGCCGTTCCATGGACCTTGAAATCTCCATGGAACTTGCCTCGTCGCCTTCTTCTTCATATCTTCCTGCAGCTCGTGATGTGCCACCTTGCTCAAATTGGGCAGCTTGTGACATGCTCCTTGTCACCCTTCTTGATCCTGCAATATTTTGGTTTCTTGCCTCTCGGTCCCAATTTATGGTTCGTGTGCGTAGCGCATACAACTGATGCCTCTCACATGGGAGAGAGATTTCGGCTGTATGGCCGGGATAAATCATTTTTATATCATCATTTTCATCTCTTTTTAGTACTTGAGTACTTATGAAGAAATCTTCAGTTACAATATCTCTCGGAGAAGCAATGTATTCAAAGTAGTGTTTTCCATCTAGCAAGTCCATTGTTTCCACAATGCGAGTGATAAAAGAAGTGAGGAATATGGGTTCGCTTCTATGGAAAATACCAAGCCAAAAGTGGACTAGCATCTTAGCAGGTGAAACTTTTGTTTTCTTTGTCATGGCATAGAGCAGTCTTAATTCATCATTATAAAGAACTTGCATATTAGAGCCAGGAAGAAAAGTTATAGCCATCCAATAGTGGATCAAGCGCAAAGTAGGATTATGGATTTCATCGGTTTTAGGATCAGAGCAATCATTAGATCCTGTTATAGCTTTCCAAAATTCAGCTTTATCAAATCTTCTTGTTGCATTAACAAGGTCTAGATGACAGTCATTATCAAAACCAAGTGCCATGCTAAAAACTCCCCAAGTTAAATTATACTCTTGGTTGAACATGCGAAAGTAGACATTATTTTCAGTGGCTTGTAAAGAGCATAGAAATTCAATGGTGAGCTTTTCTATTCCAAGTTCTTGCACTTCCTAAAAACTTCTCCAACCGATTGTATTGAAAATAGTATTAAATACCGCGATCGTACCTGTGTTGTCCAAAAGGACAGGGTCGATGATGCCGGTATGTTCATACCCTCGGTGTCGGATGGAGGTGCACCTTTGGTACTCTTCTTGATTTAGCATGAGACCGCTCTCGGGATCGAACGTCGTCTCGGAAGGCACTCCAAAGCTTCGTCTTGGTAGAGCTTCTCTTCCTTCATCTTCATCATGGCGGGGTCGTCGGGAGGAACTCCCTATGACACTCTTGGCCTTCTTGAGTGCGGAGGAGAACTTCTTCATCCTGCAACAATGAGCTAACACAAGAACACACTACAACAACCGGGATTAGCGTTAGTGTTAGCGTTAGCTATCCCACTGTTAGTAGTCCTTGCGGGGTATGGTTACCTCCACAAACAAGATATTGAGAGCAAAGATGAGAGTGAGACAAGCTTCTACTACTACAATATTTTTGGGTTTTTGATTTGAGTGGCTAAACTTAAACTAAACTTGAGAAAGAACTTGCTCAAATGGAGAGAAGAAGGGAGATTTTGTGCTCGTAAGAATTCAGCTAGTTTGGGTGTGGATTTGAGCACCCAGTGCAAGGGTATTTATAGGGGGAGAAGGGTTGGTGGCCAGGCCACCATGGCCAGTTCGGCCGACCCCCCAGGATAAGTTTTTGTTGTTTTCACCTTTGGACAGGGAATCTATTTGAATTCAAACTCGACCTTACTGACAGCTCTCCATTGATGGGTCAGCTGAACCTATTATGACAAGATCATAGTTGCTTTTGCCTTTGGACAGGGAATCCATTTGAATTCAAACACAACTCTGCAGACAAGAGCTTATTTATGGGTCGACCGAACCACTTTTGACAGGTTCAGTATTGCTTTTATCTTTGGACAGGGAATCTATTTGAATTCAAACACCACTTTCTTGGGGGGAGCCAAAACATGGTTCGGCCGAACCAGGTATTGTCCCCATTCAGCTTTAAACAGTGTGTCCAGAAAAGTAGAGACTGGTGGTGGACCAAAAGTTTTGAAAATTTCAGAGATTCCCTTATCTAGTGTTTTGTGAAGGTAAAAGGTAAATGACAAAAGTGGGGACATGTTTAAAGTGATTCCCATGGACCATGGGAACAGTAATGCATGCCAAAGTGTCCACTTTTCAGAACTAGATGGTAGTGGATGTTGGATTCTCCTTGGAGCAAGTGAAAGTGGTCATTACCAAATGTGGTCGGCCAAATTCAAAAGGAGATGGTGCTCAAAATTCAGGAAGTGAATCACTACACCAGGCCAACACCACCAGAGGTGGGTGGGCCCCATGGTGGGGTCGGCCGACCCTACCAAGGTGGTCCCACCACCTCAGGTGTGAGCACTACTGTTCATTTTCAAGTTTTATTCATCTAAGTGTTTTATTTTGTCAAAATAAATTATTACAAAATTTAAATATGAAATGCAATGAAGAAAATTCAAAAATTGAAATGCAAGAATTAAATATGAGATAAATACTGATTTACCTTACCAGCAAGGTGTTGACGGTGGATAACGTCAACTTTTATTAGAACTTTAGACACCAAAGGATACATGAATACACACTAGTCTAGAGTTTTAACTGACAGTTTCCACGAGTTTTGCATGTTCTATATTTTCCAGGGGCTATTCCAGAAAACCATAAACGAAGGGTTAAAGAGCATGATTACCACGTAGCTTAACCGCCAAGGAAACAATCATCACGAGAACACTAGAAGCATCTGGAACACACCCGAGGCACCGGGACCCGAACCCCCCAGGGTGGGGCCAGCCGGCGCCCCCCTGCTAGGGTTTCGGCCCAGCTTCTGGAGTCTTCTTCCGCCGCCTTTGTGGAGTCATCTCAGCCCTTGTTTCAAGTCGGCTTGATCCTACGGCGCACGTGCATCCCACCGGGCTAAAAATAAATGGGCAGACCCCCCTGGAGGCATCAACCCATCATTCATTCAAGGCATCAAGTCCTCAAGCCATCAAGAGCCTCCTAGTTCACCAAGGGCCTCCTAGTTCATAGTTCTAGCCTAGTTAGATTAGAGAGTAGAGGAGTTCTAGTTCTTCAGCGGATCTAGAGCCCCGACGTTTGTCTGGAGCACGGAGTTCGGTATAATTCTAGTTCTTTCTCTATTATTGTATTCTTCATTATGATTAGGAAAACATTGTTCTTAATAGTTCATATGTTCTTGATTACAATAGCCTTTGTCTACTTTGATTATATGTCTAATATAGTTGGTATGATCTTATTGAATTCATGTAATTGCTCGTATAGCGTTTATTCATGCGTACGATGGATAGATGATGAACGATATGTAGACGTGGTGTCTAGGTATTCTGTTTATCTGCGAGTGCACCCTGATGTGACGGGTCGTGTGGTAGATCGCGTAGGTGATAGCTGCGTTGAGTCCTCCGTAGTCCACCCCCCGTATGTAGGCCAGCAGGCACGGTCGCGAAGTTTGGTGATAACTCTGTTTCACACCTTTCCTAGATGATGCCCTTTGCATGTGATCATGATATAAGATTAGTCTAACAATGATTGCTAGATGTAATTGCACTAATTAGAGTTATTCATTGATGTAGTTATAGAATTACCTTTGATATTAATTCCTTAGTTTATCCATTGGCTAGCTATTACTATGACTAGAGAAGTGCTCTGATGATTATCTTTTATTTATGATGCTTGATCATACTTATCACCTTTATCTTTATTTACCTTATGACCTCTGCCTGTATATGAGTAGAGTAAATGACATCGGTAATGTCACTTATCCATTGTATACCATCACCATCAATATAATTAGATTGCAGTTTATTCTTAGTCCTTCCCAGTGGTATAAATATAAATCGACAACCTGGTAGAACTCCCTAGGTAAAGTGGTACAATGGTATAATTATCTGTCCGCTTGCAGAACTGATCTTAGTTTATATTATTTATATTTATTTCTGCCTAGTCGCATAGATTAATATATGAAACCTTTGTTTATTCTTAGCATTATTAATTAGGGATGACAACCTAGTTCTTGCATAAGAATGTTGGTAATAGAAAAGTGGCTAGTTGCTAGTGACAAGTTAATTAATTACCATTCATCTTCTAATCTCCCCTCTCGCATTAAAAGTTATATAGTTATATTTGCAACGTTATTAGATGTCAACAAGCATTTTTAGCGCCGTTGCCGGGGAAGGCACATAAACTTAGGAAATATTGATAGCATATGTATACATAATGGATAAGATTGCATTACCGATTGATCTCTAACTCAAATAGGTACACCCTTGTTTTTTTATCATTTGCTTATCTTATGCAGGGTGATGAATGAATGGTTTTTCTCTTCCAAATAATTATATTGACGATCCAGAGAAACTCCTGAGAAGAAAGAAGTTTGTAGAGACGAGGGAAGATCCCGAATCACTATAAAAAACACCCATCGTTTCTCGAGCTAGTTTATCAAAGGAGCCAGCTCCAACATTAGAAGAAGAACACTTAGGAGAAGATTTATCTCCAGTGTTTGAAGACATGGCTGAGTAGACGCTGCGTGAGTTCTCTGCCCCAACAACAGAAAACATCCGGACTGGACCAGCAGTCAACACGGGGGAGAATGGATTCGAGCTTAAGCCTGCTCTTATCACCATGGTTCAAGCCAGCTAGTTTTGTGAAAAAGCTCATGAAGATGCAAGTGCACACTTACAACACTTTTTAGAGATTTGCAGCACCTTCACGATTAGAGGAGTACCAAGCGATGCTATTTTACTCCATCTTTTCCCATTTTCACTTTTGGGGAAAGCCAAGCAATGGTTCTACGCTAACAAAGACAAGAACACTACATGAGACCAATGCTCAACTGCTTTCCTAGCAAAGTTCTTTCCTACAGGCAAGACAATGCTCTGCGTGGAAAAATCTCAAGTTTTCAACAGCAACATGACGAATCATTCACTGAAGCATGGGAGAGATTCCAAGATTACATTGAAGACTGTCCTCATCATGGGATAGAGGATTAGCTACTATTGCAGACCTTCTACCACGGGCTTATCTCAAGCACCTGTGAGTCCATTGATGCTGCAGCTAGAGGAGCTTTCCTGTCACTTAAGCTTCTAGAAGCTCAAGCACTTATTGAGAAGATGGCCTCAAATTCAAGCTGTAATGAAGAACGTACTCAACCTCACAAGGGAGGAGGAGGCATCCATCATCTGAAGGAGACTGACATGGTCACTGCCAAGCTAGACCTCATCATGAAGAAGCTCGACATAGAGAAGAAGGAAGCCATGCATATAAATGATTCCCGCATGACCTGTGAAGAATGTGAAGATTACGGGCATTCAGCTGTCAACTGCCCTACATTGCAAGAGGATGTGAACTTCATCAACAACAACACCTACTATCGTCCTCAGCAAAACCAAGGATGGAATCAGCAACCTCGACAAGGTAATTACCAAGGTAACAACCAAGGTAATAATTACAATAATTACAATCTTTCGCCTTTAAGAGATTTAGTTGCTGGTCAATCAAAATTATTAGATCAAATGTCTAGAAAGGTAGCCTCGAATGATAAAGCTTTAGAAAATATAAATATTAGAATGGATACCTTTTCTTTTGCTATAAAGAATCAGCACAGCTTTAATAAAATGTTAGAATCACAATTAGCTCAGCTTGCTGCTGCTGTCCCTCCATTTGAGAAAGGAAAGATTCCGGGCTAGTCGGAGGATTTAGAAACTGCTAACCTTGTTGATATTCACAATGCAACACAATACCAAATTGAGCCTGCAGATATACAGTGGATAGATTACTCACTACCTGAGAAGATGGGAGAACCTGGAAGACCTGTGATTCCTATCTCCATAGGATGTCACAACTTTCCAGAGGCTATCTGCGATTTCGACGCAAGTGTCAACATAATGCCCAAGGTAATCTATGAGAAAATTTTAGGTGATCTTTTGTTGTACACAGATATGCATTTGCAGCTTGCAGATCAATCCATTTGCTACCCCGAGAGAGTACTAGAAGAAGCTGTTATCAGAGTGGGGCAATCATATGGCCTAATTGACTTTGTGATCATGGATACTGGAGGAGATGAGAAGGCACTCATTATCTTGGGACGACCATTCTTATACACAACCAAAGCCATCATCTATGCGAAACACGCCAAGATTGTCCTCTCCATCAAGGACAAGAAAGAGATTTTTATTCAAGAACCGCATCCTCAAGAATCATGTAGTCCCAAAGCAATTCCATCAACAAACAGAGCAACAACAACAACCAGCACCCAAGAAGAAGAACAATAGAAGATGGAGGCAGAACAAGCCCCAGCATGTACCTGAAGGAACCGCTCAGCTAATCAATGCCATAAACACAGAAAATGATCATATGCTCCCGAAACCATTTCCACCAAAGAAAGGTGACCCAGGAGTACCAATTATTGAATGCACAATCAGAGACATCACTTTTCCCGACACCATCTGTGACACTGGATCAGGCATCAACGTAATGTCGAAAAAGGTATATGATGAATTATTTGATGATTTACCATTATACCCAACATATATTCAGTTGCAGATGGCGGACCAATCATTGAGATTCCCTGAAGGCATAGTCAAGGATGTAATGGTAAGAATTCAAAATAAATATATACCCGCAGATTTTCTAGTTCTTGACACGCAGGGAGACGATGAATCGCCTATTCTTTTGCGAAGACCATTCCTCTACACCGCCAATGCTATCATCTACCTCGGGTCTAGACAGATCCACTTCAACCTATCCACCGAAAAGGTACGCTGTCAATTCAAAACACATCTTAACCATGAGCAGATTAGGAAGCAACGCAACAGAAGGAAATGCCAAGCCCACCGTCAGGCTGCCCAGCCTCACTGTGGATGGGAGGAGTTCCCTGGAAGGATTGTGAAGTATGAAGACTGCTACAAGGAGCAAGAAGAAGCCGTACAAGCGCCACGCTGGAGTGAGTGGGAAGCGGAAGCTGAGAGGATGGACCAGATTGCGAAGGCAGAGAAAGAAGAGATCCAAGCACAAGTAGAAAAATGGATAAAGAGAGATGAAGAATCAAGAGAAGCATTCAAGGAAGAACTGGAGCTAGAAAAGAGAGAAGCAGAAGAGACAGAAAAGAGATGGAAGGAGAAGGAAGAAGCACCTGCTACACCACCGCAAATTGGGGAATTGACTGAGGAGACCTCAGACAATGAACTACTAAGTAAGTACTCTCCACTATCTAAGTCCTTACCCTAGCCATAAGGTTAGAATGGTAGTTACTAATTAATTTAGCATTCATTAGTAATTTTGCTTAGCATATTTATTAGTACAATCATTTTTGCATAAAAACATTAAAACCAACAAAAATATTTACTGCTTAATTTACTGCATCATAAATATTAAAGCCCCATGTGAATGAACCTATGGTAACCCTGTAGACATATTTATTGTGGTGGCATAAAAATAAAAATGATTTATATATGGTAGTAGTATTTATAGTTACTTTGTTGCATTATGAAAATCCTAGGCCCCATGAGAATGAATATTCCCTGTGGTGGCATAAACACTATTAGCATGCATACATATTTGATTTCTGCATAAGAAAATTAGAAAATCCTAAAAAGAGAATCCTGTTAGAATCTTGTTGAAATCTATTAATTCAAATCAACTCAAAGAATAATCAAAGTGCTCATTGGCTGACCACTAACCTCTTGATAATTCGAGCCTCGAGTTTTGGTTTTCTTGCTGGAGTATAACTATGCAGGAATAATATTATGACTAAGGGGAGAGTCTATTAGTGGCAACCACCAGGACTGCTGCTAAACAACTCATTCCGAAGATCATTCAAGCACCAAGTATTGCAAACATCAAGATTGGGGGAGGAGCATCCCCTAGTTACCTGGTAACTTTATCTATGCGTGTATTAAGTCTACTTTATACAAACACAAAATACCAAAAATATGTGAACACATGAAGGTTCACCATAGTATCATAGGAAAATCTAAAAATACCAAAAATATGTGGGCACATGAAGGTCCACACTCTTAAAGAAGCTTAAACATCTGCTGGAAATATAAAATCAATTACTTACCATGGAGTGGTATTAAACCTAACCCCTCTCTATAATATTTGGTATTTTTATTGGCAATTGAGTTTCACAGACAACACAAGATCAAGGAGCTAATCAACCCGACATCCTTACACTGCCGATACACTGCTCAGAAGGATCACTCAATTTGCCACATCAAAGACCCTGTCAAAAGTCAAGCTTGGGGGAGGGCACCCTCCAATTAAAATCCAGCTAAGTATAAGTTCTCTATCTTATTATTATTTTACTATATCGCTTTTTCGCGTGAGTTAGCTAGTAAGATAAATCTGAAAACCAAATAAATATCTATCTATATATTAGAGTTTGTTTAGAGTCAGTCTAGGCTAGAACTTAATTAAAAATGAAGAACATTAAAATTTTGTCTTGGAGATGATGAATAGTTGCTCTGTCACAATACTTTTCAAATGCCTAGTTGTCAAATTTAAATTCTCTTGAGCTTTGGATATTACTGTTTTAACTTAAGAATTTACTCTGAAGCTGAAACTTATGGAGGCATATGTTTGAGCTAAGTTTAGGTGATTGATTAATATGATTCATGAAAGTTGAGCTACTATTTATCTTATTCCTAGCATTACTAAGTTCTGGAGATTTATTTTGAAAACTTAAAATTTACATGATGAGCTCTTGTATGACAAAATGTGAATTGCTACCAAAGCCATATATATATATGATACATCTAGATAGGAAAACCTTTTGCACATTCATGCTGCTTGCTTTACATTGAGTTTAGTCAACCTTTGTTGAATACCATATGAGAGTCTTGTCATGCTTTTAAAACCAAGATCACGTACACACGTCAGCACATATGCATTATTCCTACCCTGGGAGTAATCGCAACCATTTCCACGTTCATCAATGTTCATCATGAAAATGTTTTCTCCTACACTAGGAGTAAACACCCAAAAATATATAAACCCCGTAGGACAACCTTATTATAATTGCTCTAAGTTCTTCTTATTATTATTGCTCCATTTATTCATATTCAAAGGATACATGTGGCTATGCAAAAATATAAAAAGGGAGTAAAAGATGGACGAGTGTCCCAGCATTAAAACAATGGGTACTAGATGCCCGCCTCCCGAATGAAAAAAAAGGAAAAGAGAGAGAGAAGAAAGAAAGAATAAAGATAGCCCATGTGTTCCTCCAAGTTACAAAGGAGAGGAAATCATTTTCAAAGAGCAAAAGTAGAATTAGGAATAGCCACTAAATACCATATATACACATATCCACCTTATTCCATACACATGCACATCTTGGTTTGATTGTATGCCTCGATTTTCTGTGGATCCATTGTTTGACTTTACAACATATGAATTGCAAGTATGCTTAAACCTTGTTATTGCCACTCCTATGAGCTCCACTATAGATCCTTAGTTATAGGAAAGCATAACATTAATGTTTTAAGTGAGATCCACAAATACCATATATACTGAGAGACTTGAGGGTGTCATACAATTATAGCTCTGAGTTTTATTTTGAAAACTTGCAAAACTCCGGGATATTGGTACTGCGTAGAATTTGCTACATAGTGCAAGACTTGATTGTTCTTTTTTTCGATTACTCAAGACTAAGGCAAGAGCTGTAAAATCCCATAGTTAAAGGTAAAATGAGTACGTTTAAAAGTTAGAGCAGTTTTGTCTAATCCAGAGGAGAATCTATGTTTGCAGCATGTGTACTTGGGAAGTATGAAAACATTGTAGCAACTCCTAATCCAATTACATTAGTAATTAGGCTTAGTTCGTTTGCCAAGGGACTGGCAAACAGGTAAGCTTGGGGGTGTCGTTGACGGTGGATAACGTCAACTTTTATTAGAACTTTAGACACCAAAGGATACATGAATACACACTAGTCTAGGGTTTTAACTGACAGTTTCCACGAGTTTTGCATGTTCTGTATTTTCCAGGGGCTATTCCAGAAAAGCATAAAAGAAGGGTTAAAGAGCATGATTACCACGTAACTTAACCGCCAAGGAGACAATCACCACGAGAACACTAGAAGCATCTGGAACACACTCAAGGCACCGAGACCCGAGACACCCCAGGGTGGGGCCGGCCAGCGCCCCCTGCTAGGGTTTCGGCCTAGCTTCTGGACTCTTCTTCCGCCGCCTTTGTGGAGTCATCTCAGCCCTTGTTTCAAGTCGGTTTGATCCTACGGCGCACGTGCATCCCACCGGGCTATAAATAAAGGGGCAGACCCCCCTGGAGGCATCAACCCATCATTCATTCAAGGCATCAAGTCCTCAAGCCATCAAGAGCCTCTTAGTTCATAGTTCTAGCCTAGTTAGATTAGAGAGTAGAGGAGTTCTAGTTCTTTGGCGGATTTGGAGCCCCGGCGTCTGTCTGGAGCACGGAGTTCGGTATAATTCTAGTTCTTTCTCTATTATTGTATTCTTCATTATGATTAGGGAAACATTGTTCTTAATAGTTCATATGTTCTTGATTACAATAGTCTTTGTCTACTTTGATTATATGTCTAGTATAGTTGGTTTGATCTTATTGAATTCATGTAATTGCTCGTATAGCATTTATTCATGCGTACGATGGATAGATGATGAACGATATGTAGACGTGGTGTCTAGGTATTCTGTTTATGTGCGAGTGCACCCTGATGTGCCGGGTCATGTGGTAGATCGCGTAGGTGACAGCTGCGTTGAGTCCTCTATAGTCCACCCCCCGTATGTAGGCCAGCAGGCACGGTCGCGAAGTTTGGTGATGACTCTGTTTCACACCTTTCCTAGATGATGCCCTTTGCATGTGATCATGATATAGGATTAGTCTAACAATGATTGCTGGATGTAATTGCACTAATTAGAGTTATTCATTGATGTAGTTATAGAATTACCTTTGATATTAATTCCTTAGTTTATCCATTGGCTAGCTATTACTATGACTAGAGAAGTGCTCTAATGATTATCTTTTATTTATGATGCTTGATCATACTTATCACCTTTATCTTTATTTACCTTGTGACCTCTGCCTATATATGAGTAGAGTAAATGATATCGGTAATGTCACTTATCCATTGTATACCATCACCGTCAATATAATTAGATTGCAGTTTATTCTTAGTCCTTCCCAGTTGTATAAATATAAATCGATAACCTGGTAGAACTCCCTAGGTAAAATGCTACAATGGTATAATTATCTGTCCGCTTGCAGAACTGATCTTAGTTTATATTATTTATATTTATTTCTGCCTAGTCACATAGATTAATATATGAAACCTTTATTTATTCTTAGCATTATTAATTAGGGATGACAACCTAGTTCTTGCATAAGAATGTTGGTAATAGAAAAGTGGCTAGTTGCTAATGACAAGTTAATTAATTACCATTCATCTTCTAATCTTACCTCTCGCATTAAAAGTTATATAGTTATATTTGGCGACGTTAGTAGATGTCGACACAAGGGCTCCATGTTTTAGGTCCGTAGAGCAGGATCTCTCCATTTCGGGTTCATTCTTCGGGTGCTTCGATCGGTCCCGGAGATGGAGACCATGATGATTGTACCTCTTTCTTTCGCCATTCCTTCTTGGTTGATGCTTGTGATTCGGCGGAGTCAGCCTTGTTTACCACCTCCGCCTTACTTACCAGTTTGGCCTTTTTGGCCCTTGACGGTTGATTCTTTCGGTAGGGTGCATATTGTGGCTTGTTTCTCCATAGGTTCTTCCTTGCTTGTTGCATTGATTTATAACCATTGAAAGGACATTTAATTCTCTTACCTGGGAGTTGGAAGTGGACTTGGCCGGATCCCACGTAGATGATGGCATTCACGTTGTTGAGGAACGGCCTTCCTAGGATGGCGGGGACTTCGTCATCGGCCCCCATGTCAAGAATGATGAAGTCAGCGGGGATGTACTCTTCTTGAACTTTGACAAGGATGTCTCTTGCCAATCCCTCGGGGAATCGGATGGATTGATCGGCCATCTGCAACTTGACAAAAGTGGGGTACAAAGGTCCCCCTAGCAAATTCTCATACATTACCTTGGACATGATGTTCACTGCAGATCCAAGGTCGCAAAAGGCGTTGTTGAAGGTGTGCGGCCCGATTTCGCAGGTGATGGTAGGATGGCTGGGGTCACTCTTCTTGTCCATGAATGGCGGGTCAAGAAGACAACCCGGGTTTTGCCTAACCGGAGGCTTAGCAAACCTCGTGGAAATTAACTTAACACCCTCAATTGGTTCCTCAGGTTTCCCTAGGATCTTACCTTGTTCGAAGGATGGGACAGCTGCTGCTATTTGAGCTAATTGGGTTTCTAGCATTTTATTAAAGCTCAATTGATTTTTCATAGCAGTGTTAAAGCTATCCATTTTCTCACTAAGATTTTCAAGAATCTTATCACTAGCCATTATTTTCTTGTTTATACTATCATTGATTTTAGATTGGCCTAAGATAAGATCTTTAAGAGAAGGTTGGTTACCATAAGAATTATTAAAATTATTGCTGTAACCATTACCTTGGTTTCCTTGGTAGAAGGGGCGCGAGTTCCATCCTCCTTGTTGCTGAGGTCGATACCCATTGTTGTTGTTGTTGTTGTTGATGATGAAGCTCACTTCCTCCTTCGTCTCGGGACAGTTGTTGCTCGAGTGATCTTTTCCACCACATACCTCGCACCATGGGTCAGCTTCGATTGCTCGTGCGGTGGCAGTGGTTCAAATGGTCTCTTGTTCCTTTTTGGAACCTTCCTCAATCTTTTTCATCAAGAGGTCCATTTTTGCTGAGAGCATGTCCACCTCATGAACGGTGTGCATACCCCTTTTCTTGGGCTGGAGACGCTCCTCATTCCATCCTTGGTTGATTACCATCTTTTCAATGAGGTCCTTGGCATCCTTGACATTGTGTTGCAGGAATGCTCCTCCAGCGGCAGCATCAAGGTGACTACGGGCTAATCCAGTCAGCCCAAGGTAGAAACCTTGGATTAGGAGCCATTCTTCAATCCCATGATGAGGACAAGCACGAATGTACTCCTGGAGGCGTTCCCATGCTTCGGGAATCATCTTGTCAGCTTGTTGTTGGAAGCTTGAGATTTTTCCACGGAGAGCACTGGTTTTGCCCATTGGAAAGAATTTCTTGAGAAATGCATTGGCACACTTCTCCCAGGTGGTAGCTTCATTCTTGTTGGCATAAAACCATTGCTTCACCTTCCCAAGCAGTGAGAATGAGAACAGGCGAAGACGAATGGCGTCAGCCGAGATATTCTTGATAGTGAAGGTACCACACACCTCCAGGAAGTGCTGGAGATGGGCATTGGCGTCTTCATGTGGCTTCCCACGGAATGGATTGTCTTGCACCATGTTGATAAGCGCTGGCTTAAGCTCAAAGGTAGCATCCCCCAAGTTGAGCTACGGACCAGTGGCAATGTTGTCAGCCGACGATGCAGAGAACTCAGAGATGGTCTTTTGGGCCATAGCTTCCTCGGTTGATAGTGTGGAGCCTCTTTCCTCGAACGGACTCAGGTTTGAGATGAACCTTTGAGGTGGAACTTGATGGCGTCTAGTTCTCCTCAACAATTGCTCAGGATCTTCAATGAAATTTGACGGCAATTGGAAACCATTCATGCACTATCTAGCTTCACGATAACGAGAAACACAGACAGGGGTAAGCCCCTAACACTAATCGATAACTAAATTTACAGTAGACTCCAGATTCAATTTTTATTAATATTCCTAAACTGATGCTTTCCCCGGCAACGACGCCAGAAATGCTTGTTGACACTTCTTAGCGCAACCACCAGAGACAGGGTGCTAGGCTATCTCTGATAACAGCATCAGAAGTGCCTGGGGTATTTCTTATGTCTGTTGCATAATTCCGCAAGCGCACAAAATATACTGCTGTAGCACTTCACCCGGGAGTATTCCAAGGTATCGTTATTTATTTTTATCCCAAGGGAAAGCGGTTGTTAGGAATAATTAATAAAAAGAGAGAGATCCTTAAGTCTATAGCAACTCAGTATCAACTAGTGATAGGGGGGTAAATCGATATGCAGAGGAAAGGGTAATGGCACCAAGACACGACAAGCTTTTGGGATAACTAAACATAACTAGTAGAGTGTAGCTAGGTGGGAGGACAACGAGTGAGTATAAGACTCCTATGACACTTACTTTACTCATGTGAACTATCTTATCAAATGGATGAATTATACTAAGACAGCTACCTTACTTCCGGTGTGTAGGGGATAGACGAGACAGTAGGGGATATAACCTCTACCCGAAGTGGCTATTCTCTTATGGGAGCCTACCTTTTAAGAACTTGCCTAAAACACGTGGAGGGATACTAAGACTAGATAGGGCTGTCACCACCTGCTAGCACCCACAAATAATCCGTGCGACAAGCGGCATTCAAAGGCAAGATCTAGTCTAAACACCACGCTTACACTAAGCCTTACTACTCTAGTTGCGTACCAACAACTAAAGCACCCTATGACAGGCGATGAACTACACACGTGAGCTAGTTACAGGATCACTATCTAATATAACTCAACTATGAGTTAAGATAAAACACAACAATACTATAAAGAATAGTAATGCACTAAGTGGAGACTTAGTAAAGTAAAGTAAAGATAATATATTGATAAAGATAAAGTCTTACAGAAGGAAAGGTACAAGATCTATACCAGACTCTCCAGCAGACGACTCCGGAGACTCCGAGCGTAGCTCGACTCGACTCTAACTCCCACACTAGACTAATACTACTACTACTAAAGAGTAGAACTCTTGTGACTTGTGGCTCTTGTGTATCGTGTCTGTCTTGGAGAGGGTGATGGCAGCTTCTATTTATAGGGGAGAGTTGAGGGGCGCCACGTCAGCGATCCGTGTGCTCCTTGCCTCTCCACCCTTGGATGAACCGCCTCATTACCGCCTCAAGATGGATGGTAGAGGTGAATTCATCACGTGGACATCATGCTGGAAGGCGGTGGAGGCCAACCGACCTGGCTGGGCACCAGGGGGGTTCAGTCGACCCCCCATGACAGGTGGGTCCAGCCAGGGTCTTCTAGAAGGAGTCCCCTCCTGTCAGGGAAGGTGTAGGTGGCTTGGGTCCACCAGTAGTGGTTCGGCCGACCCACACTTGGTGGGTTAGGCCCACCACCGTGGTCCCCATCTGTCACAGACTGTCCCCTTGTGTTGGTTCCACTTCGTTTGCATGTTGTCACGTTGAATCCTTGTGCTTTTCTTCTCAACCATTGAATGTAAACACATTGATCTGAGGGCTGAAATGAGCTGAGTGGAAGGTCACACGGATCCTGCCACGTCACCAGAGCTAGGTGGGCCCCATGGGCAGTTCGGCCAACCCATGGGTGGGCCCACCCTTGGCTCTCCTCTCTTCCAAGTGATGTTTTGCACCATGTCTTGATGTGTGATAACTTGGTTCCAAAATACATGGTTCGGCCGAACCACATTATTAGGCTCCAAGTGTTCATTTCGGCTCTGTTTCATCTTCCCTGCGTTCACAAGCTTAAGAGTACATGTGGAATGAGTTATTGATAAAATATGCTCATGATATGTTTATTCTCCTTTGAATCCAAGGCCTGTTGACGGTGTTTGAATGTGGAATTTTATGGTATATCCACCGTCAACAGTCGCCCCCACGGAGCCTGCCGCCGCGGGTTTGACGGCCATGGATGTCGACGCGGGAGCTCCTCCCCCACGTGAGGAAGGCCCCTGGGCGTTGGCACTGAGGCAGCCCCCGCCTCGGGAGTTGACCGTCTCCCGGATCGAGTGGGCGGACCGAGTGGATCCTCAAGCGCCACCCGTCTTCTTGCTCTGGGATGACCTCGAGGCTCCCAAATGGGACGCCATTCAAGAGCTCGGGCTCAGTTCGGCGGCGAGTCTCCGTGCGATCACCGACATCCTCGAGACGAAGCTCCCGGCCCAGCTTCAGGTGAGCCTTCGTATTTCGTAACGTTACCTGTGTATGAGTGTCGTTTTAACCGTCTCCGCTCCTCTCTCCTTTCTAGGACCTTATGCACACCTCCTGGGATAAGTCCCGCTTCCTCCGCGGTGGGCTCGTGCTCTGGAAGCAGCTTGACCTCAAGGGGAAAGCCCTTGCCTGTGCCCAGAGCGAGCTCGCCGCCGTGACCTCCAAGTTCACCGAAGTGAGTGTTGACAACACTATCTTGAAGGAGGAGGTCGATGCGAAGGGCCGAGCTGCTGCCTCGGTGACACGGGTGCAGGAGCTGGAGGGCACCCTGGGCGAGGCGACGAGGGAACGCGATGCCGCCTGACAGCTTGCCGCCGAGAAGACTTCTGCCGCTGAAGCCTTGGCTCTCGACCTGAGTGAAACTCAGGCGGCACTGCGTCAGGCAGTTGGCACTGCGGACTCGGCCTAGGAGGATGCACGGACGGCTCAGGAGGAGGCTGGCGGTATGTGCAGTGTCGTGCTTTTTATTCTGTTCGTCTTGGTTTCCTGTTACGTGTTTGTTCACCTCCCAGTTTTGCTCCCGCAGCTCTGCAGGCGGCTTATGACGGCGAGGCGGCCGATCACCTGGAGCTGCAGAAGGCAGCGCACGCGCTGTGTGACTCCATCGGCACTGGTGGGGAACCTTCGGGGGTCTCGCTTCAGATCCGACTGGAGGCACTTTACAGCAGCATCGGTGGCCGAGTCAAGGAGGCCCTGCTGACAGGCGTCCAGAAGACGTTGGCGGTCGTGAAGTCCCATTATGGGAACTTTGACGTTGGCCCTGTCAGCGAAGGCTTCCTTGAGGCCGAGGATGCCAAGCTCCTAGCGCTGGAGGACTCGATGAAGGAACCCGGAGAAGCACTGGCGGGCCTCTTTGAAGCCGAGGTTGAACTCCCTCCATTGGACCTGCCATGAAGATCAGCCGGGCCGTGGTGGTGCCCTTGTAAAAAACAACTTTTCATGAGTGGTTGGGAGGAGCAAACATGTGGCCCTTCGTAGCCTTAATATTTATGTAAACATTTGCTGCATGTTTGTTTTCGATTCGTTTCATGCTTTTTCCTTAGGCGTTTTTTCTTGCCGGTCCTGTGCCCGGGCCATCGAGCCTCGGGTGACTTTTTCGGGTGCCGTAGCTTTAGCGGCGTAGACACGGCCGTAGTCCTAGGAGCTTTGGCAGGAAGAATCCTTGGAAAAAAGGTTTAGTTGTTTCTTCCCGAGCCTCCTCCCTTTGCCGAGCATAGATCTTATAAGTTTTCTTCCGAGCGCGAGTTGGCCTTCGAACGCGGAGTGGCGAGGGGAGATGCCGTAGCCCAGGGCGTAAGCGGTCCCCTCGACTCGGCCGGCTCTGTCCTCTGGGACTTATCTTACTCTTCCGAGTCTCATAAGTTCACACTTGGTTTTAGGAGAGAAGCATGTTTTAGGGAGAAAAAGTTTCAACGGGTTTTAAAATTTTTGCGTTTTCAAAATCATTGAGGCTCGGGAGAGTCCGGGGGTTCCCCCTATTCTAGCCCTCGAGGCAGGGTCGGCCTTTCCATAGGTTAGGCCGAGCCTCTCTTTTCTAATGCGCGGTGAAATGAAAGATCATTTCGCTCCCGAGTGTAGGCTCGGATCAAAAATCTAAAATCAGGTAAAAAGAGTAGAACTCGGGTCTTTTTATTGATTTTAAGATTTTACAAATTGTACATTGCTCGGAATCTTAAGGATAGAAGCGACGTAGCTGTTCGATGTTCCAAGCATTGTTGTAGACCTCGCCCTTCTCGTACGCGAGCTTGTATGTCCCGGGCCGTAGCAGCTCGGCGATCATGAATGGTCCATCCCACGGTGGTGTCAGCTTGTGACGCCCTTTGTTGTCCTGTCTGAGCCTCAGCACCAAGTCGCCTACGCTGAAGGCTCAGCCTCGGATGCGCCGAGCATGGTACTTGCGTAGTGATTGCTGGTACTTGGCCGAGTGCAACAAGGCCATGTCCCGAGCTTCGTCGGCTTGGTCCAACGCGTATTCGCGGGAAGTCTGATTGCCCTGTTCATCGTAGGCTTGGACCCTCGGGGTGCCATACTCTAAATCTGTGGGGAGGACGGCCTCAGCACCGTACACCAGGAAAAAAGGCGTAAAGCCCGTGGCTCACCTTGGCGTAGTCCTTAGGATTCATATCACTGCCGGAAGCTCGGCCAGCCACCACTTGCCGAACTTATTCAATCTGTTGAAGACTCTCGGCTTAAGGCCTTGGAGAATCATGCCATTGGCACGTTCTACTTGGCCATTCGTTCTTGGGTGGGCTACCGCCGCCCAATCCACTTGTATGTGGTACTCATCACAGAAGGCCAAAAATTTCTTTTCGGTGAACTGCGTGCCGTTGTCACTGATGATGGAGTTTGGGACACAAAACCGATGGACAATGTCGGTGAAGAATAACACCGCTTGCGCCGAGCTGATTTGGGCGATTGGCCGAGCTTCAATCCACTTAGAGAACTTGTCGATGGCAACAAGTAAGTGGGTGAAACCTCTGGGCGCCTTCTTGAGGGGCCCAACGAGATCCAGTCCCCACACGGCAAAAGGCCAAGTGGTGGGAATCGTCTGGAGAGCTTGGGCCGGGAGATGCATCTGCCGAGCATAGTAATGGCATCCCTCGCAGGAGCGTACCACCTCGGTAGCATCGGCCACGGCGGTTGGCCAATAGAAACCTTGTCGGAAGGCGTTACCAACAAGCGTCCTCGGTGCAGCGTGATGGCCACAAGCTCCAGCATGTATCTCTTTGACAAGGCGCTTGCCCTGACTGAAGGGGATGCAGCGCTGGAGGACTCCCGAGGAACTCCGTCGATAGAGGTCTCCGTCGATCATTGTGAAAGACTTAGCCTTACGTGTCAGACGTCGTGCTCTGGTTTTGTCTGAGGGTAAGACTACTCGGATAAGCCAGTTGACCAGCGGCTCACGCCAGTCCGGCTCGTCGTCGTCCATCTCGGCTTCAATTTCCATCGCCTCGGCTTCGTCGCCGGCTTCAGCCAGGGTCTCGGGTGGCTCCCTTTTGTCGGAGGGGTCGACAGCCCCCGAGGGGCTTCCGTGGCTTGAAGACGCTCTGAGTTCTCCCGGGGGTCGGGGGTCTCCTTCCCCTTGCCCCCCGAGGGATCAATACTGACTGAGGGCTTGTGGAGATCGTTGACAAATGTAACACCCCAAATTTTTCTATTTTATAAATATAGATAAAATGCTTTAATTTTGTATTTTTGTGGTTCATAAAAATATAAGGTAAATAATTTTTCACTTAAATAAAACTAATATTAGGGTTTAATAACATGGATGTGCACTCATGCCCCTGCATTTGATTTTATTATGTTGAGTGTATTCTATAAAAATCCAAAATGAATTCAAACAACCTTTAAAAAGAGTTTTGGGAAATGTTGTTGAGGTGCAACAAAACAACAAATTTAAATAAATCAAATGTATTTGCAAAGATATGAAATATTTTATTTTGGTTTAAACTCCTATGTTGGAATTTATTTTTATTTGTATTCAAATACCCTTTGAAAATAGTTTTGAGAATTGGTTTTGAGTTAAAATAAATATTAAGTAAACCAATTGTATTTTGAAAGTTTTGAAACAATCTTTTTGGTTCAAATTTCTATCTTTGAACCTCATTATTTCTGAATTCAAAACCTCATTCAAAACTATAATGGGAAAAGGCTTTTGAAAATGAATTTGAAAATCATATTTGAAAAGCTTTAGAAAATAGAAGAGGAAAAGAAATAGAGCTCACCTCACCCTCTCTGTTTTTCAGCCCGAGTGCGCCCCCTCCCTCTTCCCTTTCTTTTCTGCGCGTGTAGGCCGAAGCCCAGCTAGCGGCCCAGCCAGACCAAAGCCGGCACGCCCCTCTCTTCCCTCTCTGTGACTGACTCCTGGGACCCACACGTCACTCTCCTCTCCCCTCTTTCCTTCTTCCCCACCGGCACCTTCCCCATAACAGAGCGCGACGCCGCTTTCCATCGTTGCCGCCGTTGATTCCGCCCCTCCTTCCCGATTTGAAGCTGCCCTGAGCCTTCTTAAGCCATGTAGCACCGCTGTGGCTCTTTTCCGAACCCTAGACGCCCCGCCTCCCCTGCACGCCGCCTACCAAGCCTCCGCAGTTGCTGTTTCGTCGCCGCCGAGCTCGTTTTCGCGGCCGACGTCGTCGGTCCTCTCAGCCCGTCCTCTGATCAAATTGAGGCGTCGGTAAGAGCCGTAGCAACTGCAGGAATCCTCTTGGACCTCCAATTTCACTTTCTCCTTGCGCTTTGATGCTCAGGTTCAATGTCCGTTTCACAGGAAGCACACAGTCCGCCGTCGCCGTCCAGTTTGGTCACGAGAGCCTTTTCGTCTTCAATTGAGCCTCTCCGAAGCTTCATAGCGAGGATATGAAACCCCCAGAGTCTCCAATTTCGCGTTCTCGACCTCCCTCTCTGTCCGTGACGTTACCAGCGACCCGAAGCCGCCGTGAACCGCGCTGCTCTCTGTACGCGCGTCCTCCGCCCCAACTGATGCCCTAGAATGAATCCCCACCGAGTTCTCTTGCTCCCAGTTCAATTCCCACGCCAAAAGGTGAACCACGCCGCGAGTTCACATTTTCCGGCCATCTTCCGGCCATGGAGTCGCCGTCAGGTTCATTTGCTCCGGCGAACAGAGCTCCTTGGCCTGCACCGTTTCATTCAAAGCCATCAATCTGTCATCCAATGGCTGAAAATGAAGGATACCCCTTCATGGGAAATTTGTATAAAGAGCCCCTGTTCTTTCTTCAATTTAACCCGCAGTCCAAAGCCTAGAACCAGAGAGCAGTTTTAAGTACGTTTTCTGAATTTCAGAAATTAAGCTGAATCCTATTTGATCATATTTTCATCGTTGTAAATCCGTTTGAGTTTATTCAAATTGCATTAGTTTCATATTTCCGAACTCTACGTGTTTTTGTCACTGCTCAATAAGTTTGGCACTTTTAAATTTTCGAGTTTATTATATTAATTATTTCTCTATTATAAATCTTTGAAAAATCATAACTTGCGCGTTTTAAGTCCGTTTTGCGTAAACTTTATATCGATGTGATCGTAGGAACGAGTAGAATAGTTTCATAAAGCTTCCAAAACCGTTTGAAGAGTTTCAACTAAATGTTGTTTTATAGATCCATAAAGCCACTGATTTTTATTTATAAAATTAATTCAAAACTCGCTCTTTTACTAATAACTATAATTGATCTTTATTTTGTTTTCTTGATATAATATGACTTTAATACAAATAATATTCTCTGAAAACTTATTATAATGTATTTATATACAAATTTTGTAGTTTTGTTTTATAAATAAAAGCAAACCTTTCGGTAATCCTATCTTCCCAACCCTAGCTTCGATTAGCGTGATCTTCGCGTCTGTGTGCTCGTAGCAACACGTAGATTCGTTTTCTAAACCTTTTAACTTCTATTTCAATGATTGGTGTATTGTTCTAATATAATATTATATTTGCTATGCATGTATGTGTTGGATGCTTGTATGGTGCTATATGATCGCGCTCAGTCGGTGAGTGTTTCGTTGGTGACCAAGAAGAAGAAGGTGATCCAGGAACTCTTTGAAGGTTTACTGAGCACTGTGGTGTGAAAAGCAAATTAAGGCAAGTATAGCTTTGGGTATTATTTCGGTGATCATGATCATGTGAACTGACTAACGGGAAAGCAATAAACATTAAAAGATGACTTTATTCCGTAAGAGATCCCCCGGGAAAACAGCGCAACTATGGGTGCTAATGGGCTCTGGTTTTAGTTAAGTAAAATGCTCTGTTCTAGCTTGTTAGAGGTTACCGAAAGGCGCAAGTGGGGTGTGATTAACCGGGATGGCTTATAGTTAGGCCCCTGTCCGGAATGATGTGTATAGGCTGCGGTTATGTGCCATCAGGCAGGGGAAATACTATAAGCACAGGCACAGAATCCATAGCGGCCCTAACTTGTTAGACAAGACTTTTGAAAGACTTCATAGTGATACCCTGCTCGCTCACCTTGGAAGTGTTATGGGATTAGCTACCCCGAGCAAATGGGAATCACGGCTCGTAGTGAAAGTGTGCGACCTCTGCAGAGTAAAACTGGTATACTAGCCGCGCCCTCGGTCATGGGTGTCCTGGAATCCTCATGGAACAGAAAGTATTGTTGTTGATTAATTGTTTTATGCTTTACCTTATTTACTTTACATTGATCATGAGATCATGAGTTTACTGTACTTGCTGAGTTCGACAGGAACTCACTCTTGCTATTTCCCCACACCTCAGGAGAAGTTTAGACTTGTGGTCAACCAGTCAGTTTGTTCCTGCGGAGTGAAGTCTACACCCGGCGTGAAGTCGTTTTCCGCGTTGTACTCTGAGGTTATGTTTATTTGCAATTACGTTATTTATTTAAGCATTTTGTCTCTTGATATTTTCATATTCTGTGGCTATATGTGAGATTTGTCTTGTTTGTTCCACATATAGTGTATATCTGGTTTTATCCTAAAAACCAGGTGTGACAGAGTGGTATCAGAGCAATGCTGACTGTAAGACGCAAGCCTAATTAGAAATTTATCATCTTTACATTTCTATTTTTCTATGGAATCCTTGTTCTGTCTCCCTTGATAATTTTTACTATATTGTACTCCTTGTTTTACTCTCTCCTCATTATTGCTATAAATATTTGATCCTCACCTATTCCTTGTGATTGTGAAATCTTCTCGCCCTTACCCCATCCTTGGTTTGAAATTCTTTTTAAATTCTCACTCATCCCATTCTTGCATATCATGAGGTTGGAGCATGATAATTGAACCCTTAATATAGGTAGAACGATAGCGCCTTGTTTGAATTGTCATTATACTTATGCTTGATTTGGATCTTTGTATTGATTGCAATGATCTTGTGGAGTTATCCATAATTTCATTTAGTTCACAGGTATAAGGATTTTATAAAAAAAAAATATATAGTTGGGGTTTCTTTCTTCTCTCTTGCTTTCTTTATTCTGTCTTCTCGAATCATCCTGTCTTCAAGAGTTTAAACCTCTGTTTCTGGGAAGAGCAAAAGTTATGGAAACATTCTGGACAAAAGTATACATCAATATATTTCAGTGAGCATAAAAATCACCTTCATATGGAGTTTAGTTTGGGAGATATAAAGATCACAAGATGATGCAACTGTGCTGTCCAGAATCTGGAGCAGTTCCTGTTCAACACCATTTTTGACTACCCTGACTTTAGAATCTAGAAAAGTATTCCACAAGAAACTTTTGGAAAATTTCAACAGCTTTCCAACGGTATATGATTCAACCTATTTGGATTAACATAAAGTGAATTACATAGGTATTAATGTGCTACTGTTTTCTACCTTCCACAGAAAATAAGAGTGTCTATCCTTACCTATGTTCACGAGACTTAATTGGATGTCAAAAGTACATGATGGAGGTTAACTTACTTTACAATGATTTAATCTACCCTAGCTGCCCCTAGGTTTATTTTTAAGGGGGGTAGCCAAGCAAAGGAGTAATAAAAAGAAGCTTAGTAGTTCTAGTGCAACACTCGGAAGTATCGATTATCTCTATGGTTAAAGAAGTCAATCTGAGGAGCAGTTGTCCTTGCTTAGGTTTTCTTACCTGCTGGATCCTTCATGAGGAGGTTTGGCATTAATCAAGATTGGTCTTCACTTTGATGTATCATCTATTGGGAATTCAACCTTCAACATACCCAGGACAAAAAGATACAGGAGATACAAAAACAGAGTATTTGGATATCTATAATAAGTTTATAGAGAGTTAGAAGCATCACCATTACACCATCAAGATAATTAGACTTTGGTTAAAAAGAATTATTTCTTGGTTAACTATGACTAAGGACAACACTATGGGAACTTGAGTAAGTGGATGCAGTTAATCTATCATCATAACTTGGAACTTCAATTGATACTCAGATTGGATCGTTGGTTTATTAGAAAATGCATTAAGTATCTTGGACCAAGAGATCTTGGATAAGTTTAGATGAGCAAAACAAAAAAAAAAAGTTTGAGTAGAATCTTAGTGTAAGCCTTGTTAAGACTGAACAAGAGTTTGTCTATCTACCATGATTCCTTGCAAAGATTTGGAATGTGTTCCTATCTGGGAAGGAAAACAATAATAATGGCCTAGTATTAAGTTAAGCAGAAAAATGTCAGTCAGTCTACCAAGTATATGGAGTTAGAAATATCAATTGATGCTAATGTTTTGAAAGTTTGAGATATTATCCAAATAGACATAAGTGTGGTACCTACACAGATTATATGAGAGACATCAATGTTACAGTTATTATAACAAGTGGAATTTTGGTCAAAGGAAGTTCTTTATTGGTTAAGTATTACTAAAGATAGCATTATTAAGAATAGTGTTGAGCTATAGAACTTATAATTTATAAGAGTTACTAAGATTGGATTATATGAGTTTATTGGAGAAAGCATTAAGTATGTTTAGACAAAAAAAAAATTTGGGATATGTTTAGGGGAGTTAAACACCAATGTTGCATTTAATTTACATGGATTAGAAGAGTGGAATTTACATGATTCATGACATCTAAAAGGCATCTTTCCTAAGTTGGAATTGAGCTAGTAACATTAGCGTTGGATTGGAGTAAAACAAGAATAGCGATGTGGAAATGTGCTATCACCTATAGGAGAAAGAGTCATTCCGAAGCCTTCGACAACGCAGGGATATGCTAGCAAAAGCTTCGAATGACACCAAGGACTAAAGAAATGTGTTTTGAAAATTGCTACTTAATTGAGTATCAACGCCAGCAGTTGAATTTAGCTAAATAGGACCTACCCTGGGAAAGACAAGAATTGAAGAAGTGTTATCACTTATAGAGCAATGAGTCATTCCGATGCCTTTAGCAAAGCGAAATGTATGCTAATAAAGTTTCGGATGACACCATGGCCTAAAGAGTTGCATTTAGCAGGTGCTACACAACTGAGTATAGATACAGACACTAGCACTTAGAGATGATTAACTATATTCTACCCTGGAAAAGAGAGGTGGTATATCAATTGGAATTTCTAAGAATTCGTAGGAGAACCACATGATTTTCATATATTGTTGGATGGGCCATGAGTAAACAAGAACCTCACCATGAAATATACCCACTAAAGATCTAGAATCTTGGCTGAGTTATTTGGGGAAAGAAGTGATGTCACCCAAGGAGTTTCTCGGGAAAAAGAAGGAGATTCAAGACCAGAGCATTCTTATCTATGTCTTTCATCCTCCTGTTCTCGAATCTCGAGGACGAGATTCACTTTAAGGGGGGTAGAATTGTAACACCCCAAATTTTTCTATTTTATAAATATAGATAAAATGCTTTAATTTTGTATTTTTGTGGTTCATAAAAATATAAGGTAAATAATTTTTCACTTAAATAAAACTAATATTAGGGTTTAATAACATGGATGTGCACTCATGCCCCTGCATTTGATTTTATTATGTTGAGTGTATTCTATAAAAATCCAAAATGAATTCAAACAACCTTTAAAAAGAGTTTTGGGAAATGTTGTTGAGGTGCAACAAAACAACAAATTTAAATAAATCAAATGTATTTGCAAAGATATGAAATATTTTATTTTGGTTTAAACTCCTATGTTGGAATTTATTTTTATTTGTATTCAAATACCCTTTGAAAATAGTTTTGAGAATTGGTTTTGAGTTAAAATAAATATTAAGTAAACCAATTGTATTTTGAAAGTTTTGAAACAATCTTTTTGGTTCAAATTTCTATCTTTGAACCTCATTATTTCTGAATTCAAAACCTCATTCAAAACTATAATGGGAAAAGGCTTTTGAAAATGAATTTGAAAATCATATTTGAAAAGCTTTAGAAAATAGAAGAGGAAAAGAAATAGAGCTCACCTCACCCTCTCTGTTTTTCAGCCCGAGTGCGCCCCCTCCCTCTTCCCTTTCTTTTCTGCGCGTGTAGGCCGAAGCCCAGCTAGCGGCCCAGCCAGACCAAAGCCGGCACGCCCCTCTCTTCCCTCTCTGTGACTGACTCCTGGGACCCACACGTCACTCTCCTCTCCCCTCTTTCCTTCTTCCCCACCGGCACCTTCCCCATAACAGAGCGCGACGCCGCTTTCCATCGTTGCCGCCGTTGATTCCGCCCCTCCTTCCCGATTTGAAGCTGCCCTGAGCCTTCTTAAGCCATGTAGCACCGCTGTGGCTCTTTTCCGAACCCTAGACGCCCCGCCTCCCCTGCACGCCGCCTACCAAGCCTCCGCAGTTGCTGTTTCGTCGCCGCCGAGCTCGTTTTCGCGGCCGACGTCGTCGGTCCTCTCAGCCCGTCCTCTGATCAAATTGAGGCGTCGGTAAGAGCCGTAGCAACTGCAGGAATCCTCTTGGACCTCCAATTTCACTTTCTCCTTGCGCTTTGATGCTCAGGTTCAATGTCCGTTTCATAGGAAGCACACAGTCCGCCGTCGCCGTCCAGTTTGGTCACGAGAGCCTTTTCGTCTTCAATTGAGCCTCTCCGAAGCTTCATAGCGAGGATATGAAACCCCCAGAGTCTCCAATTTCGCGTTCTCGACCTCCCTCTCTGTCCGTGACGTTACCAGCGACCCGAAGCCGCCGTGAACCGCGCTGCTCTCTGTACGCGCGTCCTCCGCCCCAACTGATGCCCTAGAATGAATCCCCACCGAGTTCTCTTGCTCCCAGTTCAATTCCCACGCCAAAAGGTGAACCACACCGCGAGTTCACATTTTCCGGCCATCTTCCGGCCATGGAGTCGCCGTCAGGTTCATTTGCTCCGGCGAACAGAGCTCCTTGGCCTGCACCGTTTCATTCAAAGCCATCAATCTGTCATCCAATGGCTGAAAATGAAGGATACCCCTTCATGGGAAATTTGTATAAAGAGCCCCTGTTCTTTCTTCAATTTAACCCGCAGTCCAAAGCCTAGAACCAGAGAGCAGTTTTAAGTACGTTTTCTGAATTTCAGAAATTAAGCTGAATCCTATTTGATCATATTTTCATCGTTGTAAATCCGTTTGAGTTTATTCAAATTGCATTAGTTTCATATTTCCGAACTCTACGTGTTTTTGTCACTGCTCAATAAGTTTGGCACTTTTAAATTTTCGAGTTTATTATATTAATTATTTCTCTATTATAAATCTTTGAAAAATCATAACTTGCGCGTTTTAAGTCCGTTTTGCGTAAACTTTATATCGATGTGATCGTAGGAACGAGTAGAATAGTTTCATAAAGCTTCCAAAACCGTTTGAAGAGTTTCAACTAAATGTTGTTTTATAGATCCATAAAGCCACTGATTTTTATTTATAAAATTAATTCAAAACTCGCTCTTTTACTAATAACTATAATTGATCTTTATTTTGTTTTCTTGATATAATATGACTTTAATACAAATAATATTCTCTGAAAACTTATTATAATGTATTTATATACAAATTTTGTAGTTTTGTTTTATAAATAAAAGCAAACCTTTCGGTAATCCTATCTTCCCAACCCTAGCTTCGATTAGCGTGATCTTCGCGTCTGTGTGCTCGTAGCAACACGTAGATTCGTTTTCTAAACCTTTTAACTTCTATTTCAATGATTGGTGTATTGTTCTAATATAATATTATATTTGCTATGCATGTATGTGTTGGATGCTTGTATGGTGCTATATGATCGCGCTCAGTCGGTGAGTGTTTCGTTGGTGACCAAGAAGAAGAAGGTGATCCAGGAACTCTTTGAAGGTTTACTGAGCACTGTGGTGTGAAAAGCAAATTAAGGCAAGTATAGCTTTGGGTATTATTTCGGTGATCATGATCATGTGAACTGACTAACGGGAAAGCAATAAACATTAAAAGATGACTTTATTCCGTAAGAGATCCCCCGGGAAAACAGCGCAACTATGGGTGCTAATGGGCTCTGGTTTTAGTTAAGTAAAATGCTCTGTTCTAGCTTGTTAGAGGTTACCGAAAGGCGCAAGTGGGGTGTGATTAACCGGGATGGCTTATAGTTAGGCCCCTGTCCGGAATGATGTGTATAGGCTGCGGTTATGTGCCATCAGGCAGGGGAAATACTATAAGCACAGGCACAGAATCCATAGCGGCCCTAACTTGTTAGACAAGACTTTTGAAAGACTTCATAGTGATACCCTGCTCGCTCACCTTGGAAGTGTTATGGGATTAGCTACCCCGAGCAAATGGGAATCACGGCTCGTAGTGAAAGTGTGCGACCTCTGCAGAGTAAAACTGGTATACTAGCCGCGCCCTCGGTCATGGGTGTCCTGGAATCCTCATGGAACAGAAAGTATTGTTGTTGATTAATTGTTTTATGCTTTACCTTATTTACTTTACATTGATCATGAGATCATGAGTTTACTGTACTTGCTGAGTTCGACAGGAACTCACTCTTGCTATTTCCCCACACCTCAGGAGAAGTTTAGACTTGTGGTCAACCAGTCAGTTTGTTCCTGCGGAGTGAAGTCTACACCCGGCGTGAAGTCGTTTTCCGCGTTGTACTCTGAGGTTATGTTTATTTGCAATTACGTTATTTATTTAAGCATTTTGTCTCTTGATATTTTCATATTCTGTGGCTATATGTGAGATTTGTCTTGTTTGTTCCACATATAGTGTATATCTGGTTTTATCCTAAAAACCAGGTGTGACAACAAATACGCCCGTCGGGACCGAAGCCCTTTCAGACGCGATCTTTGCCAATTCATCGGCCTCCTTGTTGTACCTGCGCGCAATGTGGTTGAGCTTGAGGCTGTTGAACTTTTCCTCGAGCAACCGCACGAGCTTGCAGTAGGTGGCCTTCTTGGGGTTCTGGCACGTCGATTCCTTCATGACCTAGTCCACGACGAGCTTGGAGTCCCCTCGAACCTCAAGGCGCTGGATCCCAAGCTCGATGGCGATGTGGAGTCTATTGACAAGAGCCTCATATTCGGCGACGTTATTGGAAGCCGTGAAGTGCAGCCGCAGCAGGTACTTGAGCCGAACCCCGAGGGGCGAGACAAAGACATTGCCTGCGCTGGCACCAGTCTTCATCATCGACCTGTCGAAGTACATGACCCAATACTCCTCTTGGGCCGGGAGTGGTGGCAGCTGCGTCTCGCTCCATTCTGCCAGGAAGTCCGCTAACACCTGGGACTTGATGGCCTTTCGTGGCGCGTAGGTGATGCCGTCACCCATGAGCTCGATAGCCCACTTAGCGATCCTCCCAGTCATCTCCCGGTTCTGGATCACCTCCCCGAGGGGGAAGGATGATACCACGGTCACAGGATGGGATTCGAAGTAGTGCCGCAACTTGCGCCGGGCAAGAATGATTGCGTACACCAGCTTCTGGATCTGAGGGTAGCGTGTCTTGGTCTCGGACAAGACCTCACTGATGAAGTAGACCGGCCGCTGTACCGATAACGTGTGCCCTTCTTCTTGCCGTTCTACGACGATCGCTGCACTCACAACTTGGTTAGTAGCAGCGACATATAGCAAGAGATTCTCCTCTTTCATAGGGGGCACGAGAACCGGTGCTTTCGAAAGCAGGGCCTTAAGCCTTTCAAGGGCTTCCTGGGCCTTGGTGGTCCAGGTAAAGTGCTCATTTTTCTTTAGCAACTGATACAAGGGAAGTCCCTTCTCGCCGAGCCTTGAAATGAATCGACTCAAGGCCGCGAGACATCCCATGAGCTTTTGCACACCCTTGAGGTTCCAAATCGGACCCATCTGTATGATGGCCGATATCTTTTCCGGGTTGGCTTCGATGCCACGCTCGGAAACGATGAACCCGAGGAGCATGCCCCGAGGGACCCCGAAAACGCACTTCTCGGGGTTTAGCTTTATGTTCTGCTTCTTGAGGCATTCGAACGCCTCTTCTAGGTCGGCTACCAAGTCGCCCGCCTTCCTAGATTTTATCACTATATCGTCTACGTAAGTCTCAACGGTTCGCCCGATGAGGTCCCCAAACACTTTGAGCATGCAACGCTGGTAAGTCGCGCCCATGTTTTTGAGGCCAAATGGCATGGTTACGTAACAATATGTGCCAAAAGGAGTGATGAAAGAGGTCACTAATTTGTTGGACTCTTTCATGCGAATCTGATGGTAACCGGAATATACATCAAGAAAGCAGAGTCGTTCACAGCCATCGGTGGAATCAACTATTTGATCAATGCGAGGTAATGGAAATGGATACTTAGGACAAGCTTTATTTAAATTAGTGTAATCAAAACACATTCTCCATTTTCCATTTTTCTTCTTAACCAAAATAGGATTAGCTAACCACTCTGGATAGAAGATTTCCTTGATGAATCCGGCCACCAAAAGCTTCTGCTCCTCCTCCCCGATGGCCCGGCGCTTCCCCTCGTCGAATCGGCGCAGGCGCTGCTTCACTGACTTGGACCCAGCCCGGATGTCCAAGGAGTGCTCGGCGACCTCTCTCGGGATGCCTGGCATAACCGAGGGACTCCAAGAAAACATGTCAGTGTGCTTGCAGAGAAAGTCGACGAGCACGGCCTCCTATTTTGGGTCGAGAGTGGTGCTGATCTTCAGCACCTTTCCATCGAGGGAGCTCGGGTTGAGGGGCACCTCCTTCACTCCCTCAACGGGCTCAAAGGTGCCCATGGCCTTCTTGGGGTCGGGGACCTCCTTTGCCATCTTCTCGAGGTCGGCAATGAGGGCCTCGGACTCCACCAGCGCGCCGGCGTACTCGCAGCACTCGACGTTGCACTAGTACGCGTGCTGGTAGGAAGCGCCGATGGTGATCACCCCTTTTGGCCCCAACATCTTGAGCTTGAGGTAGGTGTAGTTCGGGACTGCCATGAATTTGGTGTAACATGGCCTCCCGAGGATGGCGTGGTAGGCGCCGTGGAAGCCCACCACTTCAAATGTCAGGACTTCCTTCCTGAAGTTATTAAGAGTCCCAAAGTAGACGGGTAGATCGATCTGCCCGAGGGGTTGCACACACTTCCCGGGCACTATCCCGTGGAATGGGGACGTCGTGGCCTGGAGGAGCGAGCGGCTGATTCCCATCGAGTCAAGGGTCTCAGCGTATAAAATGTTGAGGCTGCTACCTCTGTCCATGAGGACTTTGGTGAGCCTCGTGTTGCCCACGACGGGTTGACAACGAGTGGGTAACGCCCCGGCGATGGGACATAGTCCGGGTGGTCGTCCCGACTGAAAGTGATGGCGTCGAGGGACCAGTCGAGGAAGCGTGGTGTTGCTGATCCGACGGAGTAGACCTCCCGACGCTCGTGCTTTCGCTATCGCGGCGTGGGGGCGGTTCCGGGCCCGCTGTTGGCGGTCCTTAGCAAACTAAAATACAACATCATTTTAATACTAAAACAAATAGCAGGTAGGCCTTTTATCTAATCCTTTGACGAGTTTTGTCGTGTATAAAACATGCAGGTTTGACACGTGGAAATGCATCAAATCCACAAGAAAGCGCACTTCCAGGAAACATATTCAGAGAAGGCGCAAACCAAGAAAAGAAGAAAGCCCATCTCAAACAATGAACTAGATCCATCTGTAACCACAGGAGAGGCCCAGGCCCAGGGAGCAACCGACCACCCGAAGGCGGTGGCCAGCGGGCCCAGCCAGGGGACTGACCGCCCCCAGGTGCAGTCGCCCCCTGGTGGGGCCTCCCGGGCCCAGTCTTCGGAGGCGGTGCTCAAGACGGTTTCCCAAGGGCGGTTTCACCTCCTTCCAAACCTGGAGACGCCCAAACCGCCCTACTCTAGCTATAAATAGATGGTGCTCCTTCATCATTCACACACACCAACATTTGGAGCATTACACCTCACATTTCATACTTGTTCTCTCTAGTCTAGTAGTAGTAGAGCAAGGCAAAGCTATCAAGAAGAGCTTGTCTCCTTGGAGGAATCAATAACACCTTGGTATGAATATAATTCAGTTCTCCTCTATGAGCAAGTTCTCATCTTATGTTTATAGCAATGCATCTGAATTAGAGTATAATCTTGTTCATATTATGATCATGGCATATGAACTAGTTCATAGTCTATGTGTCATGTTCTTGATATGTTCATCAAAGTTCTTCATCGTTCATCAAATTAGTAGGAATAGAGGAAGAACTATGGATGGGATAATAGTTCGTTGTGCTGTCATGGTTGCTCCTAGCCGAGCTTGTCAATCCGAAGGGTTGGGGTCCCGGGAGGTTAGGAGTCACTACAAGAAATCCTTCTTTTAATGACAAAATTCCTCATGACGGGGCCTGATTTTGTCATATAATGTACCATAATATGACGCAAAATTATGTTTCATCATAAATTGATGCGAGCTAGATTTTTTTATGATGACTTAGTTTTTCTGTCACATAAGGGTAGCAAATTTCGTCACAAATTGTGTGGCGTCGGAAGCCGTTCGACGGTTATGAATTTATGACGATTCATACAGATTTTATATGATGAAGTAGACCATCACTGAATGTTTTATCAAATATGATGGCCCCCTAACGTCATAAAATACCCTAGTAGAAGTGGACCTTTGACCATGTCTGTTGGGCCTAAAGCTAGGCCTCGGCCCAGGTTAAAACGAAGAGCGTGCACGGGTGGAGGAGAGAGGCCGGGCCTAAAAAAGTAGGGCTGAGAGACTTTTTTCTTTTTCCTTTCTTTTTTAATTTTCATTTATAAATCTATTTTGAGTTTAAATTCAAGAGCTTTAAATTGTTCAAACAAATAAAAATGAAGAAATGTCCAACACCATCTATGGTTTCATGACTTTTCTACTTGAGACCATCTAAGGTTTCGAAAACTTGTTTGGACTTGTCAAAATTTAAAATCCAAATTTAAATCGTTCAAACTTGTCAAATGAAAAGTTGACCAAAACAAAAAATATAGATCTTGATGATATTAACAAACTTGTTATTCATGACTTTTATAGTTGAAATCATTTAGAGTTTAAAATACTAGTGTGAAGGTGTCATTTTTTAAAATTCAAAATTTGACTTGGCTAAACTTTGTCAAATGAGACACTAAATGATCTCAGCTCAAAAACTTTTAAATACAAAGGTGTTAGAACTCATCAAGATGTACAATTGTTATATTGGCCATTTTTCTATTTGAGAAAGTATTAGTAAACACTAGTCACAAAGTCATGAATCTCATATAGGGTCTATGAAACTATATGAGAGACTTGTCAATTTAGAACTAAACTTTCCCAACACTTTTTCAAATGCAAAAATAACCTATATAACAATTGTAGATCTTGATGAGTTGATCAAATTTGGTATTCATGGCTTTTTTAGTTGAGACCATCTAGGGTTTCGAAAACTAGTTTGGAGCTATCAAAATTTAAAAATCTAAAATTTGAATCATTCAAACTTTGTCAAATGAAAAGTTGACCAAAACAAAAAATATAGATCTTGATATGATTAACAAACTTGGTATTCATGACTTTTCTAGTTGAAACCATTTAGAGTTTCAAATACTAGTGTGAAGGTGTCATTTTTTTAAAATTCAAAATTTGACTTGGTCAAACTTTGTCAAATGAGACACTAAATGACCAAAGCTTAAAATCTTTTGAATACGAAGGTGTTAGAACTCATCAAGATGTACAATTGTTACATAAGTCATTTTTCTATTTGAGAAAGTGTTAGTAAACACTGGTCACAAAATCATAAATCTCACATAGAGTCTATGAAACTATATGAGAGACTTGTCAATTTAGAACTAAACTTTCCTAACACTTTCTCGAATGCAAAAATGACCTATATAACAATTGTAGATCTTGATGAGTTTATCAAACTTGGTATTCATGACTTTTCTAGTTGAGACCATCTAGGGTTTCGAAACTGGTTTGGAACTGTCAAAATTTAAAAATCCAAAATTTGAATCGTTAAAACTTTGTCAAATAAAAAGTTGGCCAAAATAACAAATGTAGATCTTGATCATATTAACAAACTTGGTATTCATGACTTTTCTAGTTGAAACCATTTAGAGTTTGAAATACTAGTGTGAAGGTGTCATTTTTTAAAATTCAAAATTTGACTTGGTCAAACTTTATCAAATGAGACACTAAATGACCAAAGCTTAAAATCTTTTGAATACAAACGTGTTAGAACTCATCAAGATGTACAATTGTTATATAGGCCATTTCTCTATTTGAGAAAGTGTTAGGAAACACTAGTCACAAAATCATAAATCTCACGTAGGGTTTATGAAACTATACGAGAGACTTATCAATTTAGAACTAAACTTTCCTAACACTTTCTCAAATGCAAAAATGACCTATATAAAAATGCATCATTTGGCGCCTTCCTCCTCGCTACCTACACTAAATCTAAAATCTCTCGGAGGAAAAAAAGCGTTGTTCCTTTTACGAAGTGGCGTGATATTTTCACCCCCGCGCTAAAAATTTGGCCCCCCACCGCCGACGCACGCCGCCTCCACACCCATGCCCCCGCCGGCTTACCCGGGCTCGGACGTTGCTTGCCGCTGAGGTCAGCGCTGGCCGTGGCCTCCAAATATCCACCCCGCCAACGCTTGCCCACTCAGCCTGCCTCCACAGCCCACCGCCGACGCACGCCTCAACACCCACGCCGCCGCCGGCTGCCAGACCTCAGACTCCGCCGCTGCCCCGGTCGACCACCTCCACATCCCCACCGTACTGACGGTTGCTTGCTTTGCCTGCCTCCACACCCACGCCAATGCCAACGGCTGCATGGCCCTGGACGCCGCCCACACCGGAGGTCGGCCCCGGCAGGTCGCCGGCCCGTCCCAGGACAGCTCGTGCGAGCAGTTCCCCTGGGCATGTCACCTATGTGAGATCACTGGTGACCAGCTCTCCACACCAGATCTGCCCGGCCAATCTGTGATGTGCGACTCCTGCTAGATGCCTCACCCTTTCTGATCTTGGAATGCATTCGGTGTGACTGTTTTCTTGATTTGCTGCAACTCTGGACGCTTGGACATTAGAGTTGCAGAGTATTGGCTTGTTGATGTGATGTTTTTTCAGTAATTTGGTGTACCTGCTGCCGCTCATTTGATTTATTGTTTTTATTTGTCGTCTTGTTTTGATTAGAGTGTACTGTATGGCTGAATACATTAGGCATTTAGGCATCAGATCTGGTTTCATAACATCACTGGTTCTAGCTGTAAGATTCAGACTTCTTTTATATAACTAGTGATTTTGTTTTAAGAAAATTAGATGATGCTTTTCAGTAGAACTTCAAGTTAATATTACTTTTATTGTGTGTCCACATATTACTACTATGCTTAATTTTAGGAACCAGGAAAAGGAATTCATTATTATTAGGTGATATGTAATCTAGTAGTTGTAGTTGTTGCTGAGAGAATAAATTTTATTGGGTTGTATTCCTGATTGGTCTTTTTTTTTTGGAGCAGCTTGTTCAATAATCTAATATATGGTCCAATTAGTAGTTGTAGCTGCCTGTTCTAAAAAAAATGTAGTTATCAGTGACTGTACTACTCCAATTCTCTTTGCTGTTGCTGTACTTGTATCTACTTGGTACTGTCTACACACAAGAACTATTTTTTTTGTTAACACTAAGATTGCTAGTGCAGTACCACTTCGATAATAACTTGCGTGTTACAGTTTACGCACCAATAGTGCCCCTGTAGGAATCATCCTGTTTGTGCATCAGCAACATATATTGAATGGTTTATTCAAGAGGTAAACATCAGCTTGAGCTCTCAAACTGATTATTTACTTCTGCCCTCCACTTTGATTCGTGGTGTAAATTTGCATTTTATATTGCCTCACTTGTTTTGTTTTTTTTTTTTTGGTAAGGGAGGAGGAATATCTTGCAAGCATTTCTGATTTTCCAGAATAATCGTAGTAGCTGACCTTCATTGCTAAGAAGTTGTTGGCTGAAGGAGCTTCCATGAAACGGTAAGGTTTATTTATCTAGTTGTCTTTTATGACTACCAGATTGGCTCGTTGAATGCATTTTTACAGTCCAAGCCGTATCTAATAATTTTACAATGCAAGCCATGTCTACTGAACTGTAATTAGTAGTCTACTAAACATGTCCAAAATATAATTTCTGCAGTACTACAGTGCATCAGATCTAAAGGTTGCCCTTGTTGTCTTGGATTTAAGGTTGCCTCTATTGTCTCCTTCAAATCAGTGCATCCATACTTGACTAGAGCACCTTCAGACTAGAGCATATGTGGACTATTTTTCTAGAATAGATATGTGAACACATTTAGAAACTGATTGATCCCTAAACATAGCTCTCAACTTTATTTGAACTTAGTTCTGAACAAGATTACTTTCTTATTAAGCTGCTTGTGAATTATGTATAACCTTGAGTTGTGTATATGATAATGTGTACTTGACAAAAAATAGTTCAGATAAGTAGCTATGTGTATGTTACAGTTGAATGCATTTTTACAGTCCAAGCCATATCTAATAGTTTTACATTGCAAGCCATGTCTACTAGCTATATGAACATCTTACTAGTTAGTGTAATTTTAATTTTAGTTAGCAAGTGAAAAGTATGCTTCTTTTAGTTAGCATTTGCATAGTACATTTGTCGTGGATCACTTATAGTGTCTTCATTGTTTTCTTTTTCAGATAACATTTAGATAGGGTCATTGGCATTGTTTGCTGGGCTGCTGGCTAGAACTTGTGCTGGCTGGAACTTGTTTGGTGCAACAACTCGGTGCTATATGCATATCAAGTTTGAAGAGACTAATGCACTACTGTGAGCTGTCCTGAAACTTTAGAAAGATTGAGGTAGGCATGAATGCAGTTTCTGAGGATGAGACCTTTGCCTAAGCTTTTGCTACCTTGCTAGAACTTACTCTATGGTCGAAACTTTGTTAGAATTAGGTGCAATCTGTTTGTATGTTTCAACCTTTGTGGTAGAACCTAGAACTATGTGGAACCAATGTCTTTTGGACTTGAATTTATGTGTATGCATGGTGGCTTGAGTGAATTGTGTATGATTTATGACTTGTGATGTCAATCATGTGGATGATGGCTTGGCTGATATATATGTGTATTATGCTTTTATGAGCTGTGATGAAAGATTAGTGTGCTGTCACTAAATACGCATGCCATGCTCGTCATGAATGAAAGGACAATTTGTGATTCAATACAATCGTCTCAAAATGCTATACATCACTTTCTCGCTTCGTCACAGAAACACATCCAAACATGTCCTCCAACGTGCCATTCATGATGATTCGTACATATTGTGACGCGTTGACTAACCAATATGTGACATCTACGATCGTCATAAAAGGTAACAATATGTGTCGATGAAGTGTAGTCGTCACAAAAGGTCATGACATTATGTGACGGTTTTCATAATTTCGTCACACAATACTTTTTGTGTCGGTCATTTTGTGACGACCGCGTGACGACCGTTTTTTCGTCATAAAGTACTTTTTATGACCATTTCTGTATTTTACATGACAGTTTGCGTTTGTCATACAATCCTAGATTTCTTGTAGTGAGTTGTTTCCAATTACGCGAGCATGGTGTTCGGGTATGCGGAGATCAGCAAATATGTCGGTACCCCACGAGCAGAGGGGTAGGTAGGCAGGTGGTGACAGCCCTGTCCATCCCTAGCACTCCCCCACGTTCGGGTATTGAGTAGGAGTTCGGAAAGTCTCTATCGGCTGGCAGACCAGCTGCGGGGACCTTACTATCATCCCAGACTTAGTCCTGATTCTAGTCTTGCTAGTTAGATGTAAATGCTATTCTTTGCATAGCTACATACGACTAAAGCCTGCTTAGTTAGTTGTATTCTTTTATTCTTTATTTTCCCTTTTTATCCTTGAGGTTGCTCGGATGCGTGTGTCCACTATCTTATAAACTTGATTTAACCCCTGCTTATTCTATGCCTACCTATGCATCCAAACAAGTAATCATGTTTATACCAAAGCTAGATGAAATTCATCATGCCCTCCTACGGAAAATTATAAATAAGACACCCTTGAATACTCATGGGTTGAAATGCTACAATGATAGTTCTGTGCACTTGCAGAGTAATCTTATTTCTTACTGAGCTATCGATTGGCGTACCTAAGTAATGACGGTTAGGAATGCCAATCCGGCACTTCTAACTGCTATTACCAGACTGCATTACCTAGGCCGGCGCCTTTAAGGGACAAGGGTTACCTTTCTGAAGAAATGGTGGTTGGAAATGTCAACTTTCGTTTCTAGTATTATTATTAAGGACAGACTTATAGTCTATCTTTAGTAGTGATGCTAAGAAACGCCAACAAGCATTTCTGGCGCCGTTGCCGGGGATGGACTTTTAGTCTATCTTTTGTAACGACATTAAGAAATGCCAACAAGCATTTCTGGCGCCGTTGCCGGGGAGGGCAAAAAGAAAATATAAACATCTAGCTTTGGCATAAACTTTGATTACAAAATAAGCATTGGTAGGCATAGCTTATGCAGGCTAACTTAGTTGTTTTCTTCCTCTTTTTTATTAGAATGAAAATAGGATAGTGTATGAGCAGTTTCAATCTGCCGGAAAACTTCGTTAAAAATCCAGAGGCACTCCTAAGAAAGAGAAGGCCTCGTACCACCTCTTCTTCTGCTACTCAGCCGGCAAACGAACCAGTCACTTCCACACCATCCGCTACTACCACCATGGCCAAGTCACTCCGCGAGTATTCCACCCCCGCTATTGCCAACGTGCCCGTTGGGCCCACTGTCAATGTCGGGAACGAAAACTTTGAGCTCCGCACTGGCCTACTTACGATGGTGCAGGTGAACCAGTTCTGTGGTTTGCCAAGTGAGGACATAAACGCACACCTGCAAAACTTCCTTGAGCTGTGCGATACCATCATTATTAAAGATGTCGCACAAGACAGCATCAGGCTCCGCTTGTTTCCCTTCTCCCTTTCGGGGAAGGCGAAACAATGGTTCTACTAAGCCAAGGAAGAAGTTAACACGTGGGACAAATGTTCTGCGGCGTTCCTCGCCAAATTTTCCCCATGAGCAAAACAAATGTTCTACGGGGGAAGATATCTAACTTCCAGCAAATGTCACTCGAGTCCATTCCTGAAGCTTGGAAAAGGCTTCAGGAGTATATCCGGGCCTGTCCCCACCACGGGATGGAAGAATGGCTTGTGCTCCAAAATTTCTATGAAGGCCTCACGGCCATGTCTAAAGGGCACGTAGATGCCGCTGCTGGAGGCGCATTCCTTTCCCTCACCATCGAAAATGCCACGGCATTGATTGAGAAGATGGTGGCCAACCAAAGCTGGGGAGAAGGACGCAAAACACAAAAAGACATGCACACCGTGAAGGAGACGGATCTGCTTGCCACAAAAGTAGAGTTACTAATGAAGAAACTTGAGGGACGTGCCACCGATCCTACCACCGGCACCGTCCAGGCCATTGATTCACACATGACATGTGAGGTCTGTGGAGATGTTGGCCATTCGAGGAACAACTGTCCCGAAACCTAAGAAGAAGCATCATACGTTAACAACGGGTTTCGCCAACTTCAACAAACAGGTAACGGGTGGAACAGCCAGAATCGCCCCCAAGGTAATTCTTCTAATTTTAATTCAAATTTCAATTCCTCCCAACCTTCATTAAAAGATCCTATTATAGGACAAGCTAAAATAAATGAAAACCTTACAAACAAGCTTTCTCTCAATGATAAAATGTTTGAAACTATAAATACTAAGCTTGATAGCCTGTCCTTATCTGTTAAAAATCAAGTAAGTTTTAATAAAAGAATAGAAACTCAGATCGCCCAGCTTGCCTCTACTGCTAAATCTGCCATACAACCTAATAGGACTATTGAAAATATAAACTCGGTGACCACGAGAGGGGGTAAGACCACTCATGATCCACCACACCCTAACCATAAGACAGGTAAAGCATCAAGGTAGCAAGAGGAGACACAGGTAGAGTCGGCACAACCACAGGAAGAATTAGCGGAAAATGAGCCGACACCGGAAAACTATGTGGACACCACGATGCTACCTTTCCCCACAAGGATAAGAAGGAAGAAGAAGGCCGGAGATGAGCAGTTCCTCCGATTCGTGAAAATGGTCGAGAAGACACACATCAGCGTCCCGCTGATGGATGTCTTGCACATATTGTCCTACGCCAAATTCATCAAGGACATCATCAACAACAAGCGACCATTGCCGTCCACAGAAATTGTCAAGCTGACGGAAGAGTGTAGCGCAGCTATACTCAATCATCTACCCGAGAAGAAACAAGACCCTGGTTGCCCCACGATCACATGTTCCATTGGCACCCAGCAATTTAACCACGCCTTATGCGATCTTGGGGCAAGCGTAAGCGTCATGCCGAAATCAGTCTTTGATAGACTGAATTTCACTAACCTGGAGCCTACCAACATGACACTCCAGTTGGCTGACTCCTCAATACGGTATCCAGCGGCGATTGCACAAGATATCCCTGTCAAAATCAGAGAGTATTATGTGCCAGTGGATTTTGTGGTGCTCAACATGGAGTTTACTAAAGAAACACTACTTATCCTAGGGAGACCATTCCTAAGCACGACTGGAGCACAAATTGATGTTGGTGCTGGAGAAATCCGCTTCAATATTAATGGTCAAGAAGAAAAGTTCGAATTCAGGCCTCGCCATCAGGAGGAATGCAACATGATACGCATCCGATATGGGCCGAACCCCCAAGTCATTAAGGAGGTAGAGATTCAGCCTCAGCTCTTGAGAAATCTATCAAAATTCTCAAAAGAGTTAAAGAAAAAGCTGGAGCCAAAAGAAAAGGTGGCTCCTAAAAGAAATATAAATAAGGAGCAGAAGAACAAAATGGCTCCTAAAAAGAGAGAAGAAATCCCCAAGCCATCACAAAAGAAGTCGGTGTAGAAACCCAAAGCAAATGACAAAAATACTACCACACCGCCCAAAACCACCCAGAAGGTATGGAGGCCCATGCAGGTACAACCATCTACTTCTCCCAAGACGGATGTACCATCATAAAGCAAGAAATGAAGGGAGAAAAGTCCTGCTCAACGGACTTAAAAAGCTGAGCCCTTGCCAAAGATAAATCGGTAAGTTATCTTTAATTTTTACTTTAAATTTAACAAATCTTTCAATAAATGCCTAAGTAATCTCTTAATTCTAAAAATAATAATAATAAATAAATAAATAAATTTTTAAATATTTTAAACTTCTATAATAAATATATGCATGCCTTGACACTAGTGTTGCATTTATGTTTCGACTAAAATGACCCTATGATTCTTTCCTTTCATAAACATGAATCCTTGAGATCATAGGAATATTCCTTCATAAATGCATGATTGTGTGATCTTAAAACATATTTTCATAAGTATCAATCATTTTTCACACTCAATCACACACACTATCACTCTGATTCACTGCGCATCAAACTTGATCGTAACCAAGGTTGGGATCTACTCAGCCAGCAAAGCATCGGGCCAAAAATCGGAGGCCGGCAGATGGACCTAGGGGACCGACCGCACCCAGGACCGGCCGCCCCCTAGCTGGCCTAATCTGTGCCAAACTTTTTCGTACCTCCTTCTGATCCCTTCAGCATCACGTTCATGGTTACGATCAAGTTGTTTCCTTACCAGAGACCAGGGAAGCACCTATTTAAACCCTCATAGGCCTCTCTTTTCCTCACACCAACCTTTCTCTTCTCCCTCTTGCAAGCTTGCTAAGCTCTCCCATCCCTAAGTGCCGACCATGTCTAGCTACGCCCTTTCGCTAATCAACGCTCCAAAGGCCATAGCAAACCTAGACATAGCACCTTACCAAGAGAGTCCATTAGTTAGGGAAGAAGCTCATGTTGAGAAGGAGAAGCCTTTAGCCATCCTGCCAGCACACTCTCATGCATCCGAAGGTGGCGCCAAGAAGAAGACCGATGCTACCCATCCTACCAGCTTTCTGGGCCTCAAGAGGAAGACCCCTAGCAGTAGTGGGACCAGCATGCATACTGGTGAAAAGTCGGCTAGCAAACCTGCACTTTCGGCCAAAAAGGCAGCATCTGCTAGCACCTTTCCTAGAATTAGGAGGCATTTACCACAGCCATCCATTAAGCGTCATGCAGGTCAGTACGAAAGCAGTGACGATGAAGACGACTCTAGTATCATCAATGACCTCATAGCTAAACATGCTAGCTTACGTGCTTTCCTAAGGACTTTAGAAGACGACATAGAGACCAAGAACACAGAGATCAGGGACCTTAGCGATGACGTTAATAGTTTCCGCTTCAAGATCAATCTTAAGCTAAGGAAAGTCGCTAAAGCCCTAGGTGTTGAGCATCATCTTGAGTATCTTTAGAAATGCACCTGCTACACGAATAATTAGGCACACTTCTTCTTTTCATGATCCTTTACCATCAATGTAAATGTGCTTATTTGAGTTTATCAATGAAATAAAGTTTTTATGTTGAGCACTTGTTTTTGCCACATATATATTGTGACTAACCAAGACTGGAAAGAAAACAAGTGTGGGGGAGGACTCTCCAAGACAATTGCACAATAACAAAAATCAAAATTCGTTTTGTGCAACTTTTCCCCTCTTTCATTCTGAAAAGTTTTTAAGATAAAAATTTAAAATGATGTCCCCTTCATACTCCATCAAAACTTGTCTTCCTACATTTGAAATATTTGCATACTTTTTATTCCCTGCTAAAATTCCTACAGATTTATGAACACTGTTTAGGGACCCCGTTTCTATCTAAGTAATTGACGGATGAGATATAGTAGGATGACATGATGCTTGCTCATTCTTGCAAAGTACTTGGGATTTATCTCACAAAAATAAAAACTCAATAGCATGCTCCTTAAATGATTGATAAATACCTACCAAGGCCATATATGATTCTATTTGATGAAACCTTCCACATATGCCACTTATTTTGTGTTGAGTTTGGTCAAATGTTTGTCCGCTGTTGAGATATGTTTCATGCTTCAAGATCAGAATTCACTTGCACCACCAAATAAAGCCAATTCTCACCCTGAGAGTTGAGTAGCTTTCTCGCCCAAATAAAAAAGTGTCGGTTCTCATCCTAGAAACCGTCCATTCCTTCTACAAAATTTTACTCCATTCATCTACCATCATGATATCTCCTTATTTAAAAAGTTTTTCATATGCCAATAAAAGATATAGGGCTATGTTAAAAAAAAAGAAGAGATCATGCCAAGGGGCATAAGAAAATAAACGGGAAAAGTTTAAATACCCGTTCAAAAAAAACACATAAAGATCTCATAGCCCATATCTTCCTAAGTTTTATCCAAGGAGAATCATGATGCATGGAGTACCAAAGATTTAGAATTAGGTTTCCACCTTCATACCTTCCACACACATGCACATTCTGATCTAGGAGTATGGCGCACTCCCTCCGGTATGGTCTGGGGTTTGACTTGACAACAAATACCGAATTAAGTGTGCCTTATCATTTCTCATTCCTACCTAAAACCCCAGATAAGCCTTCTTAGAGGTAGGATGATCAAAGTGAAGGCATCACCTTTTCATACCTTGGTGAGGAACCACTTACAAAAATAAGTGACTTGAGAGAATCATTCAAGGAACACAAGCTATCTTTATGTTTTCAAAATCTTACAAAAAACCAAGTCTCTATGCTAAGACAAGAGTGAGAGGATTTGATTCCAAGCTATTCCATTTTTCAATTACTCAAGGTGATTCGGTAGACACTTTGAAGTTCATAAATCTAGGTGAAGCTTGGCATATCCTGTATGCAGACTCTTTTGACAAGGAATATGAACCCATTTGGTCCTTAGCACTTTACTCGAGGACGAGCAAAGGACCAAGTGTTGGGGAGTTGTTGGCAGTCCTTAGCAAACTAAAATACAACATCATTTTAATACTAAAACAAATAGAAGGTTGGGCTTTTATCTAAACCTTCCACTAGTTTTGTCGTGTATAAAACATGCAGGTTTGACACGTGGAAAAGCATCAAATCCACAAGAAAGCGCACTTCCAGGAAACATATTCAGAGAAGGCGCAAACCAAGAAAAGAAGAAAGCCCATCTCAAACAATGAACTAGATCCATCCGTAACCACAGGAGAGGCCTAGGCCCAGGGAGCAACCGACCACCCGAAGGTGGTGGCCAGCGGGCCCAGCCAGGGGACCGACCGCCCCCAGGTGTAGCCGCCCCGCTGGTGGGGCCTCCCAGGCCCAGTCTTCGGAGGCGGTGCTCAAGGCGGTTTCCCAAGGGCGGTTTCACCTCCTTCCAAACATGGAGACACCTAAACCGCCCTAGTCTAGCTATAAATAGATGGTGCTCCTTCATCATTCACACACACCAACATTTGGAGCATTACACCTCACATTTCATACTTGTTCTCTCTAGTTTAGTAGTAGGAGAGCAAGGCAAAGCTATCAAGGAGAGCTTGTCTCCTTGGAGGAATTAAGAACACCTTGGTATGAATATAATTCAGTTCTCCTCTATGAGCAAGTTCTCATCTTATGTTTATAGCAATGCATCTGAATTAGAGTATAATCTTGTTCATATTATGATCATGGCATATGAACTAGTTCATAGTCTATGTGTCATGTTCTTGATATGTTCATCAAAGTTCTTCATCGTTCATCAAATTAGTAGGAATAGAGGAAGGACTATGGATGGGATAATAGTTCGCTGTGCTGTCATGGTTGCTCCTAGCCGAGCCTGTCAATCCAAAGGGTTGGGGTCCCAGGAGGTTAGGAGTTGTTTCCAATTATGCGAGCATGGTGTTCAGGTATGCGGAGATCAGCGAATATGTCGGTACCCCACGGGTAGAGGGGTAGGAGGGCAGGTGGTGACAGCCCTGTCCATCCCTAGCTCTCCCCCACGTTCGGGTATTGAGTAGGAGTTCAGAAATTCTCTATCGGCTGGCAGACCAGCTGCGGGGACCTTACTATCATCCCAGACATAGTCCTGATTCTAGTCTTGCAAGTTAGATGTAAATGATATTCTTTGCATAGCTGCATACGACCAAAGCCTGCTTAGTTAGTTGTATTCTTTTATTCTTTATTTTCCCTTTTTATCCTTGAGGTTGCTCGGATGCATGTGTCTACTATCTTATAAACTTGATTTAACCCCTGCTTATGCTGTGCCTACCTATGCATCGAAATAAGTAATCATGTTTATACCAAAGCTAGATGAAATTCATCATGCCCTCCTACGGGAAATTATAAATACGACACCCTTGAATACTCACGGGTTGAAATGCTACAATGATAGTTCTGTGCACTTGCAGAGTAATCTTATTTCTTATTGAGCTATCTATTGGCGTACCTAAGTACCATTACTTAAGGATTGTAATTCTTGTGCACCCCACGGCGCCGTGTCACAGTTTTGCATATCGTAAGTAATGACGGTTAGGAATACCAATCCGGCACTTCTAACTGCTATTACGAGACTGCATTACCTAGGTCGGCACCTTTAAGGGCCAAGGGTTACCTTTCTAAAGAAATGGTGGTTGGGAATGTCAACTTTCGTTTCTAGTATTATTATTAAAGATAGACTTATAGTCTATCTTTAGTAGTGATGCTAAGAAACGCCAACAAGCATTTCTGGCACCGTTGCTGGGGATGGACTTTTAGTCTATCTTTCGTAACGACGTTAAGAAATGCCAACACCCACCGAAGATCATGAGGCACTTGTCGACAGGCGGGAATTCATCGTCCTTCCCGTCCTTGTCCTCCTGGCCTCTTGCGGGCTTTTTGCCGGCGTCGTCCTTGAATGCCTGCCGGCCGCAGTGCTTTTTAAGCATCACACACTGCCCAAACGTGTGATGCACCAGGCCCTGGTGGTAAGGGCATGGTTTGTTGAGCATCTCATCGAAACGGCCCCGAGCGGGCCGTGCCCCCTTGGGCTTGGTGGTCACGACGAGGGAGTCGTTGCGGAGGGGGGCCTTTCCCTTCCCTTTCTTCTTCTTGATATTCGGGCCTCGGGAAGAGGTGCCCTCGGGGGCCTCCTCCTTCCATTTGCCCTTGGGGTCGGAGAAGAGGGCTCCCACCGCCTCGTCCCCCGAGGCGAAGCTGGTTGCAATCTTCATGAGCTCGAAGATGCTGGAGGGGGTCTGGCGTCCCTGCTCATGAACGAGCTCTTTGCAGGAAGTTCCTACAGCAAATGCTCCGACGACATCGGAGTCGGCGACTTGGGGCACCTCATTGTACTGCTTGGAGAATCACCAGATATAGTCCCTGAGGGACTCGCCCGGCTTCTGTTTGCAGCTTCTGAGATCCCAGGAATTGCTAGGGTGCACGTATGTGCCCTGGAAGTTCCCTACGAAGATCTTGACCAGATCGCCCCAATCAAAGATGAACCGTGGGGGGAGATGGTCCAGCTAGGCTCTTGCAGAGTTGGTGAGGAATAAGGGTAGGTTGTGGATGATGATGAGATCATCCTGCGCACCACCAAGCTGGCACGCAAGACGATAGTCCGCTAGCCATAGTTCAGGGTTGGTTTCCCCCGAATACTTGGCTATGTTGGCCAGCTATCGAAACCGGGGCGAGAATATGGCCCTGCTGAAGACACGAGGACCCGAGGGCTCGGGCGAGGGCTCGCGGTCCTCGTTCGAGTCATAGCGCCCGCCCCGATGGACGTTGTAGCCTCGTGCGGCTCCATCGGTCTTCCGCCGACCGCGGGCTTGAAGGATGGCTCGGACGTCGACGTCTTTGCCGAGCCGTTGGTGAACTGATGGGGCCCTCGGGGCCTCGGGATGCACCGAGCTCTCTCGCTCGTGGCGCACCGCACCGCCACGTTGGTGACTTTCAGTGCCACGATGGCGTGACGCTGAACTCTCCGCCTGGAGGACGGCTGCATCCTCCAGGAGATCCTTGAGCTAGTTCCTGAGCTGCCGCGCCTCCTCGGTGGAGAGTTCAGGCATGCTCTGGAGCAACATTGCCGCCTCCGTGAGCTTGTGGCCTGCTCGTGGCGGGGCTCCTGGTGTCCCGGCTCCATTGTCGGCGATGATACGAGCCTGAACGTCCTGGGCCCGGCGACGAGCTGCTCCGTCGGTGCCTTGCTGCTCCTCGCGCTCGAGCGTGGCTCGCAGCTGGGTGAGGCGCAGGCGATCCTCATCCATCCATGCCTCCAGTTCCCGGAGCTGCTCTAGCTCTGGAGACTAGTGCGCGGGGCGAGACGTCCCAGCCTCTGGGTCCTGCGGCGAAGCTGACCGTGTAGGCCGCGGAGTCACCGGAGGTGGAGTATGTTGCTGAAGGTGTGGCTGGAGCGGAGGAGGTACTTCATTGTCGTTCCCCGAATGGACGTCCTCCACCGGTCCGTCATCGGGGTGCACCAAGTCGTAGCATTCCCAAGCGGGGTCGATGTAGGACTGGTCGTAGTCGGTGACGATGCTCGGGGCGTCCTCCCATGAGTCATCGGGATAGACGGTGAAGTCCACGTTCGCCCAGAACTCGTCGTCGTCGTCGCTAAGGCCCCGCCGTGAAGGTGAGGTCCAACCGCGACGTTCCCATTCCTCCAAGTATTCTCAGGGAGCGAGACTGTCAGTGGAGTCCGTCTCTCTCCCATCGTACGCCCCGGAACTGCTCCCGAGAGAAGATGGTGGGGAAGCCACGTGGTCGCTCACGAGATCGTCCACACGCTCGAAGCGATGGACAGGTGTCACCACCAAGGCGCACAGCAAAGCATGGACTGCGTGGACATGGGCGTCCATAGCGCTTTGGAGCCCAAAGAGAGATGACGGCGCTGTCCCCCTCCCCCAATGAGGGCGGAGAGAGAGACCTGTCGACGCCGCAATCCCGTCCCTACCCGGCCTTCGGGCGGTTGGCAGGCGTGCTGCCGCCAACATCGGAGATGTCGGGGTGGCGGCCGGCATGGAGTCGGCGTCCCCTGCTGGGGGCACCTGGTTGGCCACGCTTCCCACGACCAGGGGCAGGTTGGCGCGGTTGCGCCTCCTCCTCCTGGTCCACCGGGGGCGGCGTGCGGTGTTCCCTTCGCCCTCTGGGACGGGCGGAAGCATCGCCGTGGTCCCTTCCCCGGCCGCCTGATGGGCCGGAGTCAGGACGATGATGACGCGGGGCTCGGCCGGGTGCAGGTTCATCTCAAGCCCTTGGCCGGTGGCCACGAACTCAAGACTCCCGAATTGGAGCACCGCGCCAGCGGGAAGTGTAGTGGAGCTGTCAGCCATCCAGAACCTGAGTCAACACGCAAAAGGCTCCTACCTGGCGCGCCAACTGTCGGTGCTAGTTTTGGCGGGTACTAACACCGGCTAGTGAATTTGTGTTTTGCAGTTGAGGCTCTGGGTGGTGTACAAGGGGGAACACAGGGGTTATACTGGTTCAGGCCAAGAGGGCCCTACGTCCAGTGGAGAGACGGATCATGTTGTTTTGCTCGTGGTTGGGGTTACAAGCTAGGCGAGAGAGGGAAGCCCTCCCAAGTCTCTTGTGAATGTGTAAGTGTGTACAGGTTGCTTGTTGTTGTGTGTGGTGTGTATGAGAGTGAGAGCTCATGAGCTTGAGAACCTGTCCTAAGGCTGGCCTCTGCTCTCCCTTTTATAGTCACAAGGGAGGAGCGAGGGCAGCGCGTATATTGCTATGCATGTTACACTTGGGAGTTGTTGTCTCTGTTGACTGTTGTCAGCTTCGGTCTTGTCTCCGCGTCCCAGGGGTATGACCGTAGTGGTTCGTACGATCTTGGTGAGTTCCAAGGTGGTAATAATCATCGGGATTACGGCATAGCGTAGTGTCACACCTGATGGCTGTCTTCCTGCACGATGTGACAAGACGGTGAGTCGCCTCGGGGTGTTGTCTTCCGAGGCTCGGAACTCCTGGAGTCGTGGTGGAACAGAGTAGGGCGACACCTCCCCTCAGACGCATTTCTGGCTCTCGGACAGTGTTTCCCGAGGGTTAGATGGGCCCGGATGGAAGGCGTGCTCGTCCTTTCGAGTGGACAGTGCAATAGGTGCTTTTCCCATTCTTGCGTAGCCCGTTCGTCAGGCGCTTGGACTGTCGTAGTCGTAGTTGGTAGATCCCGGCGCAAAACGGGGCGGAGCACCGTAGACCATACTGGGGAGGAGATGGCCGTAGTGGGTCCATCAAATCCGTCGCCAGGGAAATCCTGACGGGTGGTATGGCCATCGTGCGCGTGCGAAGCAAAGTCGCGTCGAGAATCTCGCCTGATGGGACAGTGCTTGTAAAGTGGTCAGAGAGGTCCCTTGTGGTCTAAGATTGCTCTGCTCACGTCGATTGTACATTGGATGCCTCAGAAAGATTGCACCCGAGGGCGATGGGGGAGCTCGGGCGAATCGGAGAATCGGCGCCCGAGGGTGCCGCTTTCCCGAGCTATTTCGGGGAGACTCGGGCGAATCGGAGAATCGGCGCCCGAGGGTGCCGCTTTTCCGAGCTCTCTCAGGGAGGCTCGGGCGAATCGGATAATCGGCGCCCAAGGGTGCCGCCTTCCCGAGCTCTCCCGGTGAGGCTCGGGCGAATCGGAAAATTGGCGCCCGAGGGTGCCGCCTTCCCGAGCTCTCCTAGGGAGGGTCGGGCGAATCGGAAAATTGGCGTTCGAGGGTGCCGCCTTCCTGAGGGTAGGCTGGCATTGATGCAGCGTCGTCATGGGCCTCCGTAGGCACGGCCTTCGCGGGCTTCCACTGGCTTTGCCTGGGCTGAGCTGTGTTGTGAATAGGTGTTTTTCATCGAAGTTGGGTACCCCATACTTTGGTACCCGACTCTTAGTCATCAAAGGAACGTATACCTGTTTGGTGGGCACTTGTGAAACACAAAAAAGGCTGTGTTTTGCTTCTTCTTTTCTGCTGAGTGTTGCTTAATTACACTCATGCTGCAGGCTGCCTTCTTGCCAAAAGTGGGCTCCAAGTTAAAAAATAGCCTCCACTATTGAAACTTACCCACGTGCATTCTCACGCATAGAAAAATTATGGCATTTCCTTTTGTGTTTTTGTATTTTTCTGCCAGAAAAATCATGGCATTTCCTTTTGTGTTTTTGTATTTTTCTGGGGTTTTCGATACCGTAGGGTAATTAATATGTCACGAATTTTTCTTCCAGTATGACAAAAAAACACAGAAAAATTCATCACCCACGGGGCAATTGGAGTTTCAAGTGATTGCACTAGTAGAAAGAAGCTCTAAGCTGACGTCTTAAAATTTTTTTACAGGTGGTTTCGACTATCGGACGCCAGTAAAAATGAATCAGTGGGCCCCATAGAATGAACCGCCTATAGAAATAGTTTCCATTACGAACCGCCACTACAAATAGGTGATTTCTATAGGCGGTTAGTAATGAAAATCACCTGTAGAAATCGATTTCTACGGCTGTAGAATTTTTTTTTGAATTTTATTTTTTAAGTTCTGTAAACGATCTCGAATGAAAAAACTTTCAAAATAAAAGTTATAGATCTTAAAAGTTATGAAACTTTATAGTTGACAACTTTTTCATTTGAAATCATCTCGGCACCGAAAAATACGTTTGGATTTATCAAATTTGAATTTCAAATTTTGTAAACGACCTCGAATGGAAAAACTTTCGACATAAAAGTTGTAGATCTGGAAAATTTATGCAACTTTGTAGTTGACAATTTTTTCATTTGACTTCGTTTAGGGCCTGGAATAGTCATTTTCACACTGTTTGTTATAATATGTGGGGAACCGAAAACTCTTTTAGGCGCATGTGATGGTGTAGCGCAGTGGTAGAGAGGGTTACGCGTGAACCCGAGGTCATAGGTTCAATTCCCAGATTTAAATATTCTTGTTTGCTTTTTTTAAAAACCGGTTTTCGGAAAAATATTTGTACAGACAGTTTATTAAGTGAACCGCCAGTATAAATCGATTTTGTACTGGCGGTTCATAAACTACCGCCTGTAAAAACGCCGATGGGTACCAGAAACGCCAGTAGAAATGGCTCTAGAACAGCCTGTGCTGAATGTTTTTGTACTAGTGTTGATCACATCTTAGCGAATCATCACCTTGTGGGCCCACAGGGACATATACCAGTGGAGGTATGCTTTCAGATAGCATGGTGAGACAATGAACAATTATAGAAAAAGACAATGCACTCGTTTTTCATGAGTGGCAAGCTCAGTAGGTTTCTATGGGTGTGAACCAAGCGACCGATTAGAATCTCAAATACTCCACAGGGTAACAACCAAGCTGCGGGCTGGTGGGGCTCGACGACAGCAGCGTGCATTCTGAGGCTCAGTACGGTGCGGGCTCAACAACCTGCGGCGTGCAGGCTATGAATGGGCGCTACCTGGGACCAAGCTCAGTGATGACAGCGGTCCTACTCCTTCCTACAAATGGGCGCTGCCAGTCTTGTTGCTTATTTTTAAATGTGTCCAAGCAAATGAAGCATGGTTCATGAACCTGGCCCGGGGTGGATCACATTCCATGAGAATCGCGATCGATTGTTCGTATATGCTGGATGGTCATAACAAAAGGGACGGCGAATTCGCCAGCCACACTCTAGGCATTTCATATTTACTCATGACTTTGACAAATTCGTAGAACAACTAAAATGTACTCCCTACGCCTAACATACCTTTAATGTGATCCACGCAGAAATTAAGCTGCTAATTAAAATGAATATGGAGGCATGCTTGCTGTAATCTCAAGTTTTCTTTAGCTTTGCATGATCAATCCACTAGAGTTTAGTTGGATACTATTTTTTTGTTCGAATGGTGTGACAATATTTGAATAGATATAGTTCACAAGCCGACGCCCTAAAAATTAATAAGGCACACAAATGGGGAATTGTGTATGCTGTGCTAGTGCTTGCGTCACTCGCGGCACAAAACAGGTCATGACCTAGTGTGTCCTAGCAGATGATGCATGTTTCATGAAAATCGTGTTCGAGTGTTCGTATATATGCAGGATGATAATCACAAAAGGGATGGATCGAGAATTCGCTAGCCACACTATAGCCAAGAGGACATCGGCACATTGAAGGCCGGCGACCTGCATGGTCGTGGCACCATGAAACCCTTGTGGCCAGCGGTTAACTTCTTATCAAGTTATTATATGATTGAATCGTGTTTTACATGCTGGAGCAGGAGTAAGAAAAGAGGCAAAACATGGGCTGTTTTTTCACAGTGGGAAATTAAAGAATACAATCACATTCAGTTCCAAAAGTGGGCAACGAGCAGGTAGATTCCTTTGGTGCCCAAATGAAGGCATGTGTACACGAAGAAAATGAGATGAAGCACTTCTTTCGTGGACCACTAATAATATTGCTTTATGCTGCCAAGGACTGCTAAAAATAACAATGGCCACATGCACTCAAAATTGTCCAAGGGCAATGAACATGTGCAGGCCATTCTGTTGAAAAAAAAAAAATTACTACATTGAGTAATGATTTACCATGAGATATTGTTTGCATACTAGGATGGAGAGAACAATTACCTCTTGGTGTACCTCCATTGCGGCGTGGGCTTTTAGATTAGCTAGTTAAATACACTCACAGTGTTTCGAAGACATAAATAGTATTCTATTGAACTGGATCAAGTGGGTAATGCATACAAAGCTGAAGGACCATATTATTTGGTACTCTTCAGTTGCTTGTACGAGGTTCTTTTCTTGATGTCTTTTGATGTATATATTAATAGGTTGAATTTACAAAATCAAAATAGTTGTGGAACCAAAAGAGATGATCCACACTAAAAATTCATTTACTACCACAGTTGTGACTATGTGCGCCCATTGATATATATATATATATATACCATGTCACGTATGGTTACCAATTTGATCTTAGTCAGCCCCTCGTACACAATCATAGGGACGAATTAGAATCTGAAATACTCCAAAGGGTAAAAACCAAGCTGTGGGCCGGTGGGGCTCGACGACAGCAGCGTGCATTCTGAGGCTTAGTACATGGTGCGGGCTCAACAAGCTGCGGCGTGCTGGCTATGGACGGCCGCTACCTGGGACCAAGCTCAGTGATGACAGCGGTCCTACTCCTTCCTACGAATGGGCGCTGCCAGCCTTGTTGCTTCTTTTTAAATGTGTCCAAGCAAATGATGCATGGTTCATGAACCCGGCCCAGGGTGGTCGACGTTCCATGGGAATTGCGTTCGAGTGTTCCTATATGCTGGATGGTCGCCAGCCACACTCTAGGCATTTCGTATTTACTCATGACTTTGCCAAATTCGTAGAACAACTAAAATGTACTCCCTACGCCCAACATACCTTTAATGTGATCCACACTAATTCGGAAATTAAGCTGCTAATTAAAATGAATATGGAGGCATGCTTGCTGTAATCTCAAGTTTTCTTTAGCTTTGCATGATCAATCCACTAGAGTTTAGTAGGATACTATTTTTTTTGTTCGAATGGTGTGACAATATTTGAATAGATATAGTTCACAAGCCGACGCCCTAATAATTAATAAGGCACACAAATGGGGAATTGTGTTCGCTGTGCTAGTGCTTGCGTCACTCACGGCACAAAACAGGCCCTCGGTTTCGTTGTTAAGTAGTGCCGGGGAACAGCCCCTCCGCTGGTGACTTACATGAGTTTGTTACAAAAGCATGAGCTATAATCTGGGAGTTACAACAAATTCTAGTTACAAAGTATATCTAGACTATTTCCAATTTGTTACAGCAGCACCTTCCCCAAGCGACCTAGCAGGCGACCATGCCAGTGCCCAAGTTACTCTACCGTCGGCCTCCCCTCTGGCTGCCATCGTCTGCACCTTCCCTACCCTCCACTTCGGTCCTCCACTACCTCTCTCTTCCCTCTGCAAGTCCAATGTCACATGGTGGTGGCCAGACGGATCTGGGCCCCTAGGGGCCGGATCTCGCGTCTGGAGGTGCAAACGATCGCCCACCCCCTTCTCCTCGATGACGGCCGGCAACGGGGTCATCTGGGCGGATGGAGGCGGCACCGTGGTCGCGTACCTGTGTTTCGCTGCTGGCTAACCAGTTTCGGCAGCCTAGGGCCGGATCTGGCGGCATCCCTTGGCCAACTACGCGTTGCTCGACGATGGCTTGCCAAGGGCGGGCTGGTCGTGGTCGTGCCGGATGGGGCGGTGGCTACCTGTGCGTATTGTGGGACGTGGCCGGGCTCCCTGCGTCGGCTAGTCAGGCAGCTGGGGTGCCTCTCGGCTGCTGGCGTGTGCGTGTCGGGCTGTCGGCGGCCATCGAATCTGTTGAGGCCGATTTGGCGGCTAGCAGACCGGATCCTGGCCCCTGTGGCTAGATCTGGGTGTTGGCGCAGCTTGATGACGTTTGGCCAGGTCCGCCCTACTGCATTCGATGGGGCCGCCGCGCGCTCATAGTGCCAACGGCCGGCTGGATGCTGGCTGCAACTATTTGCACATGGCTGCTGGCTATGCTGGAACAGCTCCCTGAGTGAAAACTCTGCCTGATTTAGGCTGGCAGCAGTGTGAAAACTCAAGCGAGGCGTTCCATCCGGCTTGGTGAGGTTAGATCACCGGTTGTGTTTATGTTATGATGAAGCTGGCGGGACGGGGTTGCCGCGTGTCAAAGGTGAGGTTGAGCCCCGACCAGGAGGAATGGAAGGCCCGAATGCAATCGTGTATGGTATTCTTGCTGTAGCAGTTTAGTACAATCGAGATGAGCAAGAGCAGGGCAAGGAGACAGCATAAAGTACAGATCAGAGGAGAAAGGAGTAGCGAGATAGTACTTCTAGAAGTATCTAGAAGGAGGAGGGTCTAAAGTTACACTTACACGAATGGGAATCAGAATCCTCGAGGAAGAGGAATAACAGAAGCAAATGGAAGATGGAGTCTTCTAAATAATCTTCGTTCGAACGCAGCCCATATAGCTAGCATTTCCCTCTCCTTGAAAGGCAGCTTCCCACCCCCCCCCCCCCTCCCCGGGCCAAGCCGCTGATATTGTAGACGACCATAGGTTCATCAGATTAAGTGTACAGAAAACCATAGCAGCAGGCCTATCGAACCTTCCATGAGCTTCGGAATAGAGTTGGGTCCATGATTTGAACCCCGGAATAGCAGTAACCTGGACTTCTTGTCAGCACCATAGCAGCAGAAGGACGGCCCTAGTATCGGCCGCAGAGCAGTACCAGCAAGAGGTATCTCAATCTGTAGCAGACTAGCAGTGATACTATGTCCATCTCAAACTTGTCTCCTGTTAAGAGCGTGGGACTGGGGAGGCGAACGGGCGACTGGAGGCAAGTCTCTCCGGTGATCGTCGGAAGGTCCCCAGCATCGGCCCCCTTGCGGGCGATTCATCACGGATCCCAGCAGCCCTCTGACCTACTGAGGTAGTTCCGTCTCTCTCTCGCGAGTGTGTCAGAGTTTTGGTGTGAAGGTGCCGGTGTTTTGGGGTGAGGGTCCCCAGTGCTGATCGAATTGTTTGCGGTGATTTCTCCTAGAGCTCGCTTACCAGAACTGCTGAGAATGAGAAATCGCAGACTCACCCTGGCGACTTCGCCATTTGTGTTATCGGGTTCTAGAGATTTGGGGGCACCTGGCTCATTTGATAGAGTTCCTCAATCTCGGGTTCAGAGGAAGACAAATTTACCCCACAAAGAGGTTTCTGCAGAGACTCCATGGAAGGAAGCCATGAGCAGATCAACATTGAATTCACCGATGCTGTCTAGAGTTTTGAAGAGAGGTGATAGTGTCAATCTGGAAGACTGGCTAAATAGCGATCACTTTCCCCAATTGAAGTCTGGAGGTGGCAGCCCGACTGTTTCATTTGGTTTACCGAAACATTCGCAACCAAATGATAACCTAGCAGCATAGAGGGTGCGCAATATGAATCACCCACCAATCGCGGCAACTGAATCCAATTCGATCCTGATTGGCAATCTAACAATACAATTGCAATGGAAGAGTGTAATTCAAGAGTCGGATCGAAATTAGGAAGTGATCAAGTCTACAGATCAAATTATGAAGCAATTGGCTGCGCCATTGAGCCCGAAGCAGAGCTGGGGGGGTGACGGAGTAGTGGAAGGAAGATGAAAGCTACTGTCAGTTGGGCCAAAAATTTGGCCCAGCCCGGCCCATCGATTGAAGATCTTTTTGCCCACTCCTTCACACCGCCAGCACATAGGAGAGACTGCGCTGTCTCAACACAATGGCTCTGGGTTCCGAAAATTAGTGTTAGGGATTCCAAGACAGAAAGCTTCCCTGCTACGAGTGAGGAGGTGAGGCGATTTGGCGCGAAAGCGCAGCAGCGGCGGAATGTCCGCACAGGTGGCGGAACCACCGAGCTAACATCCGGAAGGATGGATAGGAAGTTGCCGTCCTCTCGGGAGGAGCATGGGCCCGACAGATTTCGAGATCGTGGAGGTTTCTCAGGTAGGGAGCGGGTGAAAGGTCCTAAATTGCTAGAGGGGGGTGAATAGCCTATAAAAATTTACAAACAACACTTAAAGACAAGCGGTTAGACAAATAAGCAGCGAAGCGAATTTTACGCTAGCCTACTAAAAGATGCAAGCCACCTAACCGTTCTAGACTATAATCTCTAATTACACACACAAGAAGCTAAGTCACTACTTTACTGTACTTCTAGGTGAGCAACTACAAAGAGACTTACACAAGTATACTACTACAAAGGTAAGTGCACAAATGTAAAGAAGAGAGAGAAGATTATACCGCCGATGAGGTGAAGATATGAAAATCAATACAATCAATCACAATCACAAGATAGATCCTCGGTAGAGAGATGACACGATTTTTTTACCGAGGTTCACTTGCTTGCCGGCAAGCTACTCCTCGTTGTAGCGATACACCCACTTGGAGGTTCACGCGCTAATTGCCATCATACGCCAAACCCTTCTCAAGGGTGCCGCACAACCAACACAAGATGGGGATCCACAAGCTACGAGCAATCCACTAGAGTAGCTTTTTACGATCTCCCGCGGGGAAGGCTCAAGAAACCCCTCACAACTTCACCGATTGGAGACGGAGACAATCACCAACTCCCCTCAACGATCCTCGCAGCTTCAAGCCGTCTAGGAGTCGGCAAACTCCAAGAGTAAAAAGAGAATCCGCTGCGAAAAACACTCACCAAGTGCCTCTAGATGATCACACTCATGCAATGCACTTGATGCTCTTCAATCTCACCAAATGATGATCTCAATCATGTGGAATGTGTGAGAGAGGAGTGGAGAGGCTCACTAGCCTGTAGAGTCAATGAAACTGTGCAAGAGAGAGAGCACAAGCCGTCCACTACTTATAGCCCCAACCAAAGATTCAACCGTTACTCAATGTTTTCGGGGACACCGGACGCTCCTAAAGTCCACACTGGACGTGTCCGGTGCAGCGTCCGGTGTATCGTCCAGCGACACGTGTACTAGCCATTTAAACTTGCTCGTTGCGCGCGCTCACACAGGACGCGGAGCCGTCACACTGGACGCTCCGACGCCAGCGTCCGGTGACCATCCAGAGAGCTCTAGATGGCACCGGACGCTCCTCGGTGTCCGACGCTCCAACGGTCAAACGCTGCGCTCTGTCAGTTACACGGGACACTGGCACAACGCGTCCGGTAAGAAAATTCGCGCGTCCGGTGAAAAAATTCACCGAACCGACCCGAGAGCACGGGGTCTGCACTGGACGCGTCCGGTGCTACCCCACCGGACGTCTGGTGCACACGAAACAGCTCTTTTCACTAAGTGTTAGCCACCGAATGACTTCGGCAAGTTTCTGGTGCACATTTCTACTAAGTGCAATCACCGATAACCGTATTTCATCAACGATTTCGCCCCTCTTGATAGTACGTCTATCTATCCTAAATGTGATCACTCCCTTTATGGAGTCTTGATCAACAAAAGCAAAAGAGCTCCTATAGGTTATACCTTTGCCTTGAGCTCCGAGCTTTCTCCATCTTCCATCTCATCACTTGATGAAGCTTGTAGACTCCTTTGTTGATGATGGACTTATATCATTTTCATGGATGCCGTTATTAGGGCTTTCTCCTTTGTTGATGGACTTACACTATTTACATAGACGCCGTCATTACCCTACACTTGTGGCCTCCACCGACCCGGTCGTGTAACACCCCTGGTGTTACATTAACTAAAAGCTACCATGTCATCATCATTGCATGTTAATCATCGTGCAAAAACTCATTTTTACTATGCATTAACAAAAATGATTTTATTTCAACATGTGATTGTGCATAAGTGCTTGTGAGTGATTTATTATGTAAATGTTTGTGTTTGTATGCAATTAACTAAATTAAATTGGAAAATAAAAAGGAAATCAATTATAAACCCTAAAGCGGACCTAAAACCCTAAATCAAAGACTAAGCATAATTAGGGTTGAGTCTTAAATAAAAGTAGTAAATTTCTAAAAGTTGAGCAACTTCTATTTTGGACAATTTTGGAATTATTAAAATAATTTCAAATAAAACCCTAATCTTTACTTTAAAGTTTGAATTTGAAGTACAGATTCTAAAACTAACAAGAATCTGATGGAAGTTCTTTAATAAAAATTGTAGATTTTTTTAAATAGGACAACTTTTATTTTTGGAGATTTTGATGTTCTGTTACAGAAATCCAAATTAAACTCAAATTACTATGTTAAAATTTAAATTTGAAACTTCAACTTCAAAAATATTGAGAATCTGATAAAACTTACTTAATAAAAGTTGTAGAGCTCACTGAGAGGAATAACTTTTATTTTAACCATTTTTCAAGTTGTTGAGAAAAAATTAAAAGTAATTTCAAAATTTCAGTTTGAAATTTCAAACCCTATTTTACCCCTTTTGATTTATTCAAAATCCATTCAAAATTTGGATGTGGTTCAAAAATAAAAAATGTTCAGCACTAAATCCACTGCTACTCTTACATTGGTAATTTTTCGACTTGTTACATAAAATAAAAAGTAATTCGGCAAAAAGGGTCCATAGGGAGCTGACTCTGCTACAGTACCCGGGGGGCCTAGTTCGTGTCCTGCCACGCGGCGGCGCGCGCCGGGGTCGGCCGGGGCCGGCCAAGCCCAGTCACCGCCGCTGTCGAGTTCGCAGGGGGGGCCCGACCGCGTCCCAAGCGTATCGCCACCATATAAAGCACACCCCCGCCACCCCGTTTCCTTCTTTCTTCTCCATTACAGCCGCCGTCGAGCTTCGGTCGACAAGAAATTCACCGCTCACACTCAATCCATGCCTTCTCCATCTCGTAGCAGGGTACGCCTCTTTCTTGCGAACCTATAGAATCCTCGTTTGCCCTCTTTCATCGCCGGAGCAGTGAGAACGTCGTCTTCTTCCTCTCTGCCGGTCGGAGCGCCGCCGAGCTCCGCCTCATCGCGGCTAGCTCGCCATGGTGGGGTTCTTCCTCCGCGAGTTCGCGTTTTGGGCTCCTTGGCTCTCGCTGCTGCTCATGCGCTTGTCGGTTTCCCGATGTTTGTACAGGGAGCACCAGAACGAGGTCCTTACTTTCGGAGCACGCAGCCGTAGCCGCGTTCATCGGCAAGATCATCTCTCCGGCTCGTCTCCTACTCTATCAACAATTTCTTTGAAGTCGTGGTGAGCCTCTAATCACGACCGTGCCTTAAGTTCAACGCTATCGGATCGGGGTAACCGAATCATGGCCAGGTCATCGGTGGTCGCGCCCACCGTGCCGCCATGGCCGCGCTGGAGCTTGGGCCGGTCCCCAATCCGCCCAACCATCTGTGTAGCCTTGTGCGGAACATGTAGAGGCATGCCGCAATGCCCTCAGCCCGTTGGAGATCGCCGGCGGTGAGCCGCAGTGCGCCACGCCATAGTGCGCGCGGGGTGGCGAAGAGAGAGCAAGCGGGAGGTAGGAGAAGGGAGTTTGGGCCGAATGGGCCGGCCGGCGCTACGCTGGGCCGACATGGCCTAGGTGGGCGCGGGAGAGTGAGAGAGTGACCGAGCAGGCCGTTCGGTGTCTGGTTGGGCCGTCTCGGCCCAGGTTTGCTTTTTCATTTTTCCCTCGCGAATTATTGTTCCTTTTCTATTTTCTAATAAAATGAATTGTACTATAACTTGTTAATTTTATAGGAATTAATATACTGTGCCAAAAATTATGAAAATATTTGTATGTACTCTATGAAATGTGTAGTATTTAATAAAAATATAAGTTAGTGTGTTTGAACAGCTTCTGCAGGTACAAAAAAAATCTGAAAAATTAATTAATAAGTGCCACTTTGAGCAATTTTAATAAATTCTATGTAAGTCCAAAAATCATGAGATTTTATTTAGCACTGTTTTAGGGTAAGAGCTATCTGTTGGTTAAGTTTGGTCTCAAATGGAAGTAGTTTAATTGTTTGTTAATTAAATGTTTGATCAATTGATTAATAAAAGAAATAGAAAATAGGGATGACTAAAGTTTTGTGTGAGTTTGGGACTTGTGTGTTCTTGGGTCATTATCATGTGCTGACCCTTGGTACCTTGTTAACTTGTTAAGCTTATGTTGATCTTGTTAATAACAATATGCAAATGTTATTTTATGTAATTTGTTTACTTGTTTGTTAATTGATGTGCTATTAAATAATTATTAAAATAAATAGAAAACTCTAGTGACTTGGGTTTGCGTGACTTTCAGATTTATTGTGAACCCTGAGGCATTAACTTAAAATGGTCTTTGGCATCTTTAATTAATTGTTTGAGTTCTCGATTAAATTGCTAATTAGAACAATAATCATTTGTATCATTCACATATGATATTAGGGTTGATGGCTTGTTTTAACAAATGTGAAGTAGCATTATAAGGAAATTCACCCAGCATTCTATGACTGTTAGAATAACCAATAAATAAACTATACCACCACCTTGTCTAATGAAGTTTATTTTACAACTTTATCGTGAAGTAAAGTTATACTCAATTTCTTAAATTAACTTTATTCTTTAATTAATAATTCCCTAGTTAGTGCATCTCATGCATCATGGCATACATGACATCATGTTAAGCACTACATTATTATTTCGTATAGTGAACGCACGGTAACTATTATAGGAAGCAAATCCCGAGTAAGGTTTTCACTCGGAGGGCGTGGATATTCTCGGTGATTGACTTTGGAGTACTATCTGCTTCAAGCAACAGGCAAGCCCCGGTGCATTTGCCCCTCCTTATTTAAAAATGTTTATCACTTGAGTTGATCTATTGCATTAGGTTAATAGGAGTTGAGTGATAACCTATTGATGCATACCCTTCCTTGACCACTTATTATACCTGAGAACCCGATTAATTTAAAACATTGAAAAATGCTTAGCCATGCTTAATGATTAGAATTGCAAAAATGCTATTTTTGAATGTGATGCTATGAAACAAATGAATCATTTTATGGGAATGGCATTGTCCTCGTTTGGCGATGGTGTACTTGGCCAGTTCATTATCATCAACGTGGATGGGTTTTCCGTTTGGTTGGCCATTTGTTTGGGTTAGAGTCCCAACTATCGTCGCCAACGAAAAAGGGATGTGAAAACCGGGTGGTCACCAATGTACTTGGGTTAGAGTCCCAATGCATGGGGTCCAACAGAAAAATATTTAGGGACCATTCGTTGTCGGCCTGCTGTGATCATGACTTTGCAACTAGCCACATACTACGGAAAGCCTCTGACTCCGGTGGCTCTACTGCTAGAACCGACAACCACACACTAGGAGTGGAGAGATGGCGAGAGTAGCGTGTACCCTCGTGGCCGTCGTGCCTGGAGACAAGAGGAGTACTGTGCTCTCGGGTGGCGCAGGACTGGTTCCGGGTTATGAAGAGCCGTGGTAGGCGGGGTTGTTATACGCAAGCTTAAGTGCTACATATGAAGTGTGGATAGGGATCCCCAGCTGGGTACTTCTGGATTCGAATCGACGTTGCTCCTCGGTTAATGGAGACATGATCCTCACACTTACAGCGAAGAGTGGTTCGGACTAGGATGCTTTTGGAATGAATAAATTTATTTGAAAGAATGATGATAGACATTTGGAAAGACTTGGAAATATGGTTAATGATTAACAATATTATGGAAATAAAATACTGAAATAGGACTAGTAGTGCTTTTCTGCAAAATACTTTAATTCTTGCTCAAGCCTTACCTTGACTTCCCTCAGCCTGCATTCCTGAGTCTTACTCCTTTTTCTTAGTCGGGTAAGTCTTGCCGAGTACCCCATGTACTCAGGGTTTGTTAACTCCTGTTGCAGGTGACTTAGGTGTACAGTTCTGCATGGGACCGTGCCGGTCAACGGATCATGCATGGATGAAGGTGTGTACATGATTTAACCCTTGGGCAGGGTGTACAGTTGTATACTGCTACTCCACTACGAAACTCAGGTTTGGAATAATGTAATTTATATTTGTAACTCTAAGTTTATGTAATACTTCCGCACTCTCTACTCTGATTTATCTCATTTGTGTAAACTGTTGTAATACTATAAGGCTTACAATGAGATCCTCAGGAAATTAGGGTTTCCTAGGAGACCCAACAGGACACCTAAGTCAAAAGGGAACTCGTGCAGACTAGTCAAAAATCCTTAGGGATGATGACGGGGCACGTGGGCCCTATGATTAAGGCGGTTCTGTCACAGGTCCTTTGCTCCATCTTGTTATTTGCTAAGTCATCTCATGAAACACTTAGAGCAAATCATTAGCAAACTAGGTTTCATCAATTACCGAAAACCAAACATGGGCTTTCAATCTCCCCCTTTTTGGTAATTGATGACAACCTTCACAAAGATATGAAATGAAAACCAAGTTTGCACTTTGGTAGTATTAGCTCCCCCTACATATGTGATTCCTTCTGTTTGGTTCAAATTTTCACATATGCATGAATTTGGAGGTTTGGGTGAGCTATCACTACCAAATGATGCTAAGGTATATAGAATGGACCTTTGAAGCATGATACCATCGGAGTTGCGGAAATATACCATCCTTAGCACCATTGTTCACTAGTCATGAATTACAAACTCAAAATACCTCGTGAGATCAACATTTAAGTAAGAGAGGTACTTTGTAAGAAAAGTAAGTCATGCATGCTAGTTTATCAAATCACCATTCAAATCATATTTCTAAGCATCTCACCAATCAAGCAAGTATAGGAATTGAAGTTTTGACAATGCAACAATTCATATGTTAATGCACACACATAAATGCAACAAATTATTCATGAGCTTGCTCCCCCTACTTGTGTGCTTTCAAAATTTTATTGACCCCTTTCCATTCTTATCTTTGTGACTTTCTTCTCCCCCTTTGTCAACAATCACTAAAAATGGTGCAAATTATGGGAGTATCAAGTCAATTAATGGGGTTTAAGTACATGTTCACTTTGGTTCAATCTAGATCACTTGTCTATAATATGTAACTAAGTTTGATGCAAGGACAAGCTTCTTCACACCTCACTAGTAGGGTTATCTTGACCATGTTAAGTTACACATCATGAGCTCATGTTCTAGATTCAACACTAGGTTTGCAAGCCCATCAATATGTCATATGCTACCACTTGATCATACAAGCATAAAGAACAAAAGTGGTACCATATATACATTAAAGCATTTGATTTTTCATGAATGAGCCTATAACATGCATTTCATGTCTATATGCACTAGACAAGTTCTTATCAAAGTATGAATGACATGTCAACCAATTTTACCTTGTTTTAGTCGAAGAAGAGGCATGTCATATAATGTGGGATGCTTTGCACTTCATGTTGGAGTAGTCTAGTATATTTAGCTCACTTCTCAACTTACAAAATCTTGATTCATCAAGTGGCTTGGTAAAGATATCCGCTAGATGATCTTCGGTGCCAGCACTTTTAATTGCAATGTCTCCCTTGATTTGGTGATCTCTAATGAAATGATGCCTTATGTCAATGTGCTTTGTTCTTGAATGTTGCACGGGGTTGTTGGTTAGCTTGATAGCACTTTCATTGTCACATAGCAAAGGCACTTTCTTGTATTTCAATCCAAAATCATTTAAAGTAGCCTTCATCTAAAGAAGTTGTGCATAACAACTACCAACACTAATATACTCCGCTTCGGCTGTTGAGAGAGCAACACTATTTTGCATCTTTGATGACGATGAAACAAGTGACCTTTCAAGCAATTGATAAGTTCCACTAGTGCTCTTTCTATCCACTTTACAACCGGCATAGTCGGAGTCTGAATATCCAATAAGCTCAAAGTTGGACCCCTTAGGATACCACAACCCAATATCTTGTGTGCCCTTTAAATACCTCAATATTCTTTTTGCAGCTTTTAAATGACTTTCTCTTGGTGAGGCTTGAAATCTTGCACACATGCACACACTAAACATGACATCCGGTTGAGATGCGGTCACATAAAGGAGACTTCCAATCATTGATCTATATAGCTTTTGATCTACCATTTCGCCACTATCATCCAAATCCAAATGACCATTTGTTGCCATAGGAGTATTCATGGCCTTTGCATGTTTCAATCCAAATTTCTTCACCATGTCCCTTATGTACTTGCCTTGACTTACAAATGTACCATTCTTCATTTGCTTGACTTGAAGACCAAGGAAGTAGCTAAGCTCACCGATCATGGACATTTCAAACTTACTTGCCAACATATTGCCAAATTCTTCATAAAAATCTTGATTTGTTGATCCAAATATGATATCATCCACATATATTTGCAACACAAATAAATCATTGCCAAGCTTCTTAGTGAAGAGAGTTGTATCAAACTTTCCCATTTTGAACCCTTTAGAGAGCAAGAAATCTCTCAATCTCTCATACCATCCTCTAGGTGCTTGCTTCAAACCATACAATGCCTTTCTTAGCTTGTACACATGGTTGGGCTTCTTCACATCTTCAAATCCGGGAGGTTGTTCCACATATACCAACTCATTGATGTACCCATTAAGAAATGCACTCTTGACATCCATTTGATATAACTTGATGTTGTAGGCACAAGCATAGGCTAATAAGATTCTAATTGCCTCCAATCTAGCAACCGGTGCATAAGTTCCTCTAAAATCAAGCCCTTCTACTTGAGTGTAACCATGTGCAACCAGTCTAGCCTTGTTCCTTATTACAATGCCATCTTGATCTTGCTTGTTTGTAAAAACCCATTTTGTTCCAATCACATTGTATTTCTTTGGTCTTTGCACTAGCTCCCAAACTTGATTTCTTGTGAAATTGTTGAGCTCTTCATGCATGGCATTTACCCAATCAACATCTTGCAATGTTTCCTCAATCTTGGTTGACTCTATGGATGATACAAATGAGAAATGCTCACAAATTTGAGCTAGCCTTGCTCTTGTTTGAACTCCACTTTGAATACCACCAATGATTTGATCCGAAGGATTGCAATAGAGACCGGTTGGAGAATAGGAAGTTGATCATTGGATTGAGATGAACTAGCTTGTTGATCTTGCACTTGAGTTTGATCTTGTGAGTCACTTGCACTTGCATCATTGTCAACTTGCACACTTGTATGAATATCACTATCATCTTCATCATCATTGACTTGCCTTAGCCTAATAACACCAATATCCATATCTTTCATTGCATTTGCCAAGTCATTGCCTCTCACATCACTAAGATTTTCAACTTCATCTTTAGAGCCTTGAGTTTCATCAAATTCAACATCATGCAACTCCTAAAGAGTACCACTAGCCAAATTCCAAATTCTATATGCCTTTCTTGTGGTTGAATATCCAAGTAAGAATCCTTCATCACATTTCTTCACAAACTTGCTCAATCTTGTGCCTTTCTTGAGAATATAGCATTTGCAACCGAAAACCCAAAAATATGCAATGTTGGGCTTTCTACCATTCAATAGCTCATATGGGGTTTTTGCAAACATACCATGACAATATAGACGGTTGATGTAGTAGCAAACGGTGTTGATAGCCTCGGCCCAAAAAGAATGACTAACATTGTATTCACTTAGCATTGACCTTGCCATATCAATCAAAGTTCTATTCTTTCTTTCAACAATGCCATTTGATTGTAGTGTATACTTGGGTGAGAATTGATGTCCAATGCCATACTCATCACATAACTCGTCAATCTTGGTGTTCTTGAATTCACTACCATTGTCACTTCTTACTTTCTTGATGGTTGTTTTAACTCATTTTGGCTTCTCTTGACAAAAGACTTGAATATATCATAAGCCTCACTCTTGTCAATTAGAAAGAATACCCATGTATATCTAGTGTAATCATCCATAATTACAAATCCATACTTTTTTCACCAATGCTAGCATATGGGGTTGGTCCAAACAAGTCCATATGCAAGAGCTCAAAAGCTTTACTTGTACTTATCATGCACTTTTTAGGATGCGTGTTTCCAACTTGTTTGCCGGCTTGACATGAGCTACAAAGCTTGTCTTTCTCAAAGGCGACATCTTTCAAGCCTCCAACTAGATCATGCTTCACTAGTTTTTTCAATTGTTTCATTCCAACATGACCAAGCCTTCTATGCCATAACCAACCCAAACTTGACTTTGAGATCAAACATGTTGACAATTGAGTTTCACTAGCATTGAAATCCATAAGATATAGGTTGTCATATCTAAAGCCTTTGAATATCAAATTTGAGCCATCAACACTAACAATTTCCACATCATCAACCCCAAATATGCACTTGAAACCGAGATCACAAAGTTGTGCAACCGAGAGCAAATTGAAGTTCAAGCTTTCAACTAGCAACCCATTTGAGATGGATATGTCATTGGATATTGCAATCTTACCAAGTCCTTTCACTTTCCCTTTCTTGTTATCACCAAATGTAATTGCATCATAGCCACTATTTGCACTTGTGTTGAGAGAGCCAAACATACTAGAATCCCCAGTCATATGTTGAGTTCATCCACTATGAAGCACCCAATGCCTTCCTCCGGCTTTGTAATTTACCTTTGAGCCCTTGGCCATGAAGCAAGAAGGAGCGTCGAAGATGGAAGGCTTGTCATGAATAGCAATACTTGCATGTGCCTTCTTCTTGCTTTTCTTGTCATCATCACTATCTTCATCACTTGAAGATGCATCAATATCCCATGTTACCACATGAGAGTAGTTCTTCTTCTTTTTGTATGATGATTCTTTCTTTTCTTTCTTCTCCTTCTTCTCATGCTTGTTCTTCCTTTTGGCCTTGTGCTCATCATCACTAGAATGTGGGCAATCGGCCATAAAGTGATCTTTGCTTCCACAATTGAAGCATCTTCTAGGCCCATCAAACTTCTTTGAATTCTACTTTCTTCTTGCCCGGTAGCCCTTCTTCTTCATGAATTTGCCAAATCTCCTCATTAGAAGGGACATCTCCTCATCTCTCTCACTTGTACTTGAAGGGTCTTCACTTGATTCAACTTTTGCTTTGCCCTTGCCCTTTGATGATGATGTGGCTTTGAATGTCACACTCTTCTTCTTCTCATCCTTGGAGTCTTCATCTTTTTCTTTCTTCTTCTTGTTGATCAGCTCCTCCTTGTCATCATCATCTCTATAAGCATCATCGGTCATCACCTCCGCTAGCACTTGGTTTGGTGTCAACTCACTCTAGGTGGTCTTCACCAACACCGTGATCAAAGTGGCAAAGCGCTTGGGCAAGCTCTTCAAGAACTTCATGGAGAAGTCACTATCTTTCACTTCTTCATCTACCGCTTTGAGCTCATTGACAATGACTTGCAACCTATGAAACATCTCCGGCACACTCTCATTATCCTTCATCTTGAAACTAGCAAACTTGTCCTTCAAAATGTATGCTCTTGCGGTCTTCACACCCTTAGTGCCCTCATTTGATTCCTCAAGCTTCTTCCAATCCTCATGCGCACTCTCAATATTTTTGACTTGCTCAAACACCTTCTCATCTAGAGCCTCATGAATAGCACAAACCGCAATGTCATTGAGTTAAAGCAATCTTTCTTCGGCGGTTGTGGGGTTGGCCGCATTGGCAATCTCAATCTTGGTCTCCACAACCTTCCAAACCTCTCTATTAATTGACTTGATGTGTGAGGTCATTGTTGACACTTCTTAGCACAACCACCAGAGACAGGGTGTTAGGCTATCTCTGATAATGGCGCCAGAAGTGCCCTGAGGGTATTTCTTATGTCTATTGGATAATTCCGCAAGCGCACAGAATATACCGCTGTAGCACTTCACCCGGGAGTATTCCAAGGTATCGTTATTTATTTTTATCTCAAGGGAAAGCGGTTGCTAGGAATAATTAATAAAAAGAGAGAGATCCTTAAGTCTATAGCAACTTAGTATCAACTAGTGATAGGGGGTAAATCGATATGTAGAGGAAAGGGTAATGACACCAAGACACGACAAGGTTTTAGGATAACTAAAGATAACTAGTAGAGTATAGCTAGGTGGGAGGACAATGAGTGGGTATAAGACTCCTATGACACTTACTTTACTCTTGTGAACTATCTTATCAAATGGATGAATTATACTAAGACAGCTACCTTACTTCTGGTGTGTAGGGGATAGGCGAGACAGTAGGGGATATAACCTCTACCCGAAGCGGCTATTCTCTTATGGGAGCCTACCTTTTAAGAACTTCCCTAAAACACGTGGAGGGATACTAAGACTAGATAGGGCTGTCACCACCTGCTAGCACCCACAAACAATCCGTGTGACAAGCGGCATTCAAAGGCAAGATCTAGTCTAAGCACCACGCTTACACTAATCCTTACTACTCTAGTTGCGTACCAACAACTAAAGTACCCTATGACAGGCGATGAACTACACACTTGAGCTGGTTACAGGATCACTATCCAATATAACTCAACTATAAGTTACGACAAAACACAACAATACTATAAAGAATAGTAATGCACTAAGTAGAGACTTAGTAAAGTAAAGTAAAGATAATATATTGATAAAGGTAAAGTCTTACAGAAGGAAAGGTACAAGAGATATACCAGACTCTCCAGCAAACGACTCCGGAGACTCCGAGCGTAGCTCGACTCGACTCTAACTCCCACACTAGACTAATACTACTACTAAAGAGTAGAACTCTTGTGACTTGTGACTCTTGGGTGTCTTGGGTGTCTTGAAGAGGGTGATGGCAGCCTCTATTTATAGGGAAGAGTTGAGGGGTGCCACTCAGCGATTCGCGTGCTCTTTGCCTCTCCACCCTTGGATAAACTGCCATTGAACCGCCATAAGATGGATGGCCGTCGTGATTTCAGCACATGGGAAACATGCTGGAAGGCGGTGGAGGCCAACCGACCTGGCTGGGCACCAGGGGGGTTTGGCCGACCCCCTATGGCAGGTGGGCCCAGCCAGGGTCTTCTAGAAGGAGTCCCTACCTGTCATGGGGTGCAGCAGTGGCCTAGTCCCACTTTGGGTGGTTCGGCCGAACCACCTTTGGTGAGTTGGGCCCACCACTGTGGTCCCCATCTGTCATTGATTGACCCCGTGTGTTGGTTCCAGCTTGGTTGCATGTTTGTCACGTTGAATCCTTGTGCTTTGTTTCTCCACCGTTGAATAGAAACACATGTTGATCTGATGGATGAAATGAGCTGGGTGGAGGGTCACATGGATCATGCCATGTCACCAGAGCCAGGTGGGCCCCATGTAGGGTTCGGCCGACCCATACATGGGCCCACCCCGGGCTCTCCTCTCTTCTAAGTGATGTTGTGCACCATTTCTTGATGTTTCTTGGCCAGTTTGATCTTTGCTGCATTCACAAGCTTAAGAGTACAAGTGGAACTCATTATTGATAAAATATGTTCATGATATGTTTATTCTCCCTTGACTCCGAGGCCTGTTGACGGTGTTTGAATGTGGAATTTTAGGGTATATCCACCGTCAACAGTCATCTTGCTCTTCCAATAAGCATAATTTGTGCCATCGAATTGGGGTGGCTTCTTGGTGTTGTTGATGTGAATGTTGACATGAGCCATTTTGTCACCGTAGGTCTTTAAGCCTCAAATCAACGGTGCCTCGGCTCCGATACCACTTGAAAGGTCCTAAATGGCTAGACGGGGGTGAATAGCCAATAAAAATTCTACAAACAACACTTAAAGACAAGCGGTTAGATAAATAGCGGCGAAGCGAATTTTGCGGTAGCCTACTTAAAGATGCAAGTCACCTAACCGTTCTAGACTATAATCTCTAATTACACACACAAGAAGCTAAGTCACTACTTTACTCTACTTCTAGGTGAGCAACTACAAAGAGACTTACACAAGTATACTACTACAAAGGTAAGTGCACAAATGTAAAGGAGAGAGAGAAGATTATAACGCCAGTGAGGTGAAGATATGAAAACCAATACAATCAATCACAATCACAAGATAGATCCTTGGTAGAGAGATGACACACGATTTTTTACCGAGATTCACTTGCTTGCCGGCAAGCTACTCCTCGTTGTAGCGATACACCCACTTGGAGGTTCACGCGCTAATTGGCATCACACGCCAAACCCTTCTCAAGGGTGCCGCACAACCAACACAAGATGGGGATCCACAAGCTACGAGCAATCCACTAGAGTAGCCTTTTGGGATCTCCCGCGGGGAAGGCTCAAGAAACCCCTCACAACTTCACCGATCGAAGGCGGAGACAATCACCAACTCCCCTCAACGATCCTCGCAGTTTCAAGCCGTCTAGGAGTTGGCAAACTCCAAGAATAACGAGAGAATCCGCTACGAAAAACACTCACCAAGTGCCTCTAGATGATCACACTCATGCAATGCACTTGATGCTCTCCAATCTCACCTAATAATGATCTCAATCAAGTGGAATGTGTGAGAGAGGAGTGGAGAGGCTCACTAGCTTGTAGAGTCAATGAAAATGTGCAAGAGAGAGAGCACAAGCCGTCCACTCCACTACTCATAGCCCCCACTAAAGAATCAACCGTTACTGTTTTCGGGGGCACCGGACGCTCCTTAAGTCCACACTGGACGCGTCCGGTGCAACGTCCGGTGTATCACCCAGCGACACGTGTACTAGCCGTTTAAACTTGCTCACTGCGCGCGCTCACACCGGACGTCGAGCCGTCACACTGGACGCTCCGATGCCAGCGTCCGGTGACCATCCAGAGAGCTCCAGATGGCACCGGATGCATCCGGTGAGAGATCACCGGACGCTCCTCGGCGTCCGACGCTCCAACGGTCAAACGCTGCGCTCTGTCAGTTACACTGGACGCTGGCACAACGCTTCTGGTGAGAAAATTCGCGCGTCCAGTGAGAAACTTTGCATCCGGTGAGAAAATTCGCGCTCTTTTCACTAAGTGTTAGTCACCGGATGACTTCGGCAAGTTTCCGGTGCACATTTCTACTAAGTGCAATCACCGAAAAGCGCTGAATCCTGCCTCGTAAGCTCGGCAAGAGGGAGAGAGGACCCAAACCCCTCTCTAGCTCTCAACCTTCACCCCGTTTCCAAAGTCCCTAACACTCCAATGTGTCTCTCACTTTATTGCACGTGTGTTAGCATTTTTCAAAGAGTTTTCAACGGGTTTTGTTAGTGTCACTAGCACCTACATGCATATGCAATGAATATGAACACCTAGTGGCACTTGATAACCGTATTTCATCAACGATTCTGCCCCTCTTGATAGTACATCTATCTATCCTAAATGTGATCACTCCTTCTATGGAGTCTTGATCACCAAAAGTAAAAGAGCTCCTATAGGTTATACCTTTGCCTTGAGCTCCGAGCTTTCTCCATCTTCCATCTTATCACTTGATGAAGCTTGTGGACTCCTTTGTTGATGATGGACTTATACCATTTTCATGTATACCGTCATTAGGGCTTTCTCCTTTGTTGATGGACTTACACCATTTGCATAGACGTCGTCATTGCCCTACACTTATGGCCTCCACCGACCCGGTCCTTTGCTCCATCTTGTTATTTGCTAAGTCATCTCATGAAACACTTAGAGCAAATCATTAGCAAACTAGGTTTCATCAATTACCCAAAACCAAACATGGGCTTTTAGCGGGATGGAAGGGAAACTAGAGCTAGCTATGCGAACTCAGATAGGGAGATTAGAGAGGTTCGGGGAGATGAGCGCGATGGCAGTCGCTTCCAGGGTCCGAACAAAGATGGGCGCGAGTGGAAGGGGGCTATCAGGGGCCAGATGCTACCGGGAAAGGCGAGATACAGGCTCATAGAGATATGCAGAACTTTAGAAATAGAGGTTGGGATAAGAGAGAGGTTCAAGGGAGAAAGAGAGCTGGTGTTAGAGTTGAAAGTAGAGATGTTAGACAGATGACGGAAGAAGATCTTAGATACAAGCTGGAAGAACATCGGCGTGGGGAGATGCCGTCAAACTACCAGTCATGGGGCAATGTGGGACAATCCTCTTCATATGTGATGAAATGCTTCAACTATAATATTGAGGGTCACCACTGGTCCAAGTGTAAAAACCCACCATTTTTTTCAGTTGCAAAGAATCTGGACACAAATCCAATCAGTGCCCAATGTTGAAATCCAGTAAGGGTCTCACCCTTTGTGCCATGGGTATGCGAGGCCAGCTGTTCTACTCTCTCAATATTCCTAAGGTGAAAACAGAGACCAAATCTGAGAGTGAAGATACAATTAGAGCTCTTGTCTCTGTGCTGGAAGGTAGAGGCACTAAGCTAAGAGTTCAAACAGAGTTACAATATCTGATTGATTCTGAGTGGAAATGGAATGTCAAGAGAGTGTCAGGCAGTGAGTTTATTGTGAATATTCCATCTAAGGCTGTGCTGTAATTGCTGAGTAAAATGGGAAAGATTAAATTCATTACATCAGATATTTTAGCAGTGGTAGAGGAGACAGATCTGGACCCTGATGCCTTTCAGGTGTTACAATCTGTATGGGTGAGAGCATTGGGCATACCTCCTGGAGCCAGATCTGAATTTGCAGTGTTGGAGTTGGCCAGGATAGTGGGCCACCCTGAAGAGGTTCATATACCATCTCTACAATGGAAAGCTGTGTGGGTTAAAGTCTCTTGCAAAGACCCGAGTAAAATTGGAGGTACTTCTGAGGTATTCATTAACAAAAAGGGGAGGAAGATATCTTGGTACTACTCTGATAAACTAGCTAAATACCCTCCAAGTAAGCCTGATGATGGAGATGATATAGACAGCGAAGATCCAACTGATGAAGAAGATCCTGAGTCCCAAGACAACCAGGGATGGCTAGTCTCAGATAAGTCCCCTCCAAAGCAGAGTGATCCTAAGAATTAAAAAAGCTCCACCTCCTCTGAGAAAAATAATACTGCTGTCAAAAATAGAGGCACTAAACAGGTGAGTGGGCATGAAGCAGTGCTAGAAAAGCCAAGTGACTCTAATTCCAGGGGAGAAACTTTGAGTTTGTCTGGTGGAATGAAGAACATTATGAACATTGGTGATGAGCTAGAGGAAGATGCTAAAACATGGATTGCAGAGCAAGTTGTAACTGAGAACCAGTGTAAGGAAGCTAATGATAGGCTGCAAAGGCCCAACACTGATGATACCCAAGTTGATGGACTGAACAATGCAAATGAGGGGGGATCTAGAAAGAAGAATTTGATAATTGAGATAATTGAAGGAGATGATGCTGAAGGGGCTGGGGGGATACAGGTAACCTGCCTCTGCCAGAACAGGGGCCAGCCAAAAATTAGGCAATAAGACACAGTGCTAGAATTGGGGTTGATGGTAGAGATATGTTGAAGAAGGCTATGACCAAGAAGAGAGAAGACTCTACTCTGGACAACACTTCTGGTTCCAAAGGTATTAACTCTAACTCTCCTTTAATTAGTTCTGACTCTCAGTCAAATGTTGAAAAAATTTCTAGAGCTTGTGGGTTAATTATCAATCAAATAGAGGTGGACAAGCTTGCCTATAAATCTTTAGAGCTTGCTGAAAAAGAGGCGTCATTGGCGCTACATAAAGTCAAGCAAAAGTTAGTAGATATGTCTGTGAATAAAGAACCAGCTAGAGATATTGTTCTTGGTGACAATCTTTCTGATAGAGTTGTGCCAACCAGTGATAGTGAGAAGGCATGTAAGCAACTAGCAGGTGGTGGCGTAGTTTTTGAAGATCAAGGACGAAGATCTTGTTTTGGAACATAAGAGGGTTGGGGAATGCTGGCAGGAGGAAACTATTATTAGAGTTATTGAAAAAACACGATTTTGACTGTGTATGTATTCAGGAGACTATAAAAGCTTCTTTTAGGCAAAGAGAGTTGGACAGATTAGCGGGACACAAAGACATGTGGTGGTCCTGGGTCCCCTCGCATGGTCATTCAGGTGGTATGCTGATGGGAGTGGACAAACAGTTTGCTTCTGTTTCAAGTGAAGAACATGGAGAATTCTTTTAGTGTGCCAAATTATCCCTGATGGGAGATGACTTTTGCTTCTTGCTGATGAATATTTATGGGCCTGCCCATGATGAGAAGAAACTAGAGTTTTTAGAAGAAATTCAAGAGAAGATTCTAGAGTCAGATATTCCGGTTGGAGGTGATTTCAATTTAGTCATAAAAAGGGAAGAGAAGTCTACAGGCAATATCAATACTTCTCTAGTGGATGCTTTCAATGATAAGATTAATAACTCTGCCTTGAGAGAGATTCAGAGGTCTGGGTGCAGATTTACTTGATCCAACAATCAAAATCCGCCTATCATGTTTGTTTTGGACAGAGTTCTGGTGACTGTGGGAATAGAAGATAAATTCAGTATGCTATCTGTATTGACTGCCCCAAGACTCAGGTCTGACCATAATCCATTAATTGTAGACTCTGGAGGGGTTAGTGCAACTATGAAGCATTTACTTCAGAATCAGTGATCATTGGCTCCTCAAGGAGGGTTTCTATGACTTGGTGATTCAGAAATGGCCTGAGAGATTTAAGATCAGTCCAAGTGACCATTGGCACATTATTTCAAGTAAACTCAGGAGAGCTATTAAAGGGTGGGGCATAAATACTGACAGCTCCCAGAGGAAAAGGAAACAGGAATTGCTGGATATAGCTTAGCTGTACTGGATGAGGAAAGTGAAAAAAGAGATCTTAACTTCTCAGAGTGGGAACAGAGATATATTTTAGATGCAGAATTCCAAAAAAATTTACAGGATGAGGAAGTACAGTGGCAAAGAAGAGGCGGGGAAAAATGGATTCTACAAGGAGATCTTAAAACAAGCTTCTTTCACAAGTGTGCAAGTAGGAGGAAAAGGAAAACGAAACGGTAATGATTGGGGTCGGCCATCCGGCACGTCCGAACGCGGGGCGCGTGCGCCTGCTGCCCTGCCCCCGCGCACGTTCGGGTTAGACCCGACGCGGGCACGTGCCGCCGGCCCCACGCACGTTTCTTTTTTGTTCTTTTTGGTTTTTTCTTTATCATTTTTATTCTTTTTTGTTTCCTTTTTCTTTTTCTTTTTCTTTTCTTTTTTTATTTTTTATTTTATTTATTTTTCTTTTTCCTTTTTATTATTATTTTTTCCTTTTTCTTATTTTTTTCTTATTTTATAATTCTTTATATGGATATTGTAAAAGTAGATCGGAAATGTTGTACATATTGTTGTAGGTGTTTCAGATGTATATTATAAGTGTTGCTTAAAATGTTTCATCTTTTTTTCCAACGTATGTTTCAAGTTTATGTTCCTAATGTTTCATTTTGTTTTCAAAATCAATGTTTGCAAGTGTTTCATTCGGATGTTCCATATGTTTTCACATGTACTGTTGGAACTGTTTTATCTAAATATTGCGTATGTTTGTTGATGGTTTCCAAGTGTTTTTAGATGTTTTTTCCTAAATGTTTCATCTGCAAGTTTCGAGCGTTTTAGTAGTTTTTTACATATGTTTCAAGTATTGCATCTGAATGTTTCAAAATTAAATCTGGTGTTGCAATTAGTGTTTCAGAGGCATAGGGAGGCCCACCACTGACGGCGATTGTCCTCCATCCTAGACAGCGTGATCTCGCATCTTCCCAACATCCTTCATCGTACATATGCTCGCATACTCATTTTTTTCTTGCCTCCTTCTGTGCTTCATAGCGGTCATTATCCATCTTTGGCACCCGATCTGGTATAGCCGGCATAACCTCACACTAGCCCGTCGTCTACCTCCTCTGTTGCCGGCTAACAAGATCAATCGTTCCCCTTCTTTGCTCATCGTCTGAAAGAAGAGGTGAAACATACATGTTGCAAAAGTATGTATCCAATGTTTTAGTAGTTTTCACAAATATGTTGCAAGTGTTTCGTATCAATGTTGCAGAAGTATATTGGGCTGTTGTATATGTTGGAAAAAATTTTATCAAAATATATCCATGTGAGATCTTGTTTTGAGAATTAATTGCAAGGAACATAATAGTACAGTCAGATTTTAATTAGGATACTTGGTTTAGGAGTTATAGCTTTTTTAACATAAAAAATCATCACGTAATATTAGGTGATAGGGATGCGTTGGCTGACATGCAGCATGCATGCACGTGGGCAACTAGCCTGGCGCCCTGGCCTGTGGCCAGTTGGGCCTGACGCGTGCTCCGGGCGCTCGTTGTTGCCACAACTGCTCGCCACGGGCGTCCGGACCAGCTAGTCCGTCCGGACGTCCGATGGGACACAGTACCCAAAACGAAAATTTCTATCTTGGAACAGGAGGGAGAGACCATTGCTGACCCTATTGATCTGAAGAAACATGTAACTGAGTTTTATAAAAAATTATTTGGGAGTGAGAATATTGCTGATATCCACCTTGCACCAGACATGTGGAATGAAAACAAAAAGGTGAGCCAGATAGAAAATGATTGGCTGACAAGACCTTTTACCATGGATGAACTAGATAGTGCTATTAAAGAAATTAGAGGTAATACTGCCCCCGGGCCTGATGGTTTCACAATTGAGTTTTTCAAAAAAATTTGGCACATTATTGGAAAGGTAATTCTGGAGATGCTGGAGTGGTTACACGAAGCTAGCCTAGATCTCTGGAGACTTAACTATGGAGTTATTATTTTGTTGCCTAAGGTGAAACCTGCAACACATATTAAGCAGTACAGACCAATATGCCTACTAAATGTGATATATAAAATTATTACAAAAGTGCTGACAATCCGATTGACAAGTGTGGTTGAGAAAGTGATTAGTCCCCTGCAGACAGCTTTTATCCCAGGGAGGAATATACTTGAGGGTGTGATAATTTTACAAGAGGTTCTTCATGAGCTGAAAACTAAGAAGCAGGCAGGGGTTATCTTGAAATTAGACTTTGAAAAAGCTTATGACAAAGTCAGTTGGGCTTTCTTGGAAGAAGTACTATCCAGGAAGGGTTCTTCAGAGAAATGGATTGATTGGATTAATAGAGCTGTCAAAGGGGGAAGAGTGTGCATTGATATCAATGGAGAGAGAGAAGAGAATATTGTAGGAGTTTTAAAGGGCTGAGGCAAGGAGACCCTTTATCTCCTTTACTGTTTAACATAGTGGCTGATGCTCTATCTGCAATGTTGGTCAAAGCTAGCTCAGAAAACATTATTCAAGGTCTTGTCCCAAATTTGATTGAGGGAGGTCTAACTCATTTACAGTATGCAGATGATACTGTCATTTTGCTTCAACATAATGAAGAAAATCTGCAGAATAGTAGAGTTATTCTTGCCTGTTATGAGGCAATGTTAGGAATGAAGATTAACTATGATAAAAGTGAGGTTTTTACAGTAGGGTTAAATGCTGAGGAACAGGAAAAAGCAGCAAAGATTCTCAAGTGAAATTTGGGAACGTTCCCTATGAAATACCTGGGCCTTCCTGTAAGTGACTGCAAAATCTCTAAACCTCAGCTGTAGTATGTCAGTGACAAAATTGGGAAGAGGCTGGGAACTTGGTAGTGTGAGTACTTGTCTTCAGGGGGTAAATCAACTCTCCTCGAATCCTGTCTGTCTAGTATCCCCATGTACACAATGGGGATTTTTCAACTCTATGAGGGCAATTTCCAGAAGATAGATTCCATAAGAGCTAGATTCTTCTGGCAAGGGACTGGTAAAAAAGGAAATACCATATGATTAAATGGGCAGCTTTAAACAAGCCTAAAGAATTTGGAGGTCTTGGTTTCACTGATGTCAGAGCTATGAACACCTGCTTGATGGTGAAATGGATAGACAAATTGGAAAGGGGGGACAACAGTTTGTGCTGCGCTCTACTCAGAAAAAAGTAACTAGGAGACAAGAGCATCTTTCATGGTAAAAGAAGAAGTGGATCTCAATTCTGGACATCTATTCTGGACCTAAGAGATTGGTAACAAAAAGGTAGAATGATTGAGATCAAGAATGGTCAGACAACCAGATTTTGACAGGATCTGTGGCTTGGAGAGTGCCCGTTAAAGGTTACTTTCCATCGATTGTTCCAAATTGTGCTGGACCCCGATATTAGTGTAGCTGATGTTCTTGATGAAGGACAGAACAATATCCAATTCAGAAGACAGTTGGTCCACTTAGAGATGAATGGCAGCAGCTAGTACAACTAGTAGAAAGAGTTGAGCTATCGGAAGGCAGAGATACAGTACTCTGGGCTCTGGAGAGATCTTGGAAGTATACTTCAAAATCATTATATAGACTGATGACTTTTGGTGGGGTTAGAGATATTCCCCTTATGAATGTGTGGAGATGTAATATCCCCTTAAAAGTCAAAATATTTCTATGGATGGTAGCTCATGATAGCATTCAATCCAAAGTGCAATTGAAGAAAAGGCAATGGTCAGGAAATCCTGAATGTTTGGTGTGCGACCAAGTTGAATCGGCAGATCACATTCTTTTTCAATGCCCGATGGCAGTGTTTGTGTGGTCATTCCTCTGGGCTAACCTGGGCTGGAATAAAGCACCCACCTGTCGCGAAGAGTTCTCTGAAGAGATAGTGAAGGATGTTCGAGGTATTAAACGCAAAATCAATCTGTTTATTTGTGCAGGTGCGATTTGGACAATCTGGAAGGCAAGGAATGATTTGGTTTTCAACAAGAAGGTGGTGGCCTCGCCGAAGACGATGATCTTCAAGTTGCTCTCACTATCCAAGTCCTGGCGCCCACTGCTTAAACTCAATCTGCAACCCAAAGCCGACGAAGTCTTCTGCCTGTTATCTTCCCGTGCGGTGTAGTTGTTGCTTTGGGCTTTGTTGGTTGAGTTGTTTCTCTGAGTAAACTGCTTGTAGTGCTTTCCTTTCATTAGAGTGTCTCTGTTGAGAGCTGTTTCTGTCGAGGCTTTGTGCTTGAGGGCTGGTTGAAACTTTGTTAGCCGCCAGGGTTTTGCTTTGTTGTTGCGCTCTGTTGTATAACTGGTAACCCCGGTGTGGATCTTGGGCCTCGTTAAGCTTTCAATAAAACTGGGTGATCGCCTTTGATCTAAAACTTATGTCCTGTTTAGATTCACTACAAAATGCAAAAAGTTTTGTCACATCAATTTTTAGACACATATATAGAATATTAAATATTGATGAAAAATAAAACTAATTTGACAGCTTCGCAAAATGTTGTGAGTTGAGTCTACTTGGGACATGATTCGATATTTATTGCAAAAGCTAGCACGTTATTACAATAAATCATTTTGCAAAAATAAGTGAATCTAACAAGTCCTAAATTAATTTATGAAGTTTTCCTAAGTCCAAGCATTTTATTTTTTCACCAAATTTATAGAAATTATTATTAATATTTTATGACAAAATTGGTATAACTAGATATTGGTATTGAGAAAATTGTTTTTGTTTTGTGTTATATATATGATTATCCTTTTCTATAAAGTTAGTCAAACTTAAACCAGTACTCCTTCCATATTAGTAAAAGATGACGTTTTAGAAAAGATTTTGGTCAAATATTGAAAATATAAATCATGAATAACTTTTAAATTGTTAAGTTTGAAAATATGAAACCTATATAAATAGATTTGTCTTCAAATATATTTTCATAAAAGTATACATATACCACTTTTTATTAAATATTTTTATAAAAATATGAAGTCAAAGTCATGCATTGAAGACCGTGTTATTATCCTAAACGTCATCTTTTACCCATATGGAGGGAGTATGACTTAAGTGACTAGAAAATTATTAACGTGAGTGTCTGCATCAAACATTTTCTTAAAAAAGAGTTCGATACAAGTATTTGAAACTGGCACCTTTCCTAAATTCATATATGTCTACTTTTTTAATTAATTCATATATGTCTACTACGCATGTACACACGGTGGTGGACCCTGTGCGCCTCATGTGTTCATCCCTATAACAATGCGCTCAACGTATACGTACAAGAAAAACAGTGACTTAAAAAGGAAGGCTGCCTGTATAAGTACTTCGAGTCTCTGACGGTGCACACGGGCGATCTCGTCCTCCAGGCCGGCCGGATGCTCTGTTTCAAGTTTTGACGAACCACAGTTTATGCCAAGCCATCGGGGCAGCACACGCAGCATTGTCAAAATAAGGCATGATTTCGCACTATGTTATTTCAAGAGAAGCCATACGAATCAACTGTTAAATAATAGGAACGAGTGAGACATGATAAACTGAAAGGTAATTTACTAACTTTGTCTCGTCTGAATTACACTTTTATTTAAGGCAGAAAGTGGATATAGAAACAAAAGCGATGGTGAGAAACAGTCAATTGAGTTCAACCATCATGCACGTGCAGTTATTCCTCGGAGAAGCTAACAAATCCTTAGGCTAATGCGAAAACAGAGCAGTGCTACCTTGGGTAGCTTGAAGACATCATCATCTCTTGCTCCAGACTGTATCTTCGGCTACATGGGTTTTCAGATCTTTGCCCATGTCCACTCAGTGATGGATTGTCCATCATAGTGTTATTGTTTCTGAGTTCCATAGCTATCATACCATCTCTATTATAATTGTTGGGACCCTGAAGCCCATGTAGTATATGTTCTACCTGTCGCATCGTTGGTATTTTCTCAACTCTTGAATTTATACACGATGCTGCAAGTGTAGCAACTTCTTGGACTTCTGTGTCTCCCTCCTCCATAGCTTGTGGATCTATTATTTGACTAAGATTCCCCTCAGAAAGTAGGTTACCAAAATGGGAAACAAGGCCATTTCCTTCAGAGGACAAATACGATGATGGTTTCTTCCTAGTGAGCAACTCCATCAAAATTACGCCAAAACTGTAGACATCACTTTTCTCAGTGAGTCAACCAATCTGGAAGTACATAGGATCTAGGTATCCTCTTGTTCCCTGAACCCTTGTTGTCAACGCAGTTTTTTCTACTGGGATGTACCTTGAAGCTCCAAAGTCCGATATCTTTGATGTCATCTTATCATCAAGAAGTATGTTAAGGGACTTAATGTCTCTATGGATTATTGGGATTGAAACTGATGAGTGAAGATAGGCAAGAGAAGTAGCTATCTCAGTTGCAATCCTCAACCTACTGCCCCACGATATGGACCTCGGTTCTTGAACATGGAGATGATGATATAATGTTCCATTGGAGATAAACTCATAAACCAACAATGGCACCTCAGTCTCTAGGCAACATCCATAGAGTTTGACCACATTCTTGTGGTTGATCTGTGACAGGATTGCTACCTCATTTATGAACTCATCTATTTCTTCTTGGACTGTAATCTTTGACTTCTTGATGGCCACGACATGTTTGTCCGACAGAATTCCTTTGTAAACTGTACCATGACCTCCGCCACCAAGCTCACGATCTTTGTCGAAGTTGTTTGTGGCCTTTGCGAGCTCATCCAATGGTATTATCATCCTTTCTGCAATGTCTGCCTTTTGGGACACCAATTGTTGCAACAATTGTCCACGATTTTGCTTGAAGTACTTTTGTTTCTCTACTTTTATCTTGTGTTGTTTAAATTTGCGGAGTAGGGACACCAAAAGAAGGAGCGTCGGGCCACTAGCAACTGACAAACCAATAATTAAACCTGAAAATGTATGTACACACATACACTATCATGATCATTTTCACAAGCTACTTATGTATGTGCAATGTCAGCAAAAGGATCATTGAGACATGAGAATCCAGTGGCTCTCACCTGTTGGGGCCTTGTTGTCGACACAACCACCATGCTCATAAGCGTTGCCGTGCATTCTTGGCGGGCACCGGCACTCGTAGTGTTCAGGCAAATTGTTGCAGTCGCCGCCCAAGCATGATTTCTGTAGCGCCGGGTCCATACACTCGTCGATGTCTGTAGCCAATTAGGATGAACAATAAAGAACAATGGAAGCCTTCCAAAGAACTATAAACTAGTGAATAGAGATATGCACGAGGATGAATATGTACTCGGGTAAAATCATTAGTGACCTTGGCATCCATTGGCGACGTATGGGTTGCCGTCGTAGCCTTTAGAGCAGTGGCACGTGACGCCTCCATTTTCTTGGCGGCAGTGGCTGTTCTCACTTTTGCAAAGGCGGCTGACCACGTCTGCTGGGCACTTGCCTAAGTTGTCTGCGGCAGGCGCTGACAAGCCTTGCTTAACGGCCCATTGTAGAACTATGGGAGACGACATGTTACTGATTGTCCAATCAGTCATTTTGAAGATCTTGTACCACTGATCAGTCAACCCGGCCTCCGAGATGAAAGCCAATAATAGGTAATCCTGCACATAACCATAATCACTCCTGATGTTCTTACTGAGTGCTTTGATTTGCACTCTCTTGGGCGTGCTGCCTGCAGGGATGGGCGCATGGCAGCAGCCATCGTGGCCGGAGCAGTACCCGTGGTGGGTTTGTGTTGGGACCGGTGGCAGCCCACCAGCAGCACGATCTCCGACGTCCAGGCCGCTGCCGAAGCTGCTGCAGACGCTGATGATGCTATCGGTGGTGTTGCTGCTGCTGCTGCTGCCATTTCTGTACTTCCCGTGGAGGCTGGCACGCACGTCCCAACACCCGGAGATGAGGATGAACTCGTTCCTGGTCGACAGCTCATAGGGCTCGCCGATGTCTCTTGGGAAGCGAATGTCAACCCTGACATCCTGAAGCCACTCCGTGCTGCCGTGACGATGGATGCCTGGCGTCCAGTCCGTTCTGCCGTGATGATGGATGACGCGTACTGTGGAGTTGCGCAAGGAGATGTGGACGACCTGGAGGGTGCCGTTGCCGTAGCCGTTGCCGGGCAGAAGCAGACACGGGGGATTGTGACTGGTGTCGCAGGTGAGGTTGAGCCCCGGCCAGTAGCAGCCAGGGTGCCCAAAGCCGAAGGGGTACGGCACGCTCACGTCGCCGCAGGTGGTGTTGCAGCCAGGCAGCGCTGTCGGCAACGCCGCATCTGCTGCAAATAAATCAATGTATGTAAGATACTGCCGTGTCTGTGTGTGTGCAACCCGTGCGACTCCAGGGTGCGTTTGTACTGACGATACTGACCTTTGTGGAAGTTATAATCGACACAGCCACCAGGCAAGTTCCTGACGATACTGACGTGCGTTTGTACGTCAGGGTTGCCGTAAGTTCCTTGCGGGCACTGGCAATCAAATGACCCGATCGTGTTGATGCATACACCGAAGCACACTCTATGTTTACCCAGGAACTTGCACTCGTCGACATCTGGAGCCAGTTAACCCCACCAATTCACACATGGTGGAAATAAATAAGGCATAATCCATCATCGTGCTTTGGCAAGGACCCGTAATATTAAGCGATATAAATATGTTACTTTCAACATGTGCTCTTGCACGTGCTAAAATCGTATGAGAGATATAGCATTAGGTATTGCTATTAAATAATACCTATAATTAATAAAAAAATGCATACTTATTTTTTTATGTTTTTTCTCCTTGTTACTTTGCGTAGTCACAATTCAGTTGTGATCTTATCGACCACTAATGTATATATTTTCACATCTATCCATATTTTTTCTTTGCAAGGAATCTCCGTGTATGTTTACTATATAGTCATTTCAAAAAAAAATTGATGGAATTATTTTAATTGTAAAATTTTAGTCTTATTGTAGTTACTGTACTACTTCATAATTTATTAACTAATGCGGTTATTTTCTATTATAGGTCAAACTTGTTAATATAATTTTAAATGATTTGTCACTATCATAAGTAAAGGAATCAAAATATTTTTCATGATAGCGAAAACATAAAATGTATATATTACCGCTCATGCCAGCTTTTGTATTTGATGTGCATTCGGGCACAACACGTATGTTTACTTTAGTTAGTTTTCAATATATTAATATTACAATTAATATTAATAGAAGTGGGTAACATAGAGAGATTGGGATTATTTAAACATTTTTTTAATAGAAGATGTTGCTAATTTATATGTAGATTTGAGAGGATATTTTAGTTTTTTAATAATGAAAGAAACTGTAATTAAGATGCACATTTAAGAGGTTAGGTAGATTATCTATCAATGGTAGGTGGGTAAATATAGGAAAATTTAGGGTTACCTTAAATCATATTTCATAATGTCATAGGTTGGTAATTTACATACATATTCATTGATAACTTCATGTCTTTTTTTTTCAATCATTGATGTAAGCAATTATTTCGGAAAACCAGATTCAAAGTTTATTATTATCAATGGTGATTAGAGTCTTCAAATTGATGTCCGTATGATTGAAATTTTGATGAGAATTTGTAAGATTTATTTTTGTCTAGCATTTCTTGTGCTCACAATTTAATAAGTGATTGGCTAAAATAAATAATGCTCGACTTTCCTGTAACTAGTACGCATACTTCCTCTATTTTTTTATGTCATATTAGGCTTTTTCAAATTTAAACATTCTTAACTTTCATCATTAATTGTAAAAAGATCTGTGTAGTTTAACAACATCTGAAGTAGCTATATACTATAAACATATTTCTCATGTTGAATTTAGAAATGTAACTATTATGTTGCTAACCTATGTAATTATTTAAATTGGTAGTAACAAGAGAAATATTTGACTTAGATAGAAAAAACTAATATACAAGGCGTGTGGATGGGCGACAGGCTATGCAACCGTATAAGGCCTTCACTACAGGATGCGGGTTATTTGCCGAGTGCCTGGGACACTCGGCAAAGAGCCGATTACACTCGGCAAAGGCTTTGCCGAGTGCCGCACTCGGCAAAGGGCACTCGGCAAAGGTTTTCTCAGCAAAGACTTCTTTGCCGAGTGCCAAATATCGGGCACCCGGCAAAGGCTTTGCCTAGTGCTAGGTCAGCACTCGGCAAACTAAGTTGAAACCGTCTACTTTGACGGCTGCTTTGCCGAGTGTCGGTTGACCGGGCACTCGGCAAAGAATTTTTTTTATTTTTTTTAATATAATTCTTTGCCGAGTGCCAGGTCAGCACTCGGCAAAGAAATTCAGCCGGCTGTTTTTTTAAAAACCCTTTGCCAAGTGTTCCAGCGACGGCACTCGGCAAATAATTTTTGATTTTTTTAATAAAAATCTTTGCCGAGTGTCATGGCAAAGGCACTCGGCAAATCTGGAAAACCAGCTGTCAGGTTCCCCAGGTTTGCCGAGTGTCTTGACCATGGCACTCAGCAAAGAAGCCTTTGCAAATAGGTCAAAATTTTTGTTTTTTTTTGTTTTTTGATTTCCATCAAAACAGAGAGACATATCACATATATATTATATACATCATCACACACAGAGCATAATATATCACATTCATATCCAAATCATCCATAATCCACGAAATTCACATATATCATCCATCCATCGTGCATCACACAAATATCGTCCATAATCCATCGTATATAATCCATAATCTATCACATACATATAAATATGTCTCTAGTGCATCATAAATACAAAGTCTGGGTTTTGAACAAGTCCGAAGAACATGCAGAGCGGTACTTACTGCTGCCATCCTGGTCCTGGCCACTGTAGAAACTGCTCGGTCTGTGGAGGGGCAGTTGGCCACACGGACGATGGAGACGGGCCACCGTCCACAGACGGGGCACTACTCACCGACTGTGGCTGCACAAAGGAGAAGCGAGAATCATGAGTACGGACGATTGGACCAAAAGGCTAAAGGAATCAACACGTTGACATACTAACCTGAGTCCCTAAAACAGGAGGAGGAGGCGCAACTGGTGCGAGCAGCGACGAAGGCACGACCACACCTGGCAAGGTCTTCAGGCTCGCCATGAAGGTGAACATGTCCTGCAACCTCTGCTGCTCGACCGCCCTCTATGCTTGCACAAACGCCATCTCTAGCCGATGGGCCTCCGCCTGGGCCTCCATCGCTTGGCGTTGGGCCTCCGCCTGTGCCGCCTGCTGGGCCTACAACTGCCGCATGTTCTCCTGCGACATTCCAACCGCAAGGATTAAACAACGCAAAGATAAGGTACATGTGTAAAAGCAATGAACGACGAGTTTGTGAGTAGTAACCTGGAGCTCTGCCATCTCCTGCAGTGAGCTCGGCTGCCGAGGGCGTATGGGGAGGGAGGAGTCCGTGCTCCTGGCTCGAATATCAACGAGGCTGGCAACAGAGGAGGAGTCGACTGTGCTATCTGCCATCCAGTACCGGCCGTGCTGCTTCCCTCCTTCCAGCCTCATCACGAGGTATGTGTCCAGGGGCTGCCGAGTCGGATCATAGTCCTCCCCATGGCGCTGGCGTGCCGCCGAGGTGTACTCGGTAAGCTTGCTGTGGACGCTCGAGTTGGTGTACGCCTCGGGGCCGTCCGCTCGGTGTGCCTACCATCTAATAGGTGTGGATAGGTCCTAATCCCACCCGCAGATGCATAGATGAGGTCAGTTTCCATGGTTCGCTCCTATCCAAGACAGAATTTCGGCAGCACCTCCCCGCTGTTCTCCCGATACATGTCCAGCAAAGGAGAGTGTGTATCCGGAGAACAAAAGGGAGCTGGTGTCGAAATTCTGTCTCGGACCGGAGCAAACCATGGAAACTAACCGCATCTACGCATCCGCGGGCCGTCCAAAATACTTGGACAATCCGAAAGAGATACGGTCACAGATATGCAGAGATCTGCATACCTCGATCTGTATCTCTTTCGAACGGGAGACGCCTAACTAGGTAACGCGAACACACATAACATGTATGCAAAGAAGAAGGGGGGTTATACCTAGGGTGGCGGTGAAGTAAGGCTACCGGGGCGGTGGCGAGTCAGTACAGTGGCGAGGCGAAGCGGTGTAGGCAGACCAGCAGCACGTGGGTACTCCGGCTCTCCCATCAAGCGCTCTTCCCTGTAAAAAAAGAACGTATAAGCCGATCAATAGAAAATTTCGGCAGCACCTCCCCTGCACGGGGAGGTTTCGAAAACCTGCACAAAAACAACTCGGTACGACGGCCGACGTCCACACGCATATCAACGACACGATGGCCGACAACCACACTCTGACATTCAGTCCATGCAACCATAACAACATATCACTGCTACTATCACACTACCATACTACCATCCATTTTTCGCATACCTTAAGCCGAGATGACACTTCTTCTTCTCCTCCTCCTCCTCCTTCTCCTTCTCCTTCTCCTTCTTCTCCTCCTTCTCCTCCTCCTCCTCCTAATCCTCCTTTTCCTTCTTCTTCTCCTCCTCCTCCTTCTTCTTCTCCTCTCCCTTCTCCTTCTTCCTCTTCTCTTCCTCCTCCCTTCCCTTCTTCTTTCCCTTCCCTTTCTCCTTCCCCTTCTCTCCTCCCTCCTCTTCTCCTTTCCCTCCTCCCTCTGCTACTGCCGGCCGGGGGTGGGGGGGGGGTGGGGCTGCCGGCCTGGGCGGGCTCGGCCGGGCCCTGCCGGCCGGAGGTGGGGGGTGGGGCGCCGGGATGGGGGGTGGGGGTGGGGCGCCGCCGGGATGGAGGCGTGCCGGGGCAGATTCGGCGACGGGGCTGTGGGCGGCGGGCGGCGGCGGGGCTGCGAGTGGCGGCGGGGCTGCGGGGCGGGATTGGGGGGCCGGAGGGGCGGCGCTCCGGCGGTGGCACGGGGCTCCGGCGTGGGGCGGGCCTCCGGCGGCGGCGGCGGCGGGATTGTGGGCGGGGCAGGGCTGTGCGCGCGCGTGTGTGTGTGAGAGAGAGAGTTAGGGAGCGCCGGGTAGTTTTGATTTGGTTTTTTTTTGAAAAATATAACTTTGCCGAGTGCGAGGGCCCGGCACTCGGCAAAGTAGTAGGTTTGGCTAGTGCCAACCCTAGACACTCGGCAAATTTTTTTTGTTTTTTTTTTCACCAATTTTTTTCTGAAGCTTCATTGCACTAAGAAAAATAACTTTTTCAAGTTTGAGACTTTTTTATTGCAGTTTGTCATATTTCGTTAGTTTATTTTGTTTTCTTGAATTTTTTCGAAAAATCTTGGTTTGAACTGCGTGTGCATGAAATAATGAAACGTAGCCCTATAAAAAATTATATTCATGTTGAAGGTTGTGTTTTAAGGCTGTATCCAGGAACACACCTAAAAATTTGAACGTCTTATTCATAGAACATGGCGACCCGCTTGATCTCGGATTGTAATTTAATTATATAAAATTCAAACGAAGTCCGAAAATCGCGAAACCTGTCGAGGTGTCGTGTTATCACATGTATGGGCTATGATAAAAAATTGAGAAGGTTTCGAGGTAGTTGCAACGTCGGATGCCTAAAACCCAGACTTCTCCACATGAAACTTGTGGAGGTGTCGTGTTATCACATGTGGAGATGTCTGGATTTTAGCCATTCGACCGAGCCACTAGCTCGAAAACATCTCAAATTTTTATCATGGCCTCTATACGCGATAACAAGACAACTCGATAAGTTTAATGATTTTCAGACATCGTTTGAAATTTATATAATTTAAATACACTCCGACAACAAGCGGGTCGCCATGTTTCGTGAACCAGGCGTTCAAACTATTCGGTGACTTCCTGGATACGGCCTCAAAACACACCCTCTAACATGAATATCATTTTTTGGATGCCTATGGTTCATTATTTCATGCACCTGCAGTTCAACGTCATAATTTCCGGAAAAATTCAAGAAAACATAATAACTAAACAAATATATCAAAAAGCAATGAAAAAGCCCCAAACTATAGCATGGTGTTTGTATTACTGTTTCAAACCTCCACAAAAAAATTGGTAAAAAAACCAAAAAAAATATTTTACCGAGTGCCTAGGGTTGGCACTCGGCAAAGTGGACAGTTTGCCGAGTGCCAAACGCCTGGCACTCGGCAAAGTTAACGGCGCCCGATGGCGTCGGGTCCTGGCAGTTCTTTGCCGAGTGCCGATATGTCTGGCACTCGGCAAAGAATATCTTTGCCGAGTGCCGTGTTTTGCCGAGTGCCACGTTCTCGGCAAATAGGGATTTGCCGAGTGCCGAGGTTTGCCGAGTGCGGCACTCGGCAAAGAAGACCTTTGCCGAGTGCGCGATATTTGGCACTCGGCAAAGCTGTAGGCACTCGGCAAAGTCTTAGTTTCCTGTAGTGCTTGGACTTTTTCGGGCGCCAAACTTTTATTGCCATCAAAAAATCGCTGGAACATCGCATTCCGGCAAAAATCAAACTCTTCATTTGGAGACTCGCGAAACAATCATTACCTATGGGGCATGTCCATCATCACAGACACATGGCATATTCCTCGAAATGCTTCATTTGTGGTGCTAAGGACTCCTGAAAACACTCGCTACTATAATGCACTATGGCAAAGTGTGTCTGGGCTCTTATTGATGAGGAAATTACTGAACATATTTTTTGTGTTCGGGAACCAGAAGCAAGAGGGTTGGATTTTCTCACTAATAGATTCTTTGAAGCAAGATGAGCTCATTCGTGTGCTAGTCACGTTATGGGCAATCTGGTATGCATGCAGGAAGGCAATATGTACACCAGATTATTTTCCAGAGCCCATTCTCAACGTTCTCCTTTGTGAACTCGTTCATCTCTGATCTCTCAATGGTGGCGGCCCGACCTGTGCAACAATGCACTAGGCAACCTCAACATGCTATCTGGCTACCCCCTCTAGTCGGCACAGTGAAGATTAATGTGGATGTGGCCATGTCGAAGAACAGAAAGGTGGGAGCAGTTGCAGCGATCGCAAGGTCGGAAGATGGCAAGTATTTGGGCGCCTTGGCAGTGGTTTTTGATGGAACAACCGATGCTGAATCCTTGGAAGCCTTAGCGTGTAGAGAAGCATTAGCTTTATCACATGATTTGCTTCTCCGTAACATCCTAGTGGCATCTGATTGTCTACCCATGATAAAAAGCTTGAATGAAGGATCACTGGGAGCTTATGGACAAATATAGTCTGGGAGATCATGGCGTTAGAAACTTTATTTGAAGAGATACAGTTTATTCATGAGAATTGCCAGCATAACGCACATGGACATAATTAATTTAGCAAGGTGTAATATTTATGCTAGTATAGGTAGACATGTCTGGCTGTTTAGACCGCCGCAAGGCGTTTGTATCCCAGAAACAATTGTCCTTTAATTGAATAGGAAGTTTCTCAAAAAAAAATCAAAAAAATCGCTGCGACGCTGCATTCGTTGCTGTTCGACTGCACGAGCCGAGGTCTGATCAAACTCATCGGCTCGGACATGCGAGTTGGACTCCTTGACTCCTCGATCAAACTCGTGGAACTGATAAGCCGATGTCCACGCCATTCCACAGTCACCACTTCCGGTCCAGCCAGCCATTCAGCAGTGTTTTTCTCTCAGAACAATCAGCCAGCCAGCCGTACCGTACCAATCAGGTGAACAGAACGTTTCTACTGATTTATGAACTGGCGAGCCCCAGACTGCTTGGTATTGTTGGAATTATTTGTTTTGGTTATTTCATTACTTATGGCCAAAGGGCACTACAAGAGAAACCCCCATTTAGCAACGATTACCTAGCAACGTTTAATTTATCTGTTGCAGGCAACACGTACCAGCAACACATGCGTAGGTCGGTGTTTTTTTATTTCACAAGTGCCGTGTGCTGTTTTCATTTTTGTTTCCAGCAACACATCTGTAGATCTATGTTTTTTTTATTTCACCTAGTGCATTTTCATTTTTGTTTCCTCTCTGATTCTGGCGCACGTTTTAATCTCCCCCGTTATTTTGGTGTATAACAGCAAAAAAAAAAAAAAACATTCTTTCAAGATTCGAACGGCGGACCTCTCGCTTGCCTTCCATCCGCACCGTCCAATTGAGATGTAGCCTATTCTGTACGATATTGATTCGTCAATTCTGATGGACAGATGTGAGTAGCACAAAACCATTTCCGTGGTTTGCCTTGAGTAGCAGCAGTGGACGTGGCCATCGCGTGACAGCGACTGCAGGAGCTCAGCAGCCAGCCAATGGTTTTGTCTTGAAGTCCAAGCCGATCAACCCCAAACAAAAAGAAAAGTCTTTTAAAAGGTGATTTCTAGAAAACAAAACAAAAATAAAAGAACAGCTTTCATCGTCATGATTTGAACCCATAACCTCCAAAGAACGGAACACATACGTACCATTAGACTACACATGCATTTGGTAATATTTGTGCGACATTGATTTTTGTATATCATTTCGTAACCTTCCGAAAGGTCGCATGAAAAATTTCGTAATTTTCTCATATGATGTTTGATGAAGACGAATTTAATACCGAAGTTGTAGTACTTTTCGAGATCTATAACTTTGTCGTTCAAACTTTTTTCATTTGGGGTTTTTTCGATATCCAAATATGTATCCTAAGGTTTTATAGAGTTAACACTAAAGGAGTTTGTATGCTCTACAGTGACAAGTGAGTGTGTAATGATAGAAAAGGATCTCGGATGAAGAAACAACCAAAATAAAAGTTATAAATCTCAAAAAGTTATAAAACTTTGTATATTACAAATTATTTGTTTAGAGTTGTTTGGTTGCTAAGTACTAAATCCGTTCCAATTTATACGTCGTTTGACTTTTTTTGGCTTTAAGTTTGACCATTCGTCTTATTCAAAAATTTCCGTAGAATATCATTTCTTTTGTCATGGCTTGCTTTATTAATAAAAGATCTTCAAAAATGATTTAAATTCAACTCTTTTTCCGTAAATATTTTGAATAAGACGAGTGGTCAAAGTTCGAGTTGGAAAAGTCAAACGACCAATAAATTGGAATGGAGGGAGTATTTGTTTCACCAGATTTAATAGAAGTTAACACTAGTACACAAAAGCTCTACGCAGGCGCCACGTTTTTATTTCTACAGGCGGTTTTGATTATTGGACGTCACTGGAAATCAAATGATGGGTCCAAATCTAAAACCGTCTGTAGAAATCGATTTCTACAGGAGAAATGCACCATTTCTACATGTAGAAAACCAATTTGTATAGGCGGTTATCTTAAGAAAACCGCCTGTAGAAATGGGGGCATTTCTATAGGCGGTTCCTTAAGAAAACCGCCTGTAGAAATCGATTTCTACAGGCGGTTTCTTAAGTGAACTGCCTGTACAAATCTGTGCCAATTTTAAAAATTTGATTTTTTCAAATGACTTTAAATGAAAAAATTGTCTACATAAAAGTTGTAGATCTCGAAAAGTTATGAAACTTTGTAGTTGAAATTTTTTTTATTTGAAATCATCTTATTGACGTAAAATACGGTCAAAGTTTGAATTTTGAATTTTGAGTTTTTGAAAAAAGCCTCGGATGAAAAAACTATCTACATGAAAGTTGTAGATCTCAAAAAGTTATGCAACTTTGTAGTTGACAATTTGTTTATTTGACTTCGTTTAGGACCCCAAACAATCAGTTTTCTATCGGTTACGTAACAATATGTGGCGAACCTAATACTATTCAGACACAAGTGAACTATGGGTGGAGTGGTTAGAGGGGGTACGCGCGAAACAGAGGTTGTGACTTGTGACTTCGACGGAGACGGGCGAGCGTTGGCCGGTGGCTGCCTCCCCTTATTTAAAAACATTTTCTTGATCAGTAATATTTATTTTCTTTTATTTAGGTGGAGCAAGCAAATGTTGCCATATCAAGGATCGGTAAAGCTAGATTGACACAGGTAGTAGCTATTTACCATCTCAGGTATATTAATTTTCTATGGGCTAACCATTCCTGTGGTCTAGGTAAAAATTTCTGGATATTTTTTTCCTTGATTAGATTACATCACTTTTAACTATTATGGCGAGATGACATGCCAATTCATTAATTTAAGACCATTGAATTTTTCTATGTGCACCATAAGATTTTATTTTTATTTGATATCCCTGTTTTGATTGTGTGCTATAGGCACTATATATGATTTGCTCTATCAGTGAAATTAATTGAAACTTTTGGATTGACTATGTGTTATTTATAGCCTAATAATGTTAAAAGAGTTGTGTTGCAGACCTGCTCCTGCTACCAATCTGCATCCATGATTGGTTAACAGGGATCTTAAGCTATCTATTTTACTAGTAGATTTAAGATATGATTTTTTTTATTTACACAGATCTCATTTTTATTCTTGAGCTCATCCTTTAGTATTCACTATTCAGTTAATTCAGTGTTTTTTTGGCAGAATCTACCGAATGTCTGAATGCTATGGAATCAACAATTTCTGACCATCTAAAATCATGGCATCCTCAGTTGAGGTGGTACCAGAAAGGAGGGCTGTTGGCATTCTAAGAGGGATCTCATTAGGATTTATATTTTACTCCCATAGGAACTTGTAATCTAAACAAAAATTGTGTAATGAATTTTGTGGATGGTACTCATTGTAAACAATATATATTCTTTACACCCTATGGCTGTGTATGCTTTTCTTTTATGTATGGCATGGTCTTGCATTTATCGTTAATTTATACAGGCAATATTTCTATTGTTGACTCAACAAATAAATAATTATTATAATATTAGCTGAATAGTTTATTCCTTGCAACATATATAAGTGTTGCAAATAAATTAATATATATGTTGCAACAAGCCACATAAGTTATTTGCTCATGGTTTGTACAAACATATACAAGTGTTGCCACAACCCATCATATGTGTTGCAACATTGCAACGGTTATTAGTATAGGTTATCAGCGCATAAATAAGTGTTGCAATAGATCCTTGCAACGCCACTTTAGCCAACACATATTAGATACGTTGGTATAGACCTTACCGATGTATATATGGACTTTTAGCAACACATATTTGTGTTGCAAAAGGTGGTGTCATCTTGTAGTGGGGCCTCTAATCTAGTTGGTTAGAGGAATCTAGCAGCACTCCTCAGGTCCTGGGTTTGACTCTCCGTGGGAGCGAACTTTAGGCTGGGGTTAAAAAAATCCCGTCTCACGGCCAAAGCATAGGTCTAAGGCCCGGACCCGATCTTACCCCCGCAGGTGGAGTTTTTTTAATTACTTATGAAATGATAAACTTTGGTCAGTTTGTGTACAATTTCAGCGATGGAATTATTGCGTTTGATTAATTGCTTACTATATCTAACAAGGCAATTTGTTTTTCTTTATTATCAATTATGTTAAATACATGAGCTAGAACCATTGTACTAGCTGGTTCGTTCTCCATTGTTTCATGCGCATCGTTATAAGTTTATTCGTTTTGTCTTGTATCATTGATTTTTTTAAGAATATTAATAGAATGATATTCTCCTAAAGTAAAGATTATGCAACAAAAGTTAAATTGGTACGATTCTTGGTCTGTCATTGCCATATATATATATATATATATATATATATATATATATATATGTATATATATATATATATGTATATATATATGTATGTATATATATATATATGTATGTATGTATATATATATATGTATGTATGTATATATATATATGTATGTATGTATATATATATATATATGTATGTATGTATATATATATGTATATATATATATATAATATTGTGAAAAAAGGTACATTTTAGAATATACATTATTGTTAATATATTTTTCTAGACTGGTAGGGTCCTTTTCATAGTTTGTAACAAGGCTCCTCATTTTTACGGTGCTGATGTGGGACGTAAAAAAAACTGGAGTATAATATTTTTTACTTCCAATTAGCCTAGACCTTAGGAAGAAAGTAATGGAGCTACTAACAGTATGCCAAACTTGGAAGAAAAAAATATAGTTACTAAACAATGTGCAGTGGTAACTAACCTTGGCACCCACCGGCGAGGTAAGGGTTGCCGTCGTAACCAAGGTCACAGCTGCATGTGTAGCCTTCGTCCCCGGCATTGCAAGAGCTGTGTTCACTCTTGCAGACCTTGTGCCGTACGTCTAGTGGGCAAACACCCCACCTTTGCGGTTGTGGCAAGCCCTGCTTCAACCAGAAATCGAGGAGAAGTGGAACCTCACGGAGGACAAGTGGAAGCGCACGCAAGACATACCGCTGCAGTCTTACTTGCACATGGACCCACCCCTGCTCCGCGACGAACACGGTTACAGGCCGAAAAGTCTGCTCGTTGGTGTGGTTGCCACTGTAGAGCCACCTGGCCTCTACTCTACGGGGCACGCCTCCAGATGTGAGGGGCGCCCGGCCGCAACCCGATGTGCCCGTGCAGCTCAATGACCAGTTAATCATGAAGCCATCGTCGTGGCGGTCGCTCTGGGTGCAGAGCGAGGTACAGACGCTGACGATCTTGGTGGCCTGTTCCCCCACGACGTCCGCTAAAAGCATCGCCATCACATTGCAACCGGAGACAACGAGCTCGTTTTGGTTGGATAGCAAGTAACCGTGGTCCCTGAAGCCGTGGCCGAAGTCGAGCGAGGTGTTCCAGCCGTCAGAGTTGAATAAGTCGCCGGTTGTGTTTATCATGGAGCCGGTGCGCATTACGCGCACTGTTTGATTCCGCAGAGAGATCTCGGAGACCCGGAGGCTGCCGTCGCCGAGCAGCAGCCGCGGCGGGTGGCAGCTGGTGTTGCAGGTGAGGTTGAGCCCCGGCCAGTAGCAGCGGGATGGCCCCAAGCCGAAGGGGTACGGCACGCTCACGTTCCCGCAGGTGGTGAGGCAGCCGGGCAGCCCGATCGACGCCGGTGGCGGCGCCGTGGCTGCTGCGGCCGAGAGTTGCAGCGCCATCGCCATCAGCGCCACCGCCGCTGCTGGTAGCACAGCTGCAGAGGCCAGCACCATTATGGACAACTTGTACAATGCTCCTAATACTTACTATACTTGTAGCTACTACAGTAGAACGTGGTTTTCTACGATGAACTGCAGCGTGCTGTGCCTACCCAGCGATGCGGACCTAGTTATATAGTACATATGGAGACATGGACTCGATCGATACCTCGCGGTTTCCTGGAAATTAAATGGGCGAACGTGTTTTCCATGGATGGACGACAGATCTGCACTGACCACGCTCGCGAGCAAGCACGCGACTGCCTCTGTCCTGTCCTCCATCTCCCCACCTGCGCTTAACTTATGGCCTGTTTAGTTACACTACCGTTACATCGAATGATTAGACGTATACATAGAGTATTAAATGTAGATAAAAAAGAAACAAATTACGCAGCTTGCATGTAAATCGCGAGATGAATCTTTTGAATCTAATTAGGTCATGATTGGACACTAATTGCTAAAGTTAGCACAAGTGCTACAATACACAAAAATTTTATACTAGGAAATAAACAACCCTTATTTACTAGTTCCTCCGACCATAAAAGAATAGAATTATGGTATCTGTGTCGGTCAAATTAGCTCAAATTTGACTAAATTTATATAGAAAATAGTATTACTGGTCAATCAACCGTTTCTTCTCCACGGATTAATCATGTGATTTGTAAGCATTAGAAATTTCCGTTTAATGTGTGTATTATTAATTAAAAAAATCTCTCCATCCGTTTGAAACTGTAAGTCATAACTCCTTGACACACTGCCATTGCATCACTGAAATTATTTGGCACAGTTCCTATCTATCATACGCCTGATTTTTTTTAATCCGTTCAGGCGACGTCGCGCCAACACTTTTGCGTTCCGTGGTGCTAGAAAAACTGGTGCAGGATCGTAACGACGGACGGCATGTAGACGCTGTAATTGCAGCCTGCGTGCACGTACAAATTGGTGAAGCTAACGTGTGAATTGTGATGGAGTCCATACGAGGCGCGAGCTGAATGATGAACGTGCTGATTAGTATTGTTTATGATTTGTTAATTGCCTTTTGTGTTATAATATATTAAATTTTTATCTTTGTCCAACTATAGACAATAATTGTTAATTATCTTTGTGTTATATTATATCAAACTTTTGTTCTCTTGTCTAACTATAGAAATATTTGTAATCTATTAACTGTCTTTGTGCAAACACAGATCGGATTTTGTTGGATTTATGATTTCATCCGAAAATTGCAGAATATGCTTACAAAAATTGCAATAAACTAAGCCTGCAGTTTTAACATAAGACATGTGCAATGACTGTCACCTCAAATGAAGCTAAATTTCAGGTGTCTGAATTTTAGCAACTCCCATTATTTGGTAAGTTTGTACGGCATCCTTGAACACATTAAAGTGTAGTTTAAGTTAAGCTCAGTTGATGTTGATTACTTCTTAGGATGCAATGATTTTTGGTGTTTATATATTGAAGTTTGCTCTAGTCTCTCACCGTAGCATACTCCTTGCGTGCTAAAATAAATGCTCATTTGACATTTCGAGGAGCCAATTTGAAGGACCGGATAGGCGACCCAGAGGGGAAGGGTGAATGTTATCCCAAGTTCAATCCCAAAAGGCAAATACACACTCAGCAAAGTAATCCACGAGCCAACTGGTGGCTGGGTAGTATCTCCAGCCATGACCAAGCGATACAGCGGATCCTCAAACACACGCCTGAGCAGACTGGAGAAAGGAGAGGAAGGGAGAGCATGGGTACTCCAAAAATACTACGTGAGAGCGCAAGTCTGCAATGCCTTGTGCGCTCCCCTTCCCCTCTGAGTACCGAGCCCGCAAAAACCTACAAGACGCGAGGCCCGTGTGACGCCTCGTGCGTTCTGTCGCTAATCCCATAGTCATGCTGCGTGTAGGGCTACGAGAGGCCATGTCCCACCAAACAGTGGAAGGGTAGATGGAATGCACTTTTGGCGCAATAGCTAGTACCCCATTGACCTGTACTGCATCTCATCCAATAAGCCTAGTAGACACATGATATGAGAACCTTGTTATTTCTATAGGATCCTCTAGGGTAGATCTAGAGAGGAACATCAATAATGCAATGCAGCAAGTACATGCTCAGCACTGCTTATCTGAGCTGTTCATTTCCACTTTGAGATTCGTGCTACACACTGTTCCTAATGCTTCTCACTCCTGTTTTGTATTGCACAGATCTCAAAGCGCAGTGTGGACGGCTCAGATAAGTAGTGCTGAGCATGTACACCCCAAAAACCTGCTTTCGGGAAACATTGTTCTATATATTCGGATAAAACCTTCCTATTACTAGAGTGAAAGAGAGAGAGAGGATGGACCGGAGGTAGCTGACCATCAGGTACAATGGCGGAGGAGGAGCCCGAGGTGGCCATGGAGTTGATGTCGAGGTCAGTGAAGGGGAAGCAGTGAAGCTAGGTACGAGGTTCCTCTCAGCCGCCACTTCCCACCGATATCTAAAACCTAATCCGATCAGAGAGGGGCGCTGTGAGTGATAGGGTTCACCAGCTATGTATTGGGCTGGGTGCCTCTGAACAGGGCACGAGGTCAAGCTCCAGGTGACCGTTGAGCCAGCTGGTGGAGATCAACCTATGTCATTAATCCAGCTGGTGGATTGACCACGTCGTCGACCTTCCTACCAGCTCCACCCAGGCCAAACGGGTAGCAACATCCGCACCAGCCGTGTCGTGGACCTCCCGGACGTGTACGGATTTGCTCGATCTTCATGTAGCGGATGGTTACTTTTGGGTTAGGATTATCATGTGGAATTTGGGTCAACTGTGGACTGCTTAATATTTCAGTCCAATAATTTGTGAGAAGCGGGAAATATAGCGGCTCTGAAGCTTTCACGCATGGAAATTGGAAAGCACTTGAAAACATAGTCTGCGCGGTGAAACCGTGTGAAAGATCGGGGGTGTTTGCTTGTTGTTGATGGTAGTTATTACTCAATTTTAAGCATCAATAAGACATGAAAAAGGACATAAAAACATCCTCAAACATAGAATAGGGTTTAAATTGATAGAATTCCACGAGTTTTGTTGAATCTGTGTTTTACAGAGTGTTACTCAGAAAAAACTAAGGGAGACCCGCATGTCGGATCAAAATATCGAATTCCGACGCGAAAAGAGAAGAAGAACATTCCAGAGAATACTAGAGATACGCCTGACGAAGCGGGGCCCGGTTGGCAGCCAGGGGGGATCGGCCAATCCCCCTGACAGGTCGGCCGATCCCCCAGAGAGTCCTTTTCGCCTGTGTTTCGACGTGGACCCACATCCCGAAATTTCACGCAATCTCCACCATCCGTCGAAGTCGGTTTGATACAAGGGCTACGGTTCATCCCACCGGCCTATAAAAGGACCCCCAGACCCCCTAGGATTTCATATATCAATAGAGCAGATATCAGATCATCTTCAGAGATCAAGAGAATAGCTCTCCACCAGCGATTAGGGTTAGACACTCAAAATTCTAGTTTAAACCTAAATAGTAGATTGAAGTAGAGTTGAGCCTTCAGCTCAGGATTCTGAATCGCCTGTCTACTAGAGATCGGTAAATCTACTGTATTACCTCTCATTATGACTTTATGCTATTTTATGACTATGTTTCGGTTTCTTATGTTCTTAGTTTATTCTATTAGTATATTTGATATAGTTATGATTGGTAATGAGTTTATGCATGAGTTCGCAAAACGGTTAATCCAGTACTCGACTGGGTTAAGTGGTGGATATTATAGAGGCATGGTGCTTAGATATTGTTTGTCTGCAAATGCGTTTTATATGCCGGGTCATGTGGTAGATCACGGATGTGACACTCCTGTTGAGTTCTCTGTAGTCCACTCCCCGCATGTAGAGAGAGTAGAACTAAATTATGAAGGAAGACTTCACTATTACCCAAAAGCTCAGGACAGGCGGTTCTAAACGCATTTTTACAGGCGTTTTCGTGAACCGCCTGTGCTAAGAGCCAGTAGAAATCGGCGTTTTGTACAGGCAGTTCCTTATGAACCGCCAGTACAAATCGATTTGTACTGGCGGTTCACCTAACGAACCGATTTGTACTGGCGGTTCACCTAACGAACCGCATGTACAAATCTTTTTCAGAAATCGAGTTCTAAAAATAGCAAAACAAAAAGATTAAATCTAGGAAGGGACCCACCGGCCAGCGCCCGCCCGTTAATCGATAATTTTCGGAGGCAATCATCTTAGGACGCCTGCCTCCGTAAATGATCTTCGGAAACGGGCATTTTTCTGGAGCTGTACAGACCATTAAAGGAGGCGGTAACTAGTTGTGCCCGCCTCTATTAATATTTTGTGGTGTCTCCCAAAATCAAATTTGTAATATTGAAATTAAACTTTTGTACTCATTGTATACTTTATTAAATCTTCTTTTTTATTTCATTGACAAAAATGATTTTATGCCATAGATTACACCCTTAAGTACTACAATTACATACTAGTGATTTAAAAATACACCATATCGCTTAAGATCAGCGGTGGAGCTTGAAGTGAGATGTAAGATAGGATAACAGCGTGATCACATCAGGAGGATACTATTGCTTATTAGAAATAAATCTGAAGTACAAGCTATTGCATCCACCTTTAGTCTATTAACCTCCACAACTTCTTAAGATGTTTCTTTACTATAAAACGAGTTATTATGATTATACTATCAAAACTGATGGGTAAAACATTTCTACATAAATGTATGCACAAATATAAAATATTTTTATATAAATTATAGGTCAAACTTATTAATATAATTTTAAATGATTTCTCACTATCATAAGTAAAGGAATCGAAATATTTTTCATGATAGCGAAAACATAAAATGTATATATTACCGCTCATGCCAGCTTTTGTATTTGGTGTGCATTTGGGCACAACACGTATGTTTACTTTAGTTAGTTTTCAATATATAAATATTAATATTAATAGAAGTGGGTAACATAAAGGGATTGGGATTATTTAAACATTTTTTACGGCATTTTTCGCGCAAAATTCGCAAGTCGTAAGACGCGGCATTTTTTGCGCAATATTCGCGCGCTATGCAGCCGGTGGGATTTAAACCCGTGACCTCGGCCTCGTACGTAACCCCCTCTAACCACTCCATCCAACACTCACATGTGCCCATTTGTATTAGGTATGCCACATATTCTTATGTAACCGATAGAAAATTAACTGTTTGAGGCCCTAAACGAAGTAAAATGAAAGAGTTGTCAACTACAAAATTTCATAACTTTTCGAGATCTATAACTTTTATGTAGATAGTTTTTCCATCCGAGGCTTTTTTCAAAAAGTCAAATTTCAAAATTCAAACTTTGACCGTAATTTACATCACCAAGATGATTTCAAATCAAAAAATTTTTAATTACAAAGTTTCATAACTTTTCAAGATCTACAACTTTCATGTAGACAGTTTTTTCATTTGAAATCATTTGAAAAACTCAAAAACTTAAAATTCAGATTATTTTTAGTGGCGGGTCACTTAACGAACCGCCACTAGAAATCGATTTTTACTGGCGGTTCCTTAAGTGACCCGCCTGTAGAAATGGCTTATTTTTACAGGCGGTTCTCTTATGGAATCGTCACTAAAAATCGATTTCTAGTGGCGGTTTTCTTAAGGAACCGCCTGTAAAAATAGTGCTGATTTCTAGTGGCGGCCGTCAAGCAAAACCGGCTGTAAAAAAAAAAACTGGACGTCAGCTTAGAGCTATTTTGTACTAGTGCTTGCTCTATTCTTGTTCTTTCTGAATAATGTTGCTGATGCGTAGATAAAGAGTCAATTGTGCTATACATGATTGTATATTTGTTAGAGTAAATGAATAACATAATTAATTAAAAATGACATAAGAATTTGATCTCTTAAATAATCCTATGCTTGGGTTAACTTTAATTTTGAGTAGTCCACACCTTTCTGAAAAGATATCTAAGCCTTTACTACCATATTCATATCTTTACTAGCTTACTCTATTTAAGGATGTGCTATGTGATTGATTTTATTCATAAATAATGTAACTTAAATCTATCCACTCATGCCTGCCTCCATACCTTCTCTCTGTGGTAAAAATATAAATCGACAACCTTATAATACTCGAGTAAAATGGTACAATGGTATAATTAATCTGTGCGCTTGTAAATACTGTAAACTTGATTATTTATTATTCTCTTCAATCACTTGCATTCATAATAACTGCTTAGTATTATTCTGGGTAGTTTCTATTTATGTCTCTTATATTCATGGTAGGGATGATAACTTAATTATTATAAAAGATATAGGTTTAAAAGAGGTCGCTAAGTAATTTATTAAGTGACGCTTAATTAATATAACACTTGCCCGCCACAGACTGCTTGCCTCAAGTTCGGCTCGCCACCAGAAAAAGGTTGCTGCTTGGTTCAGCGTTTGTCTGTGGCAGCCACACTGCTTCTCAGTTGAAAACTACGCCACAGCTGCGGCGCCAATTTTATCCACCACAACTTAGGCGCCGCCACACTCGCCACCAAATGTGTGGCTGTGAACCAAACGGGCTAAATACAAAGTAAAGCCTGGCTACGATTAAAATGATGCATTGAAAACACAGTCTGCGCGGAGTCCAGACCAAGATGGTCCAGCGGACGGAACACTGGCCCTCCATGTGCATGCATTTTTCAGAAAAAAGAGGTAAGAATGACTGCGGTCATACTGCTGTTGTACTGCTAAACCTCTTTTAGGTCAAAAGTATAGTCCATCCGATTGAGAAGTGAGGACACGCGGCGACAATCTTGCCGGGTGGGCAGCTACCACACCCCCGTGGGTACTTACCACACGTTGTAACAAATCCACAATATATATATATATATATAATATATATATAGAGCAGGGTCATGGCAACATATAATTTAAAATATTTTACTATGTATTCGGAGGTATAATATATTATTTAGGATATATTCACAGTATACTTATACGCGTATATAGAATATTCTGTCGTACAGAATATTTTGATACTATGTACGTGAGGAATATTTATTCATTTATTTTCTCCGATACGTGGACGCGTACGTATTTTGAGGATCTCAGAGGCTTGCGAGGCCAACAAGACCGCGGGCTGTTTTCTCTTCAACCGTTTGTGTCCTACTCGGTACTCACCGTACTTCCCTCGAGACCAAGACCATGAAAACAAGGCGGGACTCCGCGGCTCCACATCGCTCTCCAGACATGGCGCACCTCGATGGGCCACTACCGCCACCCAAGGCAGTTCCACCCGAAGAGAACACTTCTCTACAGCAACATAGGGTTCTCTCAAACGCCTAACTCCGGCTAAGCGAGAACAATCACGCACAAAGGTTTCTCCTATATGGTCCCTAGCGTAGAGACTCATCTCGGCGACCAGACCAAAGAATAGGAAGGAAAAATCACGAAGAACACGCTTCACTCCATGAAACCTGACTCGATTACATACGGCTTTTTCTTTCGGGAAGCCCCGAAGGGACCGCGAACAAGAACGCTCACCTCAGGACAGGCGAGGCAGTCGCTCCTGCTCGCTCACAAACACTGATATATTACAAGGGTGGACACTGGCTCACTCACTCACGCTCTCTCTGAGTGTGTGGATGCTTGTGATTGCTTCGTCTTCCGTTCGTCTGTCCTCTCCTCCTCCTGATGCAGAGCTTCGACGACGGCTTTTACAGGAGCGCCTTGAGCCTTATTCTTCGACACATCGCGAACAGTGGTCGAGCTCCAGCAGCGCCAGCGCACTGCCACTCGTGCTCGCCAGCTGATTACAGGGACACTGATGCGGCATCTTTATCTCATAGCTGCGCGCGCCACCTCCCGCAGGCTTATCAGCTCGCAGCAACGGATGAGCATCGCTGCACCTGATGAATATAGAAACGCCTCGGTACTCCTCGTGGAGCAAGTCCCGAGGGTATGACTCCTTGCATGCAGCATCAGGGTTATTCTAATGATATGATCATTAATTCTAATGATATGACTATTAGCGCTAATGATGCTGATATAATATAAACGGCCGCGATATTCTTCGTGCGATGTAGTAGGGTGTCCTCCCGCGCACACAACTGATAATATTATTATTAGCTCCGGGTCGCAGAGGTGTTAGGTCCTCCACACGCGGAAAATGATATTCATATCAATATTATTGGGCTATTCTCAGATTTGTCAACATCCATATTTCCATCGGACTTCGTATCATCTTTAAATAATTTATACATATCTTCATATTCTTTTTTCATTTTATCAAAGTTTTCTTTTATTTCTTCTTTAACTTCTTTCAATATTTCTTCTTTTATTTCTTTCTTCCATGTTGGGTGTATCTTGTCCAATTTTTCTTCAATTTTTTGAGAGAAAGATTCGTCATTTATGGGCTTAGTATTCTTAACCAATGAATCTTTATATGATATTCTGGCAGAAGAAGATCCTTCTTCTTTCACTATAATGGGCACCTCACTCGCCATGTTTATATTTGGACCTATTTTATGGCGTTGAATATATTCTTTTGCAATTGGATCAATGTAATAATTCATACCACATCCCTTCCTTGCTTGAGTCAAGGCTTCATCTATATTAAGATATTTTTTCCACATTAATATTCCATTGTTTTCCAATTTATATTTTACTGCGTCTTCATATGCAATATATATTCCTAGCCTGGGGCCATCGAACATTACATATAAAGTTCTATTTAATGGTACTTCAGTAGTTTTGGGTGCTTTAGTTATTTCATTCATTTTATTGAAATATTCAGCTAGGCTATTTAATATTGAAAGCATATAGCCTTTATCTTCTCTTTTATTATTATATTGAAACCAGAAATTATCTAATTTGCACTCTTGAATATCATCTAGAATAATTTGATCATTTTTTGGTTTGAACTTGAATGTGTTTGGAGGGAACACTTTCAGTTTATTATTCTGCCCAAAGTCTAAATATTCAGTTCCTCCAAACCCCATTCCTTTCTTCATTCTTGCAATATAGAGGCACGAGAGAAAATGTCAGGTAAATTATTGTCCTTACCTCTAATATGCTCGAAGACCACTTTATAACCATTTCCTGTGATTATATCTTCAAATAAGACCCATCTTCTATTGGAACTTTTCTTGCTATTAATTTGATTGTAATATTTGCATATTGCTTCATAATCAGTTCGAACAGTGAATTCCTTAAAACCTAGATATAAACTGAAGGCATTTATAGCATTAACAATTGCAAGTATTTCTCTATCAATATTGTTTACTATTTTTAATTTATAGTTGCCAGAGGCATATCTGCAAATCTTTTCTTCATTCTTTGCAGAATATTTATTTGGCTTTTGCTTTAGAATGCCCCCCATCCTATCTTAGATGCATCTGTTTCTATTATAAAATAATAGTTATCTAGCGGCAACTCTAATGGTTTCGAGTCTTTAACCTTATTTTTTATGGTCTAGACTAATTTTATATCTTTGGAATTAAAATATTTCAGTCCATTTTTCCTTAATTTAGCATATAAAGGACCAGCAAGCTTTGCTAAGTTGTCTATATAATTTCTTGCATAGTTTACAATTCCTATAAATTGCTGTAAAACATTTCTATCTTCCATTTTATCAGGAAATTATAGAATATTTTTAGCAATATGTTCTTGCAAATATATTTTTCCTTCTCCTATTTCATGACCTAGAAAGTTGATCTTTTCTTTGCATATATCCATCTTCGTTTTAGATAGTATTAAGCCATTTTGCTCTACCTTTCTAAAGAAAACTTCAAGGTGGGAAATATGTTCTTTATAGGATTTAGAAAAGACTAAAAGATCATAGACATAGACTAATATAAAGCTTTGATTTTCGTTAAATATATTTTGCATTTTTCTTTGGAATATTGTGGGTGCATTTTTTAATCCTAATGGCATAACAAGCCATTCATAATGACTTAGAGGGCATGTAAATGCAGTCCAGGGTATAGATTCATCAGCCATTTTAACTTGCCAAAACCCGGCTTTTAAGTCAAACTTAGACAAATATTTACTACCTTGTATTCTATTAAGCCATTCCTTTTTATTGGGTATATTATATGCATCATCTATCGTATTATTATTAAGTCTCTTGTAATTAATGACCATCCTAGGTTTGCCTCTTACTTCCTCTGTATGATTCCATACTATAAAGGCTGTAGATCGATGAGGACTTTTACTTTCTCTAATTGCTCCCATTTTTAAGAGCTCTTCTATATGCATTTTAAATTCTTCTATGTCTTTAGGGGTAGCTTCTATTGGACATGCTTTTATTATGTAATCTAGATTTATAATATTTATTTTGCATATAATGGGATTCCTATCCCAATATTTCATTGGTATTTCTCCAATAATTTGTATATCTTCTAATCTTCTTACTATTTTGTCAATATCAGTTTTGGACTTTATATCTTTATACCAGTTAGGTGCAAATGATTGTAGCACAATGCATTCTATGCAAATATTTTATATATGGAAAACTTCTAAGGTTTCACTAAGTTCTTCTTCTACATTTATTTCAGTAATTTTGACATTAAAATTATTGTTATTATCATTGTTATATGTTTTTAAAGCCTTCTTTTGCTTATGTATTTCAGTAATATATGGTATATTATCTTGATAAGGAACAAATGTAACACCTGCCTCATGTATAATAGTAGTTTGTAGAGAATTTTGTAAAAACCTCAGACCTAAAATCATGTCATCATTTATCATAGACAAGTCTCTAATTGTAATTTCATCTATAATATATTTTGTGCCATTTTTATATGCTTCTATATTATATGCTAATTGATTATGTAACTTCCTCGTGCCAGACATATCTATAGATACTTCAGCTTTATTATCTGATATGGTCTCAACAATTTCAGGACATTTTGCAAAATATTTATCATGAATAATATTTTTTGTGCAACCAGTATCTAGTAATGCTAATATTTTAAAAGATATATTTGGTGTTAATAATATTTTTATCGGTATTCTAATTCCTAATATTTCTTTAAAAGGCAACCTTACCACATATCTATTTCCAAAACTCATAATTGCGTCTTTCAACTGGATTACCTTGTCACTTTTTTTGTCTTTTATGGTTAACATTTGGTCTTTTAATTCGGTACTACCAATATTATCTTTATCTGACTCTGTAATACCAGGGGTTTTGTCTTGAGCTAGTTTATATTTTATCTCTACTAGTTCCGCTTCTAGAGAGTTGACCCTATTTTCTAAATTTCTAACTCTACTAGACAAAATCTTATCTTCAGGTTCTATTTCTATTTCTTGTCTCTATTTTTGATTTGCTGATTCGAGATATGAGACACAGGTTTGTTTTAAACAAACACTACATGTGCACCTATTGTGTTGACTTGGATAGTATATGCAGGATGCACACTTAATTTTATAACCACCCCTTCCTCTAATCCAGTCGTGCTTACATTCTATTTGGTTCATTAGCTCTAATGCTAATTCATCAATTAAGCTTAATTCTTCATCACTTATATTGTCTATTACTAATTCATCATCACTTATATTATTATTTATTACTTCATAACCTTCTATTACCGTATTTTTATTTATTTCTAAATTTTCTTCGACTCGTAGAGTACTATCTATATTATTTGTTGATGGCGTTTTATCTGGTTTATTTATATTTGGCACAGTATCAATTTTATTTTGAGCTATCTCATTATTTTTTATAGCGATAATATTATTCGTATTTACTATGGGCTTGCCAGTTTCTTTAGATATGAGTTTAGTCAATATATTATTTCTCTGAATCTTTTTTAATTTTTCTATCTCTCTTATTATAGCTAACTTCTTTTCCTTTATCTTAGGCCAATCTTCTATCACATGAGTAAAATATTCACATTGTATAAGTTCTACCTTCTTATTCCATTTACTAATTTTATCATCTAAGTAAGTTCTTCCATGGTAAACCACGTATATAAATATTTTATTTAGTATTAACCACCTTACCTGTATTAACCTCTAAATTCAGATATTTTAATCTTTTAATGGTTGACAACCTGTCTTCGATACCAGGGCCATGGCAACATATAATTTAAAATATTTATACTATGTATTCAGAGGTATAATATATTATTTAGGACATATTCACAGTATACTTATACGCGTATATAGAATATTCTGGCATACAAAATATTCTGATACTATGTACGTGAGGAATATTTATTTATTTATTTTCTCTGATACGCGGACGCGTACGTATTTTTAGGATCTCGGAGGCTTGCGAGGCCAACAAGACCGCGGGCTGTTTTCACTTCAGGCGTTTGTGTCCTACTCGGTACTTACCGTACTTCCCTCGAGACCAAGACCATGAAAACAAGGCAGGACTCCGCGACTCCCCAGCGCTCTCCGGACATGGCTCACCTCGACGGGCCACTACCGTCTCCCCAGGCAGTTCGACCCGAAGGGAACATTCTCTACGGCAACATAGGGTTCTTTCAGACGCCTAACTCCGGCTAAGCGAGAACAATCACGCGCAGAGATTTCTCCTATAGGATCCCTAGCGTAGAGACTCATCTCGGCGACCAGACCAAAGAACGGCAAGGAAAAATCATGAAGAACACGCTTCACTCCATGAAAACGGACTCGATTACATACGGCTTTCCCTTTAGGAAAGCACCGAAAGGACCGGGAACAAGAACGCTCACCTCAAAACAGGCGAGGCAGTCGCTCCTACGCGCTCACAAACACTGCTATGTTGCAAGAGTGGACACTGGCTCACTCACTCACGCTCTCTCTGAGTGTGTGGATGCTTGTGATTGTTTCGTCTTCGGTTCGTCTGCACCTTTTTCTAATGCAGAGCTTCGACGACGGCTTTTATAGGAGCGCATTGAGCCTTATTCTTCGACACGTCGCGGACAGCGGTCGAGCTCTAGTAGCGCCAGCGCACTACCACTCGTGCTCGCCAGCTGATTATAGGCATACTGCTGTGGCGTCTTTATCTCACAGCTGCGCGCGCCGCCTCGCGCAGGCTTATTAGCTCGCAGCAACGGATGAGCATCGCTGCACCTGATGAATATAGAAATGCCTCGGTACTCCTCGTGGAGCAAGTCCCGAGGGTGTGATTCCTTGCATGCAGCATCAGGGTTATTCTAATGATATGATCATTCATTCTAATGATATGATTATTAGTGGTAATGACGCTGATATTTTATATTCAGATGACGGCCGTGACATTTTATATTCTTCGTGCGCCGTAGTAGGGTGTCCTCCCGCGCACACAACTAATAATATTATTATTAGCTCCGGGTCGCAGAGGTGCTGGGTCCTCCATGGGTCACGACAACATATAATTTAAAATATTTATACTATGTATTCGGAGGTATAATATATTATTTAGGATATATTCACAGTATACTTATACGCGTATATAGAATATTCTAGCGTACAAAATATTCTGATACTATGTACGTGAGGAATATTTATTTATCTATTTTCTCTGATACGTGGACACGTACATATTTTCAGGATCTCGGAGACTTGCGAGGCCAACATGACCGCGGGCTGTTTTCTCTTCAGCCGTTTATGTCCTACTCGGTACTCACCGTACTTTCTTCGAGACCAAGACCATGAAAACAAGGCGGGACTCCGTGACTCCCCAGCGCTCTCTGGACATCGCGCACCTCGACGGTCCACTACCGCCTCCTCAGGCAGTTCCACCCGAATGGAACACTTCTCTATGGTAACATAGGGTTCTCTCAGACGCCTAATTCCGGCTAAGCGAGAACAATTACGTGCAGAGGTTTCTCCTATAGGATCCCTACCGTAGAGACTCATCTCGGCGACCAGACAAAAAACAGTAAGGAAAAATCATGAAGAACACGCTTCACTCCCTGAAAGCTGACTCGTTTACATACGGCTTTCCGCTTCGGGAAGCCCCGAAGGGACGGGGAACAAGAATGCTTACCTCAAAACAGGCGAGGCAGTCGCTCCAGCTCGCTCACAAACACTACTATGTTACAAGGGTGACACTGGCCCACTCACTCACGCTCTCTCTGAGTGTGTGGATGCTTGTGATTGCTTCGTCTTCTGCTCGTCTGTGTCTTTGTTCTGATGCAGAGCTTCGACGACGGCTTTTATAGGAGCGCCTTGAGCCTTATTTTTCGACACATCACGGACAGCGGTCGAGCTCTAACAGCGCCAGCGCACTGCCACTCGTGCTCACCAGCTGATTACAGGCACACTGCTGCGGTGTCTTTATCTCACAGCTGCGCGCGCCGCCTCGCGCAGGTTTATCAGCTCGCAGCAACGGATGAGCGTCGCTGCACCTGTTGAATATAGAAACCCCTCGATACTCCTCGTGGAGCAAGTCCCGAGGGTGTGATTCCTTGCATGCAGCATCAGGGTTATTCTAATGATATGGTCATTAATTCTAATGATATGATTATTAGTGCTAATGACGCCGATATTTTATATTCAGAGGACGGCCGCGACATTTTATATTCTTCGTGCGACGTAGTAGGGTGTCCTCCCGCGCACACGACTGATAATATTATTATCAACTCCGGGTCGCAGAGTATATATATATATATATATATATATATATATATATATATATATATATATATATATATATATATATATATATATATATATATATATTCAAAAACATCAATGCTAGTGATACGAAAATAGTTATCATTATATTATCTTAGTGAACATATTTAGAGATAATAATGTTTAATGTTATATTCTTTAAATCTAATGAAGATTGCTTGACTCCAGGAAATATGTGATGAGCACTTATTTTAAAACGGATGGTATATATTTTTTTCTCGTTGTAAAATGTTGGTATATTGAATTAATGGAATTAAAATATAAATGTTAATTTGCAATGCTAAAAGTATTGCTCATTTGTGGAGCCAAAGCTTTCTAATTTTCTGCTTGATCTGGTGGTAGTCATTATCTTCTGTTTGACTTCGTTGGAGCCTTCGTTTGCAAAGCCCACTCCTTTTCTGCTTGTGGTCCTGCCCCCTTGGCCCTCCCTTCCAGTGATCCTTCATCGTCCATCCCTTTGCCGAACTCTGCTGCTGGTCCCTCCCCACCTCGCACTTTCCTGCCATTGCTCCCCGACCGTCGTTCTGTGCTTGATGAGACGCTGGGCTGGGCCGGGACGTCGTCGCCTACACCGCCAAAGTCGCCGCACCTAAAGTAGCGGGACCTGCCGAGCTGGGAGTCGCTCTTCCGCTCATCGACCGCGTCTGTATATCTGGATAGTGGATACTGCATGCTCAGCGTGTACGTCAAGGCATTGATAAATTAAATGGCAAATAGATTAGCAGCAAGCTTGCTGCTCACATTGTTTAGCGCCGATCGTGGCGCCTTGAGGCTGATCACTAGAGCTATCACACATATTCCATTGTCGTCCGAAATAGGAATCTTGCATGTCGTGAGATTGGAACTTTGGATCTAGGTTGAGGCCGTGTCTGCGAAACTTGGAATTCTTGGCTTGGAGAGCGGGTGTTGGAGTGGTACCTACCAGGTGAGGGGACATACAAGTTCCTCCGATTAGCAGCCAGAAGCAAGGACACCGCAGGCAGGGACGCACATGGCGCGGCAGAAGTCCAGAACATCGAGGACGAGCGGAGAAGGGCGAGAGGACGGAGGCGAGCGCAGGCATGCATGGTCGCAGCATGGGGACGTGCGAGAGGAAGCAACCCGGAACCTTGCATTTTCTCGTGCGCGAAGAGCACCTCCTGTGTTGTATGCGAACCGTGGCAGAATATGTTAGTACAGCGTTCGATTCACTTTTGTACTCCGTAGTCTTCACAGTACAGTGTAAACATCGACTTTTGGAGCCACAGCTAATAAAGAATGGCCTTTGAGTTTGCTTTATCTGAGTACAACACGCATGCTCTCACCGTCTGCCCGCCTCATCTAACATTTTTAATTTTCCAACAGCCAAACCATCTTTGGAGTTCGATTTTAGATTCTGACACATACGGTTCACTTGCCACAGTGTGTTGGTTCCATTTCAACTTCCCACGATTCGCTTTTGCTCTACACTGGAGCTGCCCGAGGGTGACCGGTCGTTGGTCGACGCCGTGTGCATGCTGAAGGAAATTGCCAGCATGCGCGGTCCGCTGTCTGCATGCATGCTCTCGCTTTTGGTTGGGAGGCGCTTTTGGTTGGGAGGCGCTGCATGCCGTGCACTTGCTTTTTGCATGTAAAGTGAGCAAGGGCACATGCAAACCTGCCGCTGCTCCGTTTAACTTGCCTGCATTCGTGCATGCAACAAGAGCGACGCGTAGTGGTTCACATGTGCGAGGGGATAGGGATTCTTCCATGATTGCCTTCTAAAGTTTTTTTTACCGTAGCACATGTACTAACTTTAATAATAAGTGTCTAATTATGATCTAATTAAATTTAAAGATTTACCTCACGATTTATATACAAGCTATTTAATTAGTTTCTTTTTAACCTACATTTAATGCTCTTTGAAATTCATATGAAAGAGGCATGTTTCATTGATATACGTGGACTTAAAGCTGCAGTTATTCAACTATATATACATGTCTACGTTGTGTATATGGTTTTATTTTTTTTAAGGAAAATATTGTGGGCGACGTCATGGCTTCTCTTACATGGACTCATTGGTCGATGCGCAATTGCGAGAGCGTGCAATTTGCTCCAAATTTTGGCCGGGAAAACTGCCGCGCTGTGGATCCAGATTTTTGCTCCAAAATATCAACCAGAGATCCACTCTCTCTCCACCTTGGCTTCAGAAATCAAAACGGATCCTCTCCCCCTCACTCCTGGCTCCGCTCGGACCTCGGGGGCGCTCTCTCCAGATCCGTCATCCCCACGTCAAAGCCCTCAGCTCACCAATCTTTCTTTTCCCCAATTTCTGTAGATCCACTCCAAAACTTTACACCCTATCACATCGAATGTTTGGACACGTGTATGGAGTATTAAATGTTGATAAAAACTAAAACTAGTTAAACAGCTTGCCTTGCCGGTCTCCGTCGAAGTCGCAGGTCGCGGCATTTTTCGAGCAAAATTCGCGCGCTACGCGGCCGCAGGGGTTTGAACCTGCGACCTCGGGCTCGCGCGTGACATCCTCTAACCACTTTACCTAACACTCACATGTGTACAAGTTGCATTAGGTTCGCCACATATTGTTACATAACCGATAGAAAATTAACTATTTGGGGTACTAAACGAAGTCAAATGAAAAAGTTGTCAACTACAAAGTTGCATAACTTTTCGAGATCTACAACTTTCATATAGACAGTTTTTCCATCTGAGGTTTTTTTCAAAAAGTCAAAATTCAAAATTTAAATTTTAACCGTATTTTACGTCAACAAGATGATTTCAAATGAAAATATTTTAAACTACAAAGTTTCATAACTTTTCGAGATCTACAACTTTCATGTAGAAAGTTTTTCCATTTGAAGTCATTTGAAAAATTAAATTTTTAAAATTGGCACCGATTTCTACTAATGGTTGCTTAAGAGAACCGCCTGTAGAAATCGATTTCTAGAGACGGTTTCTTAAGAAAACCGCCTATAGAAATGCTCTTATTTATACAAAAACCGCCTGTAAAAATCGATTTCTACATGCGGTTCTAAATCTGTTCTCATCGTTTTATTTCTAGTGACGCCCGTTAATTAAACCCGCCTATAAAAATAAATTCATGGTGTCAACGTAGACCTTCTGTGTACTAGTGGGCAGGAGTTAGGCCGGGAGCGCCGGAGTGGCAGGCCGGCACCAGGGCGGCTAGCTGCGCCGGCCGGAACTAGATCCGCGCTGCTGCTTTGGGCACTCCTCGTGTGCTGGCCTGCCTCTGGGGCTGATCGAGCAGGGCAGTCGCCCTTGGCCCCTCTTTCTGTGTATATGCATTGGAATTTTTTTTGCAAGGCTAGATACAATAGATTAGAAAGGAAAAGAAGCTAATTACTGGATAAAGCTGTAATTACAGTACTGATTAAATTCTTTGGTGGGCACAAGTAATAAGTAGCAACGACATGCAAGAAGGTATTTTATTTTTATTTCCCAATGCTCTCACCAATAGTTTACTCTTTATTATCTCAGTGCCTTTTGTCCTATGGGAATTTGTTTCCTTTTCTTTTTACACCGAGGCTATAAAGTAAATACAGAGATACCGTACAGTGCAACTACTGATTTGTTTTCATGCCACAAACTTGCTAGCAATATCATATTTAATAGTCAAATGGTTACTGTTCCTGAACACTACAAGTATGTTATATTTTTTGCAGGGTGTTGAAAGGCAAAATGCTTAGTCATTAGTCAGATTTTCAGTGTTGGTACTTGCATACAAGCAGGTCATTCAGGGTGCTTGGCAACCTACAGCAATCACCAAGGTACCCATTCGTCAATAATCAGTCACCTAGTGGTGCTTTTAGTTCATGTTTTGCATGTAGCAGTATACGTTTGAGGCAAATAATTGTCACTTAAGTAGTTCAAATAATATTAGATCATTAGATGCATGCTGAACCTGCTGCTAACAGAACGGAATAATGTTTCATGAATTGCCTAAATGTTTGATTTTTATTTACATCCGAGTTATAGTTGTCCAGTTACACAGGTTTATGCAAAGTTTTGTATTGCTCTCCAACTTGCATTGTGTATACAAAGATGTATTACCTTGTACTGTCTAATTTCAGCTCTTTTTGGGCTTAAAGAAACACGTTGTTGGACACAGCAATGAGCAGGCTGCACCTCTCCCTCCCTGGCGTCCCTTCCTCTTGGGCGAGCCTCCTGCCTGTCGGCCCTCCATGGACATCATGCCTCCTGAAGGTTAGGATGGAAATGGGGTGAAGCAAATGGCAACCAGCAAGTAATAAGAAGCTATTTTGTTGTTTCATTTCTTTCTCTAGGTGTGTAATTCTAAAAGTGCAGTGAACATTGCCCTCAGTGTTACTTTAGTCCAAAGTACAGTCCCTTTATAGTTGAACTTCGATGCTAATTCACTGCAAAAGATATCACTGGTCCCATTACAATTAGCGTTCTAAAACATCTGTATGTACATCTATGTACCTCACTGAACCAGTTGTTTGTTTTGGTGCTAGAGTGGATGCTCCGTTCATCTTCCCTGTAGTGATTTCAAATCCTTTTTCCCCTCGAGTGTGTGCTTAGCAGGACCAACCAAAAACGCGTCATCAATGCTGCAACGCTCACTTGTACCATTTTTATATATCAGGGAATCATCTTGTCATGTTTCCCTTCACTTTCCTTTTTTTACAAATGAAATTGGTCCTGCAGCAACTATTATTGTGTTTGTTTGTCGTCATGAGGCTGATGGCATCTTTTTATTGCTCACCTGGCAGTATTTCACCTATCAATATTTCCTTCTTATCTTATTTAGGATTTTAATCTTCGGTGTTGAACTAACGATGAACTGTTATGCAAGAATGAAGTAGGATCTCTGCACCTTCAAGCAAGGAATGAAATGTATGGAAAGGTACATGTCAGATCAGCTACTCTGCCAGCTAGCTATAATGTGTAGTTCCCAACCAATTTAGATGATATTGTCTGATAATGTACTCATGTAATATCAATCTATTTTTTAATGCCTCTGATTTAGGTTTGTGTTATATGTAAAATATATTAATGTAGAGGCCTTTAATGCAGAGTGAAAAGGTTGGTCTGCGTAGATCATTTGGACATTTGGTGCGATAATGCGAGGCTGACTCAGTTGTTTCATAGATATGCCTTATGCTTCCATGTCTTTAGTTTTCCTTATGTTGACAATATCTTATGTAGGTCTAGGATTTGTATCTGAGGTCCAATCAACTCTAAAGCAATTGGTTGTTTCGAAAGTGCTGCTGCTATTGGGATTTTGGGATACATTTTTGTTAGGATTCTTGGTTTTGTGCATTTATATTCGAAAATTTTGCCTAACACTACCGAACTATCATTTTTTGAATCTGAATAATGCTCTACACCATGGGTGGAACTTCTAGTCAGCTATTCGTTAAAAAGAATCTAAATATTATTGCAGGCTGATTTTCTATGATCATAGTGCAAACTTAAGCCGTTGTCTGAGATGTATATGCTCTTTACTAGTTTTTTAGCTACTAATCCAAACTAGTTTTTTTTTTTGTCATGTTAGGCTCAAATGAAAGCCATCATGGTTCAGTCTGCACCAGATGGGGGAACAACCAAAGACTCTTGGAGAAGCCGTTGCTCATGTTTTGACATCAAATAAATCTCTTAGAAATGTTGGCCTTAAGTCAGCCTCCAAGAGAATACTGTTGCTGCTGCTGCGCAAGTACAAAAGTTGGTGCAGTACTTAGATAAATTTCATGATGATTATTTTGCTACTTGTTGGACCTAGTAGTGCCTTGGACATGTGAGGTTCAAGTATTTTTAGTTGAGTTTGACATGTGAGAATTATTTGAACATGCAACTATTAATATATCTGATTTGCCAAGTGGTGTAATGAATGTGGCCATTTTAAATTTGCTTGTTGGTTATAAACTGATTTTGTTAGCTGCAATATATATAGTTTGCTATAATATAAAATTACCACATTATATGCAAATAATATTTTAAGACATTTTTATTATCCTACATGACACCTATATAGACATCCATGGTCAACGGTTCACGACGTTTTCTTTGCTTGATAACGGCGATAATCAAGTGTAGTAAATCAACGACGCAAATAGCAATGTCGCAAAATTACAACAAGAATATCAGTTTTGTCACAGAACATTAGCTACGGGGAATAGGAGACGAATGCATTTTCATCGTGTGTGCATCGTAGACATTAAAACACGACAAAATTTTTAGTTTCTACAATGTTTTTTTGAGAGAACAGGAGGGACTTGCGTCCCTACTGAAATTTTATTAACAGAGGAAAAAAAGGATCACAACAAACTGCAAAGAGTTACAAAAGAGAAAGAAAATGAAACAGAAACAGAAACAAAAAAAAAAACAGAAAACAGAAAACAGAAAACAGCTTAGGAGACAAAGAAGGAAAGGAAAAAAATTAGCCACATTAAGCTAGGCGATCTATCCATACTGATATGTTGGGGAAGTATTTTTTCTTCGCTCGTAACATAACTAGACCGAAAACTTTCTTGAAGATTACTTTGCATTGCTGGGTTGAGGGTTGCACTCCTCTGAAAATGAAGTTATTTCTCATAGACCAGATACTCCAGCTCATTAAGATGATGACTTCCATGAAGAATGGAGCGTTTAATTGTGCTTTCAGCACTTCCAGCACTTGGAAGGGCTCTTGATTTTGTAGTGTGGTTCCAATTAGATCCCAACATTGCTTGGAAAAATCGCATTGTATGAAAAGGTGTTGAACTATCTCTCTGGTACCCCTATTGCAGAGAACACAATTATATGATTCCAAACTCATGTGGTGTCTCCTTAAGATGTCTCTTGTGCTCAGTCTGTGATTCATTAGCAGCCAAAAGAATACTTTGTGCTTATGCTGGCAAGAGGACTTCCAAATCCATCTAAATCCATCTAAAGGCTGGGTGCACTATACTGGAACCTGCCAATTGTTTGTAAGCCTTGGAGCAAGAGAAGAGCTGACTACCCCAGATGTATGACCAACTGTCCTTTTCTTGTGTCACCTGAAAGTTTTGAACCATTTCACTGAATGCTGACAGCTGGTTAAAGGCTTTGGTAGATAAAGGCAGGTGAAAAGTATGGAGAAGTGATTGTTCCATCTTGGCTGCAGACAGGGTTTGATTTGGCTTTTTGGTAAAGGAGTATAGCTCAGGGAAAGAATGCTTTGGGACTTGATCAAACCACAAATCATCCCAGAGCAAGCAGGTATCACCTGACTGAACAGATACTTTTGCCATTCCCTTAAATTTGTCAAGAAGCTTTACAATGTCCTTCCACCAAAAAGAGCCCTTCTTTGTTTGATTTGGCAGCCTGCCATTACTGTAGTGTTTCTCCCACACTAGCTCTACCCAAGGGATATTCTCTTTGTTGAAAAATTTATGCAGATTCTTGAGTAATAAGGTCTCATTGTGAGTTCTGAGGTCCAGGATTCCCAGGCCTCCTTCTTCCTTTGATTTTGTGACTAGGGACAAAGCTGCTTTGGCATTGATTCTGTTTGAGTCATCTGCCCCTCGCCATAGACAGTGTCTTCTGTACTTATCAACTTGGTTTATGATGGTTGAGTGAAGGAAGAAGGTGCACATGTAGAAAATTGGCAAAGCAGTGAAGACTGAGTTTGTAAGTTGTAGTTTCCCAACTTGAGAGAGGAAGGTTGCTGTACTCAACAGTCTTCTTTCACACTTACTCACAATTGGGAGAAAGTCTTCCACTCTGGGTTTAGTCAGGCCAAGAGGAAAACCTAAGTAGGTGAAAGGGAGTGACTCCATAGAGCATCCAAAAGTTCTTGCCAGGTGAGCCAACTTTTCTTGGGATAGGTTAATGGGAACCATGATAGATTTCTGAAAGTTGACTTTTAGTCCAGTTGAAGATGTGAAGGTGTTCAGCAGTACCTTAAGATAGAAAAGTTGCTTGGCACACCCCTCCATAATGATGAGGGTGTCATCAGCATATTGCAAAATAGAAAAAATCTACATTACTCTGTATGGGAATGGGTAGTTGCAGGAGACTCAAAGTTTTTGCTCTGTTGACAATTGACTGCAACAAGCACAAACAATAAGGGGGAAAGGGGGTCTCCTTGCCTTACTCCTCTTTTGCAGTGTACAGTTTTACCAGGTACACCATTCAGGAGAATAGAACAGGTTCTAGAAGAAAAGATTGACTGCATCCAGGATATCCATTTATCCCCAAAACCTTTTACCTTCATAATTTCAATCATCGCCCAGTGTTCAATTGTATCAAAAGCCTTTTCAAAGTCTAGCTTTAAGATTATCAATTCTTTTTTGCTTTTGTGGCAGATCTGCAGGTACTCAAAGGTCCAGGCTAAACAGTCATGTATGGTCCTCGACTTTATGAAGCCATATTGATTTCTATGGACTAGCCTTGTTATGTGGGGTTGCAGTCTTTTGGACAGAATCTTGGTGCAACATCGTAGAAGCCCATCTCTCTTGTAGTGATTGGTGGGCCAGTAAGTCCTCCTCGCTGGATAGCTCGCTACTTGGAAACCTTATGGGGCTGTCCGACATTTTTGTTGTAGAAGAAAGAGAAGGGGATGATGAAGGAGACTTAGAAGAGAGGTGGTTTCAGAGGGCAACCCATTGGAAGAAATGTAAAGCACTGGGCGCAGCTCATCATGACAACCTGCAGATATATATGGCCATGCAGCCCGCGGCCCGGCGTTTTGGCCCGGCCCGAGCACGGCCTGGCCCGGTGGTTGACGGGCCTGGGCCGGCATGACCCGATGGAACAGGCCGTGCCTGGGCCGCCACCTTAGCCCGTGGCACGGCCCGGGCACGGCCCGGTAAATTGAACGGCCCGGTAGGCGGCCCGATGCCCCAACGGCTATATGCCGCCATGCCGGCCCAGCGGCCCAGCCGGCCTGGCATATATAAGCCGCGGCATGCCCTAATCCCCCTCCCCAGTCCGCATTCCCCACCTGACACCCGCCGCCGCAGTCGCTCGCGCCGCTCTCGTCGTCTCGTCCCTCTCGATCTATCACCTGGATCTCGTTCCGCCGAGCGCCGGCCGCCGCAGCATCGCTCCCCTCGGTCACCGGCTCACCGCCTGAGTTCGCTAACCCTCTCTTCCCTCCTTTCCCCTCCACTCCTCTCTGGCTCTCTCTATTCCTCCGGTGAAAGCATGTGAGTTCGTGTTCATCTTCCTCGCTCCACCACCGCTCGCCGTCGTCTAATGGATGCCTGTCTGTGTCTCGTTCTCGTCTTGACTCGTCTGTCGCTTCTTCTTCGGCACCGGGCTCCAGTAGCGCAGGTACGAACCCTAACCCTAGATCTGCTCTCATCATGTCATAGTCTCATGTTCTTCAGTTCATTGATCTGTGATCTCATCTCGTCGTCTTCTTCTTTGCAGGTTGGTGCCTGACGCCGCGTCTTCCTCCTCTGGAGTAGACATGGCCAGGCCGCCAAAGCGCCCGTCGAGGGGCGGTGCTGGAGCTAGAGGGTGGGGTCCGTCTCGGCCGTCCGATGCTGGTGCTGGGCTCACAACGCAGGGGGCGGATGCGGATCAGCATCCCCACCTTGTCGACGGCGAGGACCTAGCGCCGCATTCGGACGACGAGCTGGAGATGGAGAACGACGAAGACATGCGTGATGACGTAGCCGGGTTGTTCGGCATCGACCTCGGTGACGGCACGGTTGGCAACCAGCAGCCCATCGATCTGGATGGCGACGACGACAATGGTGGAGTGCAGGCCTCCACTGACACTCGTGGTACCTCAACCACCTCTGGTACAAAAAAAATCTATTGTGCGGACTTACTTCCATGAAATTAAGGAGAACGATATTAGAATTGCTGCAATCTGTATGCATTGTCGTACGCGGTACACTGCTAGATCCGCTGCTGGTACTGGCCATTTGAAACGCCATATGAAAACTTGTATGAAAAAACAGAATCATTCTAGTATGGTCTAGTCTAAACTTGCTATGAATCCTGATGGTTTGAGAAATTGGGTGTATGATCCTATGGTTGCTCACACTGAGTTGTGCCGTTTGATTGCTAGGCTAGACCTTCCTTTGGGGATAGGTGAGACACAGGCTTGGGAGGATTATATTAAGCGTGCTCATAATCCTCTGTTTCAAAAGGTTTCTAAGCAGACCACCACTAGAGATATGTCTAAGCTGTTTGATGAACAACGTGCTATGCTTATGAAATCTGTGTTGCCTGCTGCATCTTCTGTTTCTTTGATATCTGATATTTGGTCTGGTAATGCCAAGGAGGATTATATTTCTATTGTTGCTCATTATATTGGTGCTGATTGGGAGTTACACAAAAAAGTAGTTGGTTTAAGATTGATTGAGGTTTCACATTCTGGTGAAAACATTGCTGATAGGATTGCTAATGTGGTTGAAGAGTTTGGTTTGATTGATAAGGTGTTTTCTATGTCCCTAGACAATGCTTCTGCTAATTCTAGAGCTTATGAAATGTTGAAACCTGTCTTCTCTGGTTACTTGGGTTCTTACCCTGCACCTACAAAAGATAATCCTAACAATGTGCAGTACTTGCTTGTGCATCAGCGCTGTGCATGCCATATCATTAACTTGATTGTTAAATCTGGCTTGAAAAGGTTGAAGGATTATTTAGAAGATTTTAGAACTGCTATAAACTATCTGAATTCCTCTAATCAAAGAATTGCACTTTTCAAGAATTATTGTAATGCTCAGGGTCTTAGACCTAGAAAATTTGGCTTGGATATGGATGTTAGATGGAATTCTACTTATTTAATGCTCAAACACTTACTGCCATATAAGGAAGTCTTCAATGTGTTCATTAACTCTAATTATGGTAAGACTTTGTTGACTCCACAACATTTGTACTGTGCTGAACAAATAATGGTATTTCTGGAACTATTTTATGATTGCACTGTTGTTCTGTCTGGTGTTTATTACCCCACTGCTCCACTTGTTTTGCACCATTTTCTTGACATTGCTGAGCATTTGCATGAAGCTGAAAGAGACACAAGCTTTAGAATGATTGCTTCTCCTATGAAACTGAAATTCCTTAAATATTGGGAGAAAATTCCACTCATTTATTCATATGCATTCATTCTTGATCCTAGAGCTAAGATGAAAGGGTTCTATAATGTGCTTGATCTGCTTGGTAAGGCAACTGGATGCTGTTATAGTCTATACTATGGTGATGTTAAATATGAAATATATAGATTGTTTGCCAAGTATGAGGAGAAATTTGGAGCAGTGAGGTCTCAGAGGGCTTCAGTGCCTTCAGCTCATACAGGTAAGAGAAAACAGGCTTGGTCAAGGATCTTTGGAGGTCCTGGTGAATCACCTGTCTGTTCCCCCTCATCTTCATCAATTCCATCTGCTGTTAGTGAGCTGAAAGCTTACTTGGACAGTGACCCTGTCACATGTTATGAGGAGAACTTTGACATACTCCTATGGTGGCGTGACCACAAGCTGACCTATCCCATCCTATCTATTATGGCTCGAGATATCATGTCTGTCCCTGTATCTACTGTCTCTTCCGAGTCCTGTTTCAGCTGTACATCCTGGATACTTGAGGACCGGCGGCGTCGCTTGTTGCCTAAGCACGTGGAGATGCTAACCTGCATCAAGGACTGGGAGCTAGGAGCAAGAAGGGAGCAGCACACACCAGAAGACTTGGACCTAGAGGAAGCATTCAAGAACCTCTTCCTGGATGAACAAGATGAAGGCAGCAGCGGCAGTGGAAGCGGCAGCGGTACTACTGGTGGTGGTTAGAAGACAACATGAGAGGACAGAGGAGAGGTAAAGTCACTCAACTGAAAAAGTGTTGGGCACTGGGCATGGGCAGTGGCTTCTTAGTTCTCACTTAGTAACATACTAACATCACACTTTGTAGGAACTTTTGGACTAGGCAGTGGGCAACTGGGCACTTGGGCTGTGGCTGTGAGTGAGAGTGTGAGTCTGTGAGAGTGTGAGACAGACAGACAGTGTGTGAGATGACTAGATGAGTGTGTGAGACAGTGTGTGAGACACTGTGATCTCAGTTCTCAGAACTCTTTAAGTCACTAGAAGAGTAGAAGTTTCCCAGTTGCCATTGCCATTGATGTTGGCTATTGTAATAGGATAGTCTTAAGACTTTGACATTTGGATTTTGGAGCTGGCTGCACTCTTTTTTCCTTTCTAAGGTTTCTCACAAGGGTGAGTTTTACATAGAAAGGTTTTTAATGAGGCAGCATTGCACAAAACAGCTCATTTTGATGATCATCAATTGATCAATTTCATATAATCTTGTGTCATTTTGTCTTGTATAGTTATATTTCTGTTTGTTCAAATTGAAGTGCTTCAGTGAATCAGTGATCCTTGTGACTGTTGCTATGCAGTCTGGGACTGGGATTGTGGGATGTGGGAAGGATTCAGTGATTCTGTGATTGTGATTGTGTCATTCTAGGATCTGGGAATGAGAATATGAGATATTGTGATTCTTTATTCTTGTCATCTTGTGAGTGTTAATATATGTCATCTGTTAATATCATATTGGCTATAAACAAATTGTGCCAAATTTTAGCTACCATGTGATGGTTTTTTGCCTGACGGGCCGTGGGGCGGCACAGCCTGATAGAAATGGCCGTGCCCAACAGGCGGCACGGCACGACAAAATGGCCCGCAGGCCGTGCCATGGGCCGAAGGCCAAGCACGAGCACGGCATAGGCACTGCCCGTTAGGCCCGGCGGCCCGTCGAGGCACGAAGGCGTGCCGTGCCGACACTGCCCGACGTGCCGACGTGCCAGGCCGGCATGGCCCGATGGCCATGTATGCCTGCAGAAGGAAAGCTGAAAGGACGGACCATTCAATGATTCAACAGTCACGCCAAATTTACCGCTGGTACACCAAACTATATAGTTTAGGGCTGGCAGCCGTAACACGTATCCCAGTCGGCTCAGCTTTTAGGAAGAAGGTGGAATCCAAGGGTGTGTTTGGTTTGAGGACAAGGGTGGATGGGATATGAATATTCATGGATTTCGGGATATGGATATCCATATTGCCTGTTTGGTTGGATGGATAGAATGAGCCATTTTTCTGTTTGGTTGAATGGATGAGATTGCCTGGGATAAGAATACTTGACTAATTATATCTATTATTTAGAAATAATAACAACTAATTACAATCTTAAAAATATGTGTCGACACTAATCTTGCCATTATAATCACTAATTTAAAATAAAATATGTTAATTAGCACTAAACTACTCTAATTGTCACACTAAACATGTGCTAATCAACATGTGGATATCCTCATCCGCCAGATTTCTGAGGACCAAGATATCCAGCATCTACCTAAAATATTCCCTGTCCTGTATATCCAGATTCAGCTGATCCATACAATCGAACACCTTGTGTTCAGGGATATCCATCCAACCAAGCACACCCCAACTGAACTAGCGCCGCCGCAACCTGGTTCAACCATCGGTGCTTCCTCTGCTGGTTTGATTCTTTTCTGGGCCTCGATATTGATCCAACAGATGATGCAAGTACCACGCCATCGCTTCTTTCTTCTACGGCAGTGAATGGGTCCACAGTGGTATCTCAATCTGTAGTAGTGATACTACATTCATCTCAAACTAAATTAATTTATGGAGTTTTCCTAAGTCAAAGCATTTTATTTTTTGACCAAATTTATGGAAACTATTATCAATATTGTATGACAAAATTGGTATAACTAGATATTGGTATTGACAAAATTGTTTTTTTTTTTGTGTTATAGATGTGGTCCTTTTCTATAAGTTGGTCAAACTTAAACTAGTATGACTTAAGTGACCAGAAAATTATTAACGTGAGTGTCGGCATCTAAACATTTTCTTTAAAAAGAAGAATTCGATACAAGTATTTGAAGCTGGCGCCTTTCCCAAATTCATATATGTCTACAAGGCGCGAACACACGGCACTGGACCGTGTGCGCCTCATGTGTTCATCAGTATAACAATGCGCTGAATGTGTAAGTACGAGGAAAACAGTGACATAAAAAGGAGGGCGACCTGTACAAGTACACCAAGTCTCCGACCGAGCACGCGGGCGATCTCATCCCCCGAGACGGATGCTCTGTTTTAAGTTTTGACAGACCACAGTTTATGCCAAGGCACTGGGGCAGCGCACGCAGTGTCGTCAAATAAGACATGACTTCGTGCTATGTTATTTCAAGAGAAGCCATACGAATCAGTTGTTATATAATGGGGACGAGTGAGACAAAAGAAACTGAAAAGCAATTTGCTAACTCAATCTCATCTGAATTACACTTTTATTTAAGGAGAAAGTGGATACAGAAACAAAAGCGATGGTGAGAAACAGTCAATTGGGTGAGAAAGTGGATACAGAAACAAAAGTGATGGTGAGAAACAGTCAATTGGGTTCAACCATCATGCACGTGCAATTACCCCTAGGAGAATCTAACGAATCCTCTTGTGCTAATGCGAAAACAGAGCAGTGCTACCTTGGGTAACTTGAAGACATTGTCATCTCTTGCTCCAAACTGTATCTTCGGCTACATGGGTTCTGAGATCTTTGCCCATGTCCACTCAGTGATGGATTGTCCGTCGTATTGTTGTCGTTTCTGGGTTCCATAGCTACAATACCATCTCTGTTATAACAGTTGGGACCCTGAAGACCATGTAGTGTATGTTCTACCGATCGCATGGTTGGCCTTTCCTCAACTCTTGAATTTATACACGATGCTGCAAGTGTAGCAACTTCTTGGACTTCTATGCCTCCCTCCTCCATAACTTGTGGGTCAATTATTTGACTAAGATTTCCCTCAGAAAGTAGGTTACTAAAATGGGAAACAAGGCCATTTCCTTCAGAGGACAAATACGAAGATGGTTTCTTCCTAGTGAGCAACTCCACCAGAATTATCCCAAAACTGTAGACATCACTTGTCTCATTGAGTCGGCCAGTCTGCAAGTACATGGGATCCAAGTATCCTCTTGTTCCCTGAACCCTTGTTGTCAACCCAGTTTTTTCTACTGGGATGTACCTTGAAGCTCCAAAGTCTGATATCTTTGATGTTATCTTATCATCAAGAAGTATGTTAAGGGACTTAATATCTCTATGGATTATTGGGATTGAAACTGATGAGTGAAGATAGGCAAGAGAAGTAGCTATCTCAGTTGCAATCCTCAACCTACTGCCCCATGATAGGGACCTCGGTTCTTGAACATGGAGATGTTGATAAAGTGTTCCATTGGAGATAAACTCATAAACCAACAATGGCACCTTAGTCTCTAGGCAGCAGCCATAGAGTTTGACCACATTCTTATGGTTGATCTGTGAGAGGATTGCTACCTCATTTATGAACTCATCTATTTCTTCCTGGACTATAATCTTTGACTTCTTGATGGCCACGACATGTTTGTCCGACAGAATTCCTTTGTAAACAGTACCATGGCCTCCGCCACCAAGCTCACGATCTTTGTCGAAGTTGTTTGTGGCCTTTTCAAGCTCATCCAATGGTATTATCATCCTTTCTGCAATGTCAGCATTTTGGGACACCAATTTTTGCAACAATTGTCCACGATTTTGTTTGAAGTACTTTTGTTTCTGTACTTTTATCTTGTGCTGTTTAAACTTGCGGAGTAGGAACAATATACCCAAAATCAAAAGGAGGAGCACCGGGCTACTAGCAACTGACAAACCAATAACTAAACCTGAAAATGTACATACATATACACTATCATGATCATTTTCGCAAGCTACTTATGTATGTGCAATGTCAGCAAAAGGATCATTGAGACATGAGAATCTAGTGGCTCTCACCTGTTGGGACCTTGTTGTTGACGCAACCGCCAGGCTCATAAGCGTTGCCGTGCATTCCTCGCGGGCATCGGCACTCGTAGTGTCCAGGCAAATTGTCGCAGTAGCCGCCCAAGCAGGGTTTGTGTAGCGTCGGGTCCCTACACTCGTCGATGTCTGGAGCCAATGAGGATGAACAATAAAGAACATTAGAAGCCTTTCCAAAGAAACTTTAAACTAGTGAATAGAGATATGCATGAGAAGGAATATGTACTTCGGTAAAAGCATTAGTGACCTTGGCATCCATTGGCGACGTAAGGGTTGCCGTCGTATCCCTTGGAGCAGTGGCACGTAAAGCCTCCATTCTTTTGGTGGCAGTCGCTGTTCTCACTTTTGCAAAGGCGGCTGACCACGTTGACTGGGCACTTGCCTAAGTTGTCTACAGCAGGCGCTGACAAGCCTTGCTTAACGGCCCATTGTAGAACAATGGGAGATGACATGTAATTGATGGAACCCTTCATGTTGAAGATCTTGTGCCACTGATCAGTCAACCCCGCCTCCGAGATGAACGCCAATATTGCTACGTTCTCATGCCAATCACCATAATAAATGCTGGTGTTCTTACTGGGCACATTGAGTTCCACTCTCTTGGGCGTGGTGCCTGCAGGGATGGGCGCATGGCAGCAGCCATCGTGGCCGGAGCAGTACCCGTGGTGGGTTTCTGTTGGGTCCGGCGGCGGCCCACCAGCAGCACGATCTCCGATCACTAGGGCGCGGCCGAAGCTGCTGCAGACAGCTTGGCTGATGATACCGTTGGTGGTGTTACTGCCGTTTCTGTACTCCCCGTAGAGGCTGGCACGCACGGCCCACCAGGAGACGACGATGAACTCGTTCCTGGTCGACAGCATATAGGGCTCGCCGATGTGTCTTGGGAGGCGAACGACAACGACTTTCAGGCCCATGGGCATGTTGGTATCATCGCCGAGCCTCCAGTCGTCCTCGGTGCTGCCCTGATGATGGATGACGCGTACTGTGGAGTTGCGCAAGGAGATGTGGACGACCTGGAGGGTGCCGTTGCCGTAGCCGTTGCCGGGGAGAAGCAGCCGCGGAGGGTGGTGGCTGGTGTCGCAGGTGAGGTTGAGCCCCGGCCAGTAGCAGCCAGGGTGCCCAAAGCCGAAGGGGTACGGCACGCTCACGTCGCCGCAGGTGGTGTTGCAGCCAGGAAGCGCTGCCGGCAACGCCGCATCTGCTGCAAATAAATCAATGTAAGATACAGCTGTGTCTGCGTGTGCAACTCCGGGGTGCGTTTGTACCGACGATACTGACCTTTGTTGAAGTCATAATCGACACAGCCACCTTCGACGCCGGGGTTGCCGTAAGTTCCTTGCGGGCACTGGCAATCATATGACCCGATCGTGTTGAAGCATACACCGAAGCACACTCTATCTTCACCCAGGAACTTGCACTCGTCAACATCTGGAGCCAGGTAACCCCACAAATTCACACATGGTGGAAATAAATAAGGCATAAACCATCATCGTGCTTTTGCAAGGACCCGTAATATTAAGCGATATAAATCTTACTATCGACATGTGCTCTTGCACGTGCTAAAATCGTATCAGATATAACATTAGGTATTACTATTAAATAATACCTATAACTAATAAAAATTACACATTGATTTTTTTATGTTTTTTCTCCTTGTTACTTTGCGTAGTCACAATTCAGTTGTGATCTTATCGACCACTAATGTATATATTTTGACAAGCATCCATATATATATTTTTTGCAAGGAATCTCTGTGTATGTAGACTCTGTTCGGCTGGCTACATTGTACGGCTGGCTGGTTGATTGTTATGAGAGAAAAACACTAAATGGCTGGCTGATGCTGGCTTGTAAGTTCAAACGAACAGAGCCGTTGAATATATAGTCATTTAAAAAAATTGATGGAATTATTTTAATTTTAAAATTTTAGTCTTATTATTGTTACTATATTTTTTTATCCTAAAGAGTTGACCTAAACATTACTATTGAATTTATTAAGTAAGGCGATCGTTTTCTATTAGCGGTGGTGGGCACGGCGTCCCTCTCCATCAAAAGGCCTTCGTTAATCATGCTTTTTGGAGGCAGGCGTCATACCCTTCTCCGTTAATTCATTAATGGTTGATGCCATTTATGGAGGCACGTCCCCAAAAATTTGTGTCTTCCAAGATTCGGCCTGCGACTAAACACTCAGCACGGGCTCATCTCTACAACTACAACACAAACTCATTCATGTCTGTACATTGTTTTATATCAATACTTCATACTCTTATATTAGATATTTTAGCCACTAAATGAACTCAAATGAAAAAAAACTAATAACTACAAAGTTTTAAATCTTATCAAGTACTACAAATTTGATATAGGATGTATCTCCATCCGAGAATGTTTGAAACATTCAAAAAATTGAATCTAAAAATATGTGAAGACTCTAAACGACTTTAAATAAAAAACTTGTCAATAGCAAACATGTAGGTCAAGTCGACCACTACAACTTTCATATTAACTATATGAACATTCGAGATCGTTTAGGAATTCAAAATTTTGATTTTCAAAATCAATAAAATTAGAACACATACTTAGGACACTAAACGACTTCAAATAAAAAACTTGTCAACTATGAAGTTGTAGATCGTATTGAGAACTATAACTTTCACATAGACCATGTCAACATTCAAGATTGTTTGATAATTTTAAATTTTAAATTTCAAAATTTATATGGTTACAATAATACTTTAGGACCCTAAACAATTTAATTCAAAAAATTTCAAATGTAAAATTGTAGATCGTGTTGAGTGCTATAATTTTTATGTAAAGTTTGTCTTCATCTGAGTTCATATGAAAAGTTATGAATTATTTTTTGATGTAACTATTTACGGAGACGGACATCTTAGAACGTTCGTCTTCGTAAATCGATTCTATGAGGCGGACGCTTAAAACGACCCCTCCGAAAATCATTGATTAACGAAGGTAGATGTCCTAAGACACCCGCCTCCGTTAATCAATGATTTTCAGAGGCAGTCATCTTAGGACGCCCGGCTCCATAAATGATCTTTAGAGACGGGCATTTTTCTAGAGCTGTATATACCACTAACGGAGGTGGTCACTAGGTGTGCCCGCCTCTATTAATATTTTGGGGTGTCTCACGAAATCAAGTTTGTAGTAGTGAAAACTTTTGTACTCATTGTATATTAATTCTTTTTTATTTTGTTGACAAAAAAGATTTATGCCATAGATTACATATATTTGACTTGGAAAAAACTAATATACAAGCCGCTGGATGGGAGACAGGCCGTGCAACCGTACAAGGCCTCGCCAAACTTTTACAGCCCATCAAAAAATCTCTGCGACGCTGCATTCCTTGCTGTTTGACTGCACAAGCCGAGGCCTGATCAAACTGATCGACTCGGACTGGCGAGCTGCCGTAGAGGCTGCCCTATCCGTAGCGCCCCAAACTGCTTGGTATTGTTGGAAATATTTATTTTAGTTATTAATTAGTTATAAATGATAAACTTTGGTCAGTTTGTGTAGAACTTCAACGCTGGAATTATTGCGTTTGAATAATCGCTTACTAAATCCAACAAGGCAATTTGTTTTTCTTTATTACCAATTATGTTAAATAAATCACACAGTGACGAACTGGGGGGGGGGGGGACAATTTCTTAAATACGTGTGCTGTAATCACTGTTAGTAGTAATTATTTTCAAGTGAAGCAGTTGTTTAATGCATTATCTTCAAGTGTTACCTTGGTCTTGCGCCCCCACCCCTAATTTGCTTGTCTGGTTCCGTCTCTGAAATCACATGAGCTAGAATCATTGTACTAGCTTGTTCTCGTTCTCTATTGTTTCATGCGCATTGTTATAAGTTTATTCATTTTGTCTTCTCTGTGTGTGTGTATATATATCCGTGGACTGGTGTAGAAGATTAATTATGAATATATCATTTTTAAGAACACTAATGGAATGATATTCTCCTCATGTAAAGATTATGCAACAAAAGTTAAATTGGTATGATTCTTGGTCTATCATTGCCATATAATATATATATTTTTTGTCAAAAAAGGTACATTTTAGAATAAACATTATTGTCAATCTATTTTTCTAGACTGGTAGCTATAGGGTCCATTTCAGAGTTTGTAACAAGGCTCCTCATTTTTCCGGTGCTGACGTGGCACGTAAAAAAGCAACGGGAATATAATATTTTGTAGTTCCAATTGGCCCAGACTTTAGGAAGAAAGTAATGGAGCTACTAACAGTATGCCGGGCATTAGGAAGAAAGAAATGTAGTTACTAAACAGTATGCAGTGGTAACTAACCTTGGCACCCGCCGGCGAGGTAAGGGTTCCCGTCGTAACCAGAGTCGCAGTGGCACATGTAACCATTGTTGCGGTCAGGGTTGCTGTCCCAGGCAGCAGCGCAGTAGCTGTTCTCGCTCTTGCAGACCAAGCTCTGTATGTATTGTGGGCAATTGATCATGCTACGCGCAAGTGTCAAGCCCTGCTTCAACCGAAAATCAAGGAGAAGTGGAACCTCCTCGAGGACAAGTGGAACCTCCTCGAGGACATGTGCTTGTATGTCGACCCACCCTTGCTCCGCGACGAACACGATTACAGGCCGAAAAGTTTGCTCGCTGTTGTGGTTGCCGCTGTAGAGCCACCTGGCCTCTACTCTACTGGGCACGCTTCCAAAAGTGAGGGGAGCCCGGCCGCAGCCCGATGTGCCGGTGCAGCTCGATACCCTGCTAAGCATGAAGCTGCCCTTGTAGAGGTCGCTTCTGGTGCAGATGGAGGCACAGCCGCTGACGATCTTGGTGGCCTCTTCCCGGATGATATCCGCAAAAAGAGTTGCCATCACGTTGCAACCGGAGACGACGAGCTCGTTTTGGTCGGACAGCTGGTAGCCGTTCTCCCCGAAGCCGCGGCCGAAGTCGAACGACGCGTTCCAGCCATCAGAGTTGAACAAGTCGCCGGTTGTGTTTATTATGGAGCCGATGCGCATTACGCGCACGGTTCCATTCGCCAGAGAGATCTCGGCGACCCGGAGGCTGCCGTCTCCGAGCAGCAACCGCGGCGGGTGGTGGCTGGTGTCGCAGGTGAGGTTGAGCCCCGGCCAGTAGCAGCGGGATGGCCCCAAGCCGAAGGGGTAAGGCACGCTCACGTTGCCGCAGGTGGTGTCGCAGCCGGGCTGCCCGATGGGTGCCGGTGGCGGCGGCATGGCAGCAGCTGCTGCTGCCGCCGAGAGCTGCAACGGCAACGCCATCGCCACCAGCACCATCACCGCAGCAGGTATTAGCACAGGTGCAGAGATCGGCGCCATTGTGGAGATGTGGACAACTTGTGTACTGCCTATACTACTAATTTCGTTGTCGATTTTTGATGGAGGCTGCAGGGCACGCGCACACCAGATGATGAGCTGCTGCTGCGGGCTCTGCCTACCCAGTGATGATGTAATCTAATTACTGCTGCTGTGCTGCCATTGTGCTACAATACATGTCTTTCCGAGCACAGGGCCGGAGTACCTAGTTATATAGTACATATGGACTCTCGAGTCCCGATGGTCGATGGATTCCTCTGCGGGTTCCCGGAAATGGGCGAACGTTTTCCCATCGATCACCGACAACGCTCGCGTGCAAGCACGCGCCGCCTGCCTCTGTCCTGCATCGCCATTTGCGCTTAGCCAATTACTAGTAGTTCGTGTCTAAACAAAGCGGGTGTCCTGAGTCCTGACTACTCGATTCGAACACGCTGACGAAGATGGCTGGGCAATCCCCCTGCGGTGATTCCTTCCCGGGTAAAAATAAGGGAACAATGAAGAACATTAGCGCGTCCCCGCCGGCACGAGGCCACGAGGGAATCGTCAGCTGAGCTGGAGGCTTAAAACAATAACCAAAATAAAAAAACTGAGAGCGCAGGTACACAACATGTGAGGTGAGAGAGAGGATGCTTCCTTGGGCTATGTGCGAGACTAGTGAATGTCTCGGCGCTAACGTTTTAGGCCAACCTCAATGAAGTTTTATTGGGATTTCATGCATATTAAATAGGGTGTCACATCAGGTTTTTTATGAAGAGGAGGAGAAAGAAGGAAAATGTTTCATCCCCTGAAATTTATCCGCAATATTGGAAACACAATGAAACCTGCACTGAGAGCTTTACTTCATTTCATCATGACTTTTTTCTTCGGGAAGAGAGATTATAGGGACACGTGACACTATAAACAGTAAAATAAGCAAAGAAATCGTGCCATGAAACTTTACACTGTGAAAGAGACTCATTTCATATCAAAGTTTTATGTGTTGAAAACTGTGAGGTGAAACTCACTATTGAAACTGGCCTTTGGTCATGTTCAGATGCCTCAGTATTTGCCAATTTTAAAGAATCTAGCTTTTGAAAACTAAGTAGGAGCCAAACAGCCTCTGTTTCTTATGCCAGTTTTTATCTGGTTTTTAAAAATTAGAAAAATGTAGGTGCTTAGCTTTTGCCAATTTTTATGACTTATAGAGTAATAAATGAAGTACGATTTTTAAAAACTGAAGAAACACCTCACTCGTTTTTATTTAAAATCTAGATTTTAGAAACTAGAGGAAAAAAACTGGTTTTATAAATCTTAATCTCATCCCAGTAGGGCCTTACTCAGCTGCCGATGTTGACTCCCGTCGGGATACCCTTAGGGCATCCGCAACGGCGGTGACCAAATCGCCAACGCAGTTGAAAGGTGAAAATAATAAAAAATAGAACAGGGCAGAGGACAGCTATGAAAAACTACAGAGCTGTGAGAGGGCTCTTTCTCGTAGTACGTGCGAGATAGGTGATGAGAGAAGCGTTAGCGCGTTATTCTCTTTCCTGTGCAGCCAATCAAATTTACCCGGAGCTAGCGATTTCACCACCGTTGGGGACGACCTTAGCGCGTCAGTGCAAGGGCTAATAATACATCCTGCTTGCTGGCCATAAGGGTCCTTGTAGCCTTATCCCAACCTACTCGTATAGTAGTCAGGCTTTCACAGCTACTGCATGGTCCACTTATCTCTCTCACAGAGTTTCTTGGTTCTTGTGTCCAAGCCGGCTGTAAACTTACATCCCATTTTCCCTCTCTCTTGTCTTTCTCTCCTCCACGTCAGCATTTAGCCGACTTACAGCCCGTTATTATACTTGCTCTTAGGTATGCAGTGAATGCTGACCACGAGAAGACCTAGGTTGGAGGACCGCCGCCTGATCGTCCTATTTAATTAACCTAGACATCCTCGCACCCTCTACCCACTACCCGTGATGGTATGTCTCTGCACATAACATGCTGCATGTCTTTCGCTAACCAAGTGGCAAGAGGCCATTCTATTTATTATATTATACCCCCCTTGACTGTGGATTCAGTTATATGCAATGTATAGCTACGGTCACACACCAAGTTCAAGTAAATGGAGTATTAACATATGCCTTTGTGCTTGAATAGGGTTGCGGCAGCGGGACCCTTCATCACCGTACTTGTCTTTTCATCTAGGCAGAAGGGTTCATGGTCTTGATACACAAAGCAGAGGGATCAATCAGCACTGGGTTAGTTTCTCAACCGAGAATCTAACCCAGACCTGCACTAGTGCGACCAGATAAGCAATACCATCTGCAAATACTGGTGGAGTCAACAAGGCAAGGAGAATAAAATGCATTGGGTTAGTTGGGGGTTGGGACATAATGCAGCTGCCAATAGAAAGAGGTGGCATGGGGTTGATCAGGGACATTCACTCTTTCAATGCTACCTAAACAAGGATGGCATTTGGCTCAAAATTCCAACCCCTCTGTGTGTGCTAGATTCTTAAAGCAAAGTACTTCCATTGAACGGATTTTCTACACGACCATGCGCGGGCATGTCATATTCCAACCATGCTGATCGAGTGCTTGAAGCTTCGTCTAAAGGTACCTAAAGCAGGCCAGGCCCAAAAAGTACATAAAGCAGACCATGCGCGGGCATGTCATATTCCATCCAACCGTGCTGACCGGTGGTGCGAACGGAAGATTGAGAACTGGGCTCGCGGTGCTTAAAGCAGGCCAGGCCCAAAAAGTAGAACTTGAATGTATACGATCCACTCTGGAACAATGAGCTCTATGTCGAAGTGCTGGAAGCCAACAGCTACCTGCCTTTTTTTTTCAAAAAAAAAAAAATCCTGCCCTCGCCGCCTATCTCTATTCTTCTTCTTCCCCTCGCCAGTGCTTTGCTAGCATTGCCACCATAGAGGCGTTGAGCCACCTGGCCTTTGACTCCATTGGGCATGGCCACGCCGCTCGGAGTGATGGAGGGGCGGCAGGCAGCAGCCCGATGTGCCGTGTCTCATTGTCAGTGGCCTTGCGGTGGTCGTTTCTGAAGCCAACATCGCAGTCGCTCCTAGACAAGCTCGCTAAACCAAAGCACAAGGAATGATGGCTGTGTGGTGCTACGTTCCGCGTACAGGGAACGTGCGTTCCCGTTCTGAGAACGTGGATCAATTTCGACCCGACAGTAGAAAATTCTTTCTCAAAGAGCATTCCTCGTACCGTGATCCTTGTTCCACGACCCAATCGTTTCGGGAACTTTGTGACTGTGGGTAGATGCCGTGGGTAGATGCCGTTGTCCACAGAACTCAGGGGAAAAGACTAGTTAATTTGCTGTGGCTGGGGAACGACTAGCAGCGCAAAGCTGCAGAGTTACCACCATCGTCTCTGAAAATTTTTCCATGTGGCTGTCCGATGGCCGCCTGGAGCTAAATCTCCACCCAGAGCAAGTTATTCCTTCTTTTTTCTGTGAGTTGTCAAGCTTGCACAATTTCGTTTTGGATTTGGGGCAGCCTATGTTATCATTTGCTACATATATTAAAATATCTCAAGACAAGACGTGCAGTCATTAGGGGCCTAGGAGTCATTCGCTTGACTGCTCAATATGGCCCAGCCCCTTGATTTTGGCTCGAGCTCCGCCACTAATTATCACCACCTGTTGTAGCCACAAATTAACCGGTAGTAAAAGGCTAATTGATTGAACTACTAAAAAAATAATTTTGCGAGGCCTCTTATGTTAACCGAAGAGGTCACGAAACCTACCCACCTCCGAGGACGTTTTTATTTCCCGATATTGACCGTCTTGGTAAATCGATTCATAAAGATGGTAAAAAAAAATGTTTGACTTAATAAATCGATTTATAGAGGTGCACCTTTTAAGGACATCTCCTAAAATTTGTCCATTTTCCAACGACACGCATGCTCGACGGCATGGAGGCCCTTGCAGCGGCGGTGGCTCCCGAGCCCAAGTTGTAGTGGCACCCAGTGGTGGCTCCCGAGCCCAAGCTTGACGGCCAGGGCCCTGCAGCGGCGGCAGATCTAGCCCTCACTCTCCCTCGAGTTCCTCCAACTGCGGATCTGGCCGAGAAGCAGCACCTCTAGCGGTGCTACGGTGAGGAGCTGCGGTTTTGGCGGCTGTACCGACGGTCGCAGCTGTCCGTGTCCGTCTGCCATAGCCATAACCACATAGCCTGGAATGTTGTTCCGGCGAGGTGCAGGTTTTGTCGGTGCAACCTGAATTAGTACTCCATCCGTTCCAATTTATAATTCGTTCCAATTGTTGAATAAGGCAAGTGGTTAAATTTGGGGAAAAAAAGTCAAGCGACTTATAAATTGGAATGGGTTTAGTACATTAGTAGAGAACAGACATTTCATCCAACATCCGGATTGGGCTTTAGTCCCGGTATTTTTTGTTTTCAGGACTAAAGGGGTCTTTAATCCCGGTTCTAGCCACTAACTGGGACTAAAGGTCCCTGGGCAACGGCTACTGGTGCGTGCTGTTGTGTCAGGGGAACTGGAACTAAAGGTCGGTATTTAGTCCCAGGCGTTACCACCAACCGGGACTAAATGTTCAATCCCTGTTGGAGGCACCGCCCGAAACAAAAAAAACAGGCGTTTAGTCCCAGTAGCTAATTCCAACCGGGACTAAAACCCCCCTTGTATATAATGTTCAAGCTCCCTTCTTCCTCCTCTAGCCCGAGCTAGCTCTGTTCTTCCACTCCCTTATGTGTTCTTGCTTTGTTCTTCGGCCATCACACGATTTCTTGTGGTCTACATCTCTTTTTTGGTTTTGAAGGTAACTAACTTCATTCTAAATTGACACTACCAGACCAGATCAAAGCAATACAAGAGACAATTGCAGGATTTATTAATGGCCAAAGTCTAAATCCTAGTGGAGACCACTGCTCTGGTGGCACATAAGTTTTTCAATCCACTAGGATTTACAACATTGTCAAATGTAATCCTCATTAAGAACATGGTGGGCGAATATGTTACGTGTATATATTATATACAATACGTATATCTATGCATGCTTGTAATATATATAGTTTCATACTATGCTTGTCTTATTTATATGTACTCGAAACAAATACGTGTACACAAATATCATTAGCGTAGAATGCGTATGTGTGCTGTCGAATAAACCAACTTTAAGACGGGATACGATGCTCGATAAGGCATCTTCATACTGAAGAACCAAAAAGGTCACTATCATAGAGAGATAGGTTGAGGATCTCATCTGAAATAGCTACTTCTCTTACCTATCTTCAGTTCTTCACTCGTTAGTTTTTGTCCCGATAATCCATAGAGACATCAAGTCTTGTAACATACTTCTTGATGATACAATGACATCAAAGATATCTGACTTTGGAGCTTCAAGGTATAATCTGATAGACAAAACAGAGTCGACAACAAGAATACAAGGAACATTTGGATACCTGGATCCAGAGTGCTTTTACACCGCCGCCTCACCAAGAAAAGTGATGTTTATAGCTTTGGTGTAATTCTCGTGGAGCTACTCACCAGGAAGAAACCAACCTCTTCACATTTGTCCAATGAATATGGTGGCCTCGTTTCACATTTCCTAAGCCTACTTGCCTCTCAAAACCTTGCCCAAATAATCACTATGCCAGAAACAATTATCAGTGACGCAGCGATTTGTGACTCAGAAACGAAACGCGTCACTAATAATATATCTGTGATGCGGGTTCACGAGATGCGTCATTGATTAGCTGTTGCCCATGCCCCCGGAACAAGACGCGTCACTAATAACAACATATCAGTGACTCTTGAATAGAACACGCGTCACTGATAAAATATGTGACACATATTGTTGTGGCGCGTCACAGATATATGGGCGTATTGGTGACGCGGGTAAAAAAGACGCGTCACTGATAAGAAATGTGACGCGTTATTTGTAGACGCGTCACTGATTTGTGGCGATATTTGTGACTCTTCTTAAAAAACGCGTCACAGATAATAAATGTGACTCATTAATGTATTTAGCTAACCCTTTGGGCCAAGCCCATACACGCCCAACTCCTTAACCCAAACTCCAGACTGCCTCTCGCTCTCGTCGCCTGACTCCCTAACCCTATCTCTCCAGCCGCCGGCCTCCAGCCATCCCACCGCGGCCATGGCGGCCCCTCCTCTCCCTCTGCAGCGCCTCGCCCTAGCACAACTCCCGTCCCTCGCGGCGCCTCGCCATAGCTCGGGCTCCTCTCCCTCACGGCCACGACGCTCCCTCCTCCAATCCGTATATGATGGCGCAGCGGCGGCTGGATCCATGGAGGTGGGGGCGGCGGCGGCGGCGGCGCCGTGTATCTAACCATGGGCTTCCACAAGAGCACGCCACCAGTTGGTTACGCCTCCCCCTGGTCTGCAACCACGAGTGGGCAGCAGTGCTTCTCTAATCTGTGACCCCGTGCTGACACATTGAAGCCGGAGCAGGCGTCCAGGTGCTCGCCTCGTTGGATCCGGTAAGGAGGCACTCGCTGCCTCTCCGCATCGACTTTGCGTGCAGCACCCTCGTCCCTAGCGGTAGCAGCCTCTGGCACCGCCTCCACCCAACGCGCTGCGACGCAGCCGTTGGCCACGGTCTCCTTCGCCAGATGCAGCGGCTTCGTGAGGTCCGCCGCCGCCGGGTGTTGGTGCATCCATGCCGCAGGGAGGTGGGTCTCCTCTTTCGTATGCTTGCTTAGTTCGTTCTGCCTCTCCAATTTTGTTGCGTTAGGAGTCAGGACTCAGGAATGGATGTCATATTATAGCTCGTACCAAATAAGTTCTGCACGAATTGCTTACATAAAAGGCCAATTGATACGGATGATATGCTAATGTTCTGTTTTCGTGTGTGGAAGTTGTCTCGTGTTTACATTTTGCCTTTTCAATTTCAGATTCACAAGTGATTGGTATGGTAGTGCCCTTTTATGACTGAACTGGTGCTGATTCCTTTTGAATCTATGTTCTGTCAAGCTCCACTGCATCACTCTGATAGCACGCATGCTATTGCTTCTCTTCATACACAGCACTATCTATTCACAAGTGATTTGTATGGTAGTGCCACTGCATCACTCTGATAGCATGCTATTACTACTAGCTAGTGTATAGATGAATAGTGAACCTCGGAATATGGGCAGTAAACAACTTTTGTTGGCGATGCAATCCTAGTCTCTGAACCAAAACACATTAACAAAGTTTGTAGCCACACTTAGAACTACAGTAATCTATTAATTGTCGTTTATAACTAACTTTACTGCTTTTGCAGTCATGGTTTGATTGTGGTCACTCCTCATATGTGTTCTCTTTTTTTTACATGTCTCTGCCAATATATTATACATGCAATCTGTCTATGCTTATTCTTGGTGAATTATTTTTCAGATATGCACACATCAGACCATGCAGATTTGCACTGGAACTACATAGTCAGGTGAACATCTCTACATACTGAAATACATATCACTGGGTTAAATATATCTAAAATTGAAGTGATAATTAACAACTCCTGTACTTGCATATGTTCAACTTAAAGGTTTGTTGAGCTGTCAAGCATCAACAATTACATGTTCACTGTTTGTTTACAGAAATATATACAATTTTTATTCTCTACTACTGACAATTGTTCACTGCTCAAAACTTAAGCCATTTTTATCTGTTGTATGATTGTTAATTGTTCGCATTATTCTTTTGCTGTCCATTTTAGTTTTCCTTTGGCAGTTATGAATTATTATGTTGTGACTACATTACTACATTAGCTTTTATATTATGCATGCTGTGACTTTATATTTGATTGCGATTGGCCAGGCCGACCGGCGTCATGGTTGTGACGGCACTTGCATTGAACCTGTCAGTGCAACTTATGTCCTGCCAGTCAAGAGTTTGATTCTGGTCACTCCTCAAATGTGCTGATTAATTTCCATATATTTTACAGATCATGTTGTGAGGGAGTAGCGCTAATATATATATTAGACAAGTCCTTGCCCAACAAGCCAAGCACAGAGAGGACTGACTTCAAGCTTCCTCAATTCCAGACAGAAGTGATTAAGGTAGTTCTCGACCTCTATTTTTTTTTTTGGAAAAGATCAGTACTTTGTATCAGAACTATTATTTTTTTGGCAAATCATTCCGGTTACTTTGGTGTCCGAGTTCATTGATTTTTTCTTCCCTTTATTTACCAGGAGGCCATCTGGGTGTTGGAGTCATCCAGAGCCACAAGTTGAGGAATGTGGCAAAAGGACTCCCAAGCCTTTCGTCTTCCAGTTTTGGTGCGAGGTATGCACCTTCTTCAGAGAACAATGTACAACCAGAAACAACTGTGCTCAAGAAACAACCATGGTGAAGCTGTAAATGTAAACTATGGCTGCTTTTTAGTTGTAGATATTGGTTTCCTACAAATGGCTACACTGTATGTGTTGTTTCTTTTCACTGAAAAGGATTCACTGTATGTGCTGGTTCTATTACTGCTATCTCTAGTTGGCATTAAGCTTATAGGTCTTGCTTTCCTAGTTATTGTAAAATAGGAAAACAATCTGCCCAACTGATATGGAACAGTGGTATACTGCCAATGTATCATATATACCTACCAATGTATATCTGCTAGTAACAATGTCAAAAAAAAATATATCTGCTAGTAACAACCTACCAGCATGTATTTTTACGGCATGTACTTCTGCTAGTAAATGTACAGATTATTGTACTGCTGTTATTTTTACGGCATGTTCAGATTATTTTTTAGCTGAATAGCTGGATGCTGGGGGCACTTTGCTAAGTTTATAATGTTGTTCTGACAAAAAATGTTCCCAGTATGTTCTATTCAGCATATTTATAGTTGCTCTGTCACCTCACAGTATGTCTTGGGTCACTTAACTTTTCACTCCTTTATAGGTGCTCTTCCAAAAACAGAGACAGATGCTATCTTTCATGATCAAGTGATCAGGGAACAAGGTTTTACTCTTCTAGGATTATTAAGTTTTTTTCTTGTCTTTGTTCTCATCAAGGACATTGGTTGTATCTTATAAACAATGGCTCACGGTTCACACATTTTATATTATAACATGTATCTAAAAAGTTTGTAAAAAATTGATTGTTGAAATGGTGGTATATGTCTGTGTGTATATATATGTGATCATGTCGGATGTATGTGTGTGTATATATATATATATATATATATATATATATATATATATATATATATATATATATATGATCATCGTATTTTTTTCTGAAACAGTTATCAGTGACGCATATTGGTTGGACGTGTCACTGACAAAGTGTTATCAGTGACGCGTATTGTTTAGACACGTCACAGATAAGTGTTATCAGTGACGCGTATTGGCTGGACACGTCGCAGATAAGTGTTATCAGTGACGCGTATTGGCTGGACACGTCGCAGATAAGTGTTATCTGTGACGCGTATTGGTTGGACACGTCGCAGATAAGTGTTATCAGTTACGCGTATTGGCTACACGAGTCACTGATAAGTTTATCAGTGACGCGTTTTTACATGTCACTGGTGTGCCCTTATCACAGACGCAAGAACAGTGACGTGTCTTTTACGCGTCACTAATAAGCCTCTAGACGCGTCACAAATAAGCTTTTCTGGCATAGTGAATGGATCCACAAGTTCTTGAGGAAGGAGGCAAAGAAGTACAAGAAGTTGCTATGCTTGCAGCATCCTGTATAAACTTACAAGGTGAAGAAAGGCCAACAATGCGACAGGTTGAGCTTATACTAGAAGGACTTCAACAAGGTTCCAACAAAATATACAAGAAAGATGATATGGTAACTAAGGAATTTGAGAATGCTAGCATCGAGGAAAACTATTCATCATGGACCAATGAAGGGCACAAATTGAAGGAATCAAGTAGAAGACACAGTTTGGAGCAAGAGATGATGATGTCAGCGAGATATCGAAGATAGCATAGTTCTGCGCCATGTGCATTAGCACAAGGGATTAGTTAACTTCTATTAGTATTTTTAAGAATGATGATTCAATTGGATCCTCTGTTTGTACCATTGTATTTGTTTTGTTCATCGGATGTATCATCAGTTATAAAGATAAAAAATATATATCTGATCAAACCAGAATTGCTAGATTTGTTGTCAGTTTATCTCACATCAGTGATTTTTTTTTCTTAAAGAAGAATTCAGAATGAATGTCAAGATTATCAGTAGACTGATATGTGGCATCAATTGTTGTAGCAGCAGCCTTTATGTTGGTGCGCGCTAGCTCCATTTATTTGTATAGCCTGCTCCATCACGCCACTTGAAATGCATTGTACCGGGATCACATAAATAATGTGGCACAAAAATAATGTTGTTTGGGATCAAAGTTGAGAGGTGGTGGTATAGTGCTCCTGTTCACTTTCTAGAGAACAGTTTTTTTCCACAATGATTCGATCTCTTAGATCCTTGGTATGCATATAAAACAAGGTTTCATGCACGGAAAATATCAACTACGAAACATAATGGAAATTTTTTCTATGCACATTCGATAATGTAGCAACTTTCTCATATTGTCGGATAGAATCCAACAAGTGTCATCCATCTATGCTTGTTTAATTTTTATGAATGTGCCCCCTCAATCTAAAGAATCACAATTACTGACAGGATTATTCACAATGTGTCGGAATCTTTCAGCATATATTCAATGACTCATTTTGTGAATAATAATCAGTCAATTGATCTCAATAGGACATGAATTTGACATCCAAAGCTCATACCGCAAGATGCCATGCACAAAATGAAAATCAATTCCAATAGGCTATTTGTGTGGGAATGGAATAATGGATTCATTGTCAGGTACATGGCGCACCTAGGTTTGCCACACCACAAAGTACGAGGTTGTGTTTGCATAATTTTGATCTCTTTAAGCATTAAATGTATACAAATGACCTTAGCAATCCGCTTTTGCCAAATCTGCATTCATTTGAACGCCTTTGAAACTGTTTTTCCCAATTAAAAAAGTAATCCATTGGGCCTATTCTAGAGGACCAATGTGCATGTTGGAAAGCTTGTCAAGGAGGCAACCAAAAGAAGGGTGGAGAGTGCCCTTAGCAAGACGGCAACAGTGGTGGCAACAGTGGCATGGACCTAATGTCATGATCCTTCCTGAGTAGTTTTGTCCACTAGAGCTGCATGGCCACCAAAATCAGTGCCAAATTGTTTGGATTGGACAAGAGGGAGAGAGGGGAACTTATGTCCATGTGCTCGTGCATGACATCTGAGTTTGGCGACCTTCGAAATGCCACTACTTTGGTGTTGAGCATGTTGACGATGTTCCATGCACTACACAATGGATGATCCCACATTGATGGAGTGGTTAATTGCCATATTTGTTGCCATATGTAGGGGTGATGACCTGCATCGCATCAGATCAGTCAAGACCGCTACTCACCCCGCATGATCTGGGAAAGTAGAGCAATGAGGTGGAGGTCTAGGGAGAAAGGAGAGATTATGGGAGGGTGAAAGGAGAGATTATGGGAGGGTTTCACCTTGGTCTGAAGCTCGGATCCCACTTCCCATTGAGACACGTGGAACCCTCTGCCCTGTCGAAGTGCGTGGATCCACAACCAGTTGGTGAGGAAAAAGAGAGGAGATGGTGAGTCGCGTGAAGGCGACAACTGGTATTTTGCAGTTGCAGTGAGAGAATGTGTTTGGTTAGAACAATTAAGCCTTCAAGTGTACTAGCTAATAAATAGACTGGATCTAGAGTTATATATCTTGATATTCTGTCTCTAAAAATGACTCTAATTTTTTGACGCGGTGCTTTATCTCTATTAAATAATTTGTTGAGCCGAGTTGCCTCCATAAATGAAACGGCCAGCCACCTTACTTTTAGTCCGTCCTATTATTAACCAAGAGTTTTGTCTCTTAAAATCATTATTGCGCTAGTAGAGGGTAGAGGAGCTAAACAAGAAGGGTTTTAAAAAATTAGAGCATGGCAGCACCCAACTTTAATTATTCTCCCCTATGTGCCTTTTGATGTTTTCTTCTATTCACCACTTCCACACATGTATGCGCCTAACACGCTATATATATCATTCACTATTTTATTTATGTATTGATTTATTTACCAGTCTAAGAAGGAATCGCCGCAGACACCATGCCCAGCCAAGAATAAAACAGAGCGTGAAGCTGTTACATAAAGCTTGTCGATGCTGAGTAGCTGGTAGTAGGAGGGCTCCATTTGTTTGTTTGGAGACGGAACACTTTTGCTGAACTATTTATATAGAATCTAAAGGCAGCCGCGTGCGCGCATGCGCGTAGCTGGTGAGAACACGGCCGGGAACGCGCAGCTAACGGCCTCCGCCCATGTTTCCGGTGGATGACAACAACAAAGGCGCAGCGGGGCTTCCAGGAGCAGAGCAATGTCGGGCCGGCTCAAACAAAGACGGTCCTGCCTGGTTGCGGAAGCCCAACTTTCCAGTCTATGGCCGAGACCAGATAACGTGCTTTTCCACGGTCTGCTTGTGGAGCACTCGAGTCCTAAAGGGTGTATCAGTAATGCAATCTATATCTATACTTCTATATCTATATCTACTAATAAAAGAGTAAAATTTCATTCTTGTTTTTTCGTCCACCCTTCCTAACTACACATCACTACTTGCCACTATTATTTTTAATGGGCCATGTTTAAATTTTATCTATAATAGGCCATGTTTAAATTTTATCTTAATAAGACGTGTACATAGTCCGATTTAGTTTTGTGTGCCTGTCTGACATTAGTACCATATGGTAAAGTGAGGAAGAGCAACCAGGTAAGATAAAAAAACAAGAGATATTCTGCTAAGAAAACTCATATCTTTTTTAGCTTTTTATTGGCAAAAATACGCAAGTCAAATACATATAATAATTGTTTTTTTCTATATTGGTTACGAAACCAGCTGAGTTAACGAAAATATATTTTGACGCTCTCCAGTTGCAACGTACGGTCATTAATAATTGAGTTGATGAAAATTTATTTTGACACTCTCCCGTTGCAACGTACGAGCATTTTTCTAGTATATCTATAAACGAGCAAAATTTTAGTCATTTTTTTCGTCCACCCTTCCTAACTACCCGTCACTACTTGTCAGTACTATGTTTAATGGGCCATGTTTCAATCTTATCTATAATGGGTCATGTTTAAATTTTATCTTAATAAGACGTGTACTTAGTTCGATTTAGTTTTATATGCCCGGTTGACATTAGTACCATATGGTAAAGTAAGAGAGGGTAACCAGGTAAGATGCAAATAAAATAAGAGACATTCTGCTAAGAAAAACTCACATCTTTCTTGGTTTTGGCAAAGACATGTTGATGTGTAAGTCAAACAATTATAATAAATACTTTTTTTGAGTAAAGTGCGCTAGCGGTCCCTAAACTTGCGCTGCTGTGTCATCCCGGTCCCTAAACTCTCAAATTGACCATTTAGGCCCTCAAACTTATTCGGTTGTGCCATCCCAGTCCCTAAACTTATAAATCACCTATTTAGGTCCTCAAACTTGTTCAGCTGTATCATCCCAGTCGCTAAACTTGTTCGGATGTGTCATCTGGGCCCAAATATGGTGATCTAAAAACTTGATATCAAAAAATAATTTATAACTTTTTCATATGAATTCGAATGAAGACAAACTTTATATAAAAATTGTAGCCCTCAACACGATCTACAACTTTGTAGTTGAAAGTTTTTTTATTTAAAGCCGTTTAATATTCCAAAATATTATTGTAAGTTTATAGATTTTAGAATTTAAAATTTAAAATTAAATTTTGGGATACTAAACGACTTCAAATAAAATATTTTCAGCTATAAGGTTGTAGATCATATTGAGAACTATAACTTTTATATAGGCCATATCAATATCCAAGTTTGTTGATAATTTTAAATTTCAAATTTTAAAATATATAAATATATAAAAATATTTTGGGACCCTAAACAGTTTTAATTCAAAAACTTTTCAACTACAAAGTTGTAGATCGCATCGAGGACTACAATTTTGATATAAAGTTTGTCTTCATTCGAGTTCATATGAAAAAGTTATGAATTATTTTTTTATATCAAGTTTTTAAATTGTCCTGTTTGGACCCAAATAACACAGCCTAATAAGTTTAGGGAATGGAATGACACAACTAAACAAGTTTGAGGACTTAAACGGATGATTTGCAAGTTTATGGACCGGAATGACACAACAGAAGAAGTTTAGGGAGCGAGATGACACAGATGAACAAGTTTAAGGATCTAAACGGTCGATTTGAGAGTTTAGGGACCGGGATGACACAACAGCGCAAGTTTGTGGACCGCTGGTGTATTTTACTCTACTTTTTTCTATATTTTATGAGACCAATTGAGTTAATGAAATTTTTTTGACACTCTCCAGCTACGACGCACGGTCACTAAGAATTGAGTTGACAAAAATTTATTTTCATACTCTTCTGTTGCAATGCACGGACACTTTTGCTAGTGTTTACTATATATCTTCTGAAGAACTCTGTTGTCTTATAGGGTTTGTTTGGTTTCCTAATTTAATCGTAGCCTAGCTAGAATTAGAGTCTGCTTAGACTTAGCCTGCTCCCACCAAACCAACTCATGATTGTTTGGTTGTGTACATTATCTAAGCCTAGCTAGCATAGGGTGTATTTGTAGTGGTGGAGGACGGATGAGAAGTAAGGTATGGCCTAGCTAGCATTCAAAGCTACATGAACTGTTATAAAAAAAAAGCTACATGAACTATAATCCACTTTAATTTAATGGAAGGACAACGCTCTACAATAGCATCTGGAGTATCCAAGGTATGGCGATGGCCAGACCTTGCCATGCTCAAGCTGTGCCACTGTGCATTTGGTTAAGCGGTTTGCGTGGCATTGAGTTATCACTTCTTCGAGTGGGTAAGGTTTAACCCGGCGGAGGGACGACGTGGCGGACAAGGTGCTGCACTGCTATGAGAAGGACATGGATGTGTCGGACACGGTGTAGCTGAGGCTGAGGTTGCTGTTGACGGTCCTTAACTCATATTTTATACCGTCAACAGGTACGTGATCAAAGTTTCACTTGGCACGTTCTGGAGACTGGAGAGAGAAAACTTATATAGATGCAACAACAATTTTCATGATCAGGTCTGTAGCAACTCATCAATAATCTTGTCTACAAGTTTCGCCCTCTGGCTGCAACAAACTTGAACAAGCAAGACACCTTAAACAGGAAGCTCCTCCCAAGACATTAACAATGTTAGAGTTCACAGAAAGCAGTATATTGTGCATGAAACTAAATTCTCAGCTGAAGCTACTCTTAAGTCTTAATAAATCAAATGCAGCATTACAGCAAGCTTTGCACACAACCTGAGGTGATAAATAAGATGGCTATCTATAGTGTCCCAAGATCCCATCATGCTCTAGTGAAGCGCCCCTGGTCATCCAGGAACTCAAATGTGATACAAGTACTAGTCCTAGGAGGCTAGCACACATATTTATTACATTCAGATAGGTCTCACAGCAGTAGTTCAGACGGAAGCGGGCGATGAAGCCACGCTATAAAGTATAATAACCATAATACAATAATGGTCCAGCAGACCCAGAACAAACATGGATCGCAACACATCTGGCGAAATGCCATAGGCTTAGTTGGGTGCAGACACGACCTTACTTGAACGCAGCTTATGGGTTGAAGTCTGGATCTTCCTCTATACAACAAAGCAAGGGTGAGTACAAAGGGTGAGTACAAAGTACTCAGCAAATCCAACCTTACCCTACGGAATGGGATATTAGTATATGCATATGGATAAATCAAGGATAAGGTTTGGTTTTATTTGCAGAAAGCTATCATTTTAACACATGCAGGGTTTCCTTTTACAAATACCTTTTTTGCAAAAGACATCTACTCTTCATGTATCAGATTGTTTCTGAAAAAGGGTTTGTCACAATTTTTAAGTGTTGCTGAACACCTCTGTTCCCATAACACATGGCCGGCAACCATTCATGTTCAAAAATCATACTCGCTTATTTTACCACTCATCCCAACCCATCTAGTTGTTGAAACCAAACCATAACCCGTCCATCATCGTGGACACGACTATCACGATAGATTTTACACTCTGCAGAGGTTGTACACTTTTCCCCACAAGTAGGGTACCGTAACTTAACACCTTAGTGCAATCACAGATCCATCAAAGCCATTACCCTCCTAGCTGAGTACTGGCACTCACCACGGGAACACTAAGTCCACCATCTCATAATACAATAATTCACATAGCTCGTAACATTCAATATAATTTCCTAATTTTCATATACACCTCTTAGTGTCCCGTTGCACCCTGCCTCCAGGTGATTGCCATACCAACTATAGGAATTTAGACTAAGCCCCGCCGCATACAGGGTCGAGTGGTTGTATGAAAAATGAGTTAGGCAAGATGAATCAACTCGGTCCTAAATAGACAAAGCGGATATCTTCACACTTAACCACAGAGGTACAAGCCACAACACATAGGCACCCCACAAAGGGACCCGATCCGCCCCACCTCAAGGGTAATCACCATCTCTATTTGTTCATTAATCCCTTTCATAATACCCACAATTCCTTTTTACAACTCACACACTTTTTCTTTGAAATGATTGTATTTGAGAAAATATATTGATGAGTAACCATGGCGAGTGCAAGTGCTAAGCATACAAAATACCGATATTTCGTCATGTCATAATATCTATTCCTAGGTTTGCACAAGGTAATCATCAGGTCATATCAACTCAAGGGCGGCTATTCAAGCGGGATTTAACTAAGCAGTAAAATACTTCATGCAATATTTAAAACGGCTTCTACGGGTTGTGTTTAAAAATAGGAGCAACATGCATGGGTTGGACTTGCCTTCGTCATCATCCTCGTGAAACTCCTGCTGACAGTCTTATGGCCTCGAACTCACGGTACTGACCTCCGGCATCCTCGTTCTCGGGTTCGTTCACTCCGTCCGCTAAAAATACGTAACGAACAGAACAGACAAACAAGCACAAATAAATATTCACATATATTAAAATGAGCTCCAAAAATTATGAAACTTATATGGGAGGTAAAGTTTGATTTTAGATGAATTTAGGAAGAAGAATTAATGGAATCAGATTTGGCATTTGGCTCTACGACGTGGCTGAAATTTAATCGTGTGGAAAAAGACTAATGCATGATTAGGGAATTATTTTTGTTTTCCTTTACGTTCTTGGGTTTGGCTGGTAGTGCATGGCGTTGGTTGGTGGTGGGTTCGGTGAAAATTTTATATTTTGGTCCTTTTCGGAAACTTTTTTTTTGCAAATAGATCCCTGGCAAAACCATTTCTAAAAATGGGACAAAAGCTCGGCGTGCAGCGTAGGAACGCCGAGGTATGTGGCTCGGCGTTGTGTCAGTGGACGCCGAACCTCTGCCACGTCATCGATGACCATGGTCGCACGCGCCAACGTGGCTGCGGGACCCATATATCTCGGCGTGGCGTCCTTAAACGCCAAGGCACAGACCACGACGTGAGTCGACTCAACGCCGAGGTTTGGTCACTTAAGCCCATGCGCCGGCCCTTCTTCCTCCTCCCTCTCCATTCCAGTAAGCACCGACGCCCTTCTCTCTCTCCCACACTCCGCCCCCAAACCCTAGTGAGCAAATGGTGGCCTAGGAGATCGGATCCGGCCTGTGGAGACTGTTGACGTCAAAGGTGGCAAACGGATATACCGCAAAAGTACGGTAGTCAATGTAGCTTTCACTGGGAGTATTCCAGGTATCGTATTTTCCACGGGGAACGTGAAGTGAACTAACTAGATTCAAGACCGTTAGATAGTGATCAAGGATGTTGGTGATCAAAGAGGTTTAGAATATAGGTATAGAGAGGTTCTATGTAGCAAAAGACATCTGGTCTTGGCTTTCTAAGTATAAAGAGGTTTACCACCTCCTCCCTTTACAGGAGGCGATAGGCGAAACAGGAGGAGATATAACTCCTCCCGAGACGGCTATACTATTGTCTTGATGCCCTACCATTTTAATAACTGGTCTTACACACGTGGTGGAATACGAAGACCAGACAAGGCTGTCACCACTTGCTGGCTACCACAAACAATCCGTGCGACAAGCGGCCCACACTGATAAGATATAGCCTAGACACCACGTCTACACTATACTTATGTAATACCTCTGGTATTACTGATTATTTAAACTGCCATGTCATCATACCATTCTGTGCATTTGTTTGCCATTTAGAATAATAGGGTGTTTGATTGACTAGAATTGGATGAGTGTCCTAAAAACCCTAATTTCCTTGTTATTTCTTGTGACCTCCTTAATTACCTCTAAACCCTAATCAAGGCCCTTAAGTGTACTTTTAAAATTTGATCAAATATGAGGAAGGTCCCTTAACAAAAGTTGTAGAGTTTTTAATGTAGAACAACTTCTATTTTGGGTGATTTTGAAGTTATGTTGAAAATAATTGAATTAAGCTCAAAACAGTGTTTCAAATTTGAATTTAAAACTATATTTCAAAAATTATTGAGAATATGACAAAACTCCCTAAATAAAAGTTGTTGGCCTCAATGAGATGTACAACTTCTATTTTGACCAATTTTCAAGTTCTTCAGAAAAATCAAAGTAATTTGAAATTACAGTTTGAAATTTAAAACCACCTTTTACCCCCTTTTGAATATTTTCAATCCTGACCGAATTTTGAATTGGTACCAAAACAAAAGTTGTTCAGTACTTAAAGATCTACAAATCTCCTTTTGACCACTCCCTCAGATTCGGCCAGCTACAT